>VDFB02379711.1:17916179-18258679 GCA_007258455.2 Sequoia sempervirens
GAAATTTTTATTTTTGCTTTGATGGTCCTTTGTTGCCTTTTGAAAATTTCTTTTGATTTACGGACCTTTGTGGTCTTTGAAAATTTCCCTTTTGCTTTGATGGGCCTTTGTGGCCTTTCCGATTTTTCCTTTGATTTTGGATCAAATTTTCTTTTATTTTTGCATGCCTCTTTGAGGAAGATGTTGATCCTTTAATGCATGTGGATTTTGATATGGAAGCTTTTGAACTTTGGCACTCAAATTGCTTCCAAGAGAAATAGGAGAGATGGATGGAGATGAATGGTATGGAGGTATCATGGATGAGTGAGTGTAGGTAGAATTTTGAAAGGGCATCAAGGATGTGTGCCTTTGTTGTTCTTGAGGAATAGGATATGGACTAGGATGAGGACCTAGGATAGATGGAAGGTTTGGTGGAGTAGGATTAGGACCTAAGATAGATGGTAGGTTTGATGGACTAGGAAACTTAGGTGTATAACCAAGGCTGTGATAATGTGGTTTTTGTTTGAAAGAAAGGGGTTCTAAGATACCTTTTTCATGAAGGCCTAATCCTTTGCCTTTGTAGTTCATACTTTGACATATTTTTTTACCAATGGGATATGTGTTGTTTGTGAAACAAGATGCAAGTCCATTTTGGGGAGGATATTATATGGATGAAAGGATAGGTGTCAAAAATAAACGGATCAAAAAAAGGTGGAGGATCCCAATTTGTAGGTGTGTGGTTCATGGATAGCTTGTATAGGTGTGATTGGCTCTTGACATGGCGATGATGGGGTGTTTTGATCTTGACTAAGAAAAGGATTAGGAGGTGTAGGAGATGGAGTAGATTGCTCTTCATTAGGTAAAAAATCATCATTTGGTGGTATGAAAGGAATATCTTGATCTTGAGAATGATGAACATCTTCATGGAATGAAAGGATATCCTCAGATGGAAGCATAGCTTGATCTTGATGAGTAAGGGAATCCTGAGATTTTGAAGAAAGAATATCTTGTTCATTGGATGGTAGGACATCATTAGATATGATGGAAGAACTATCATGCTCCTGGGATGCAATGGAATCTTGAGATGGTATGAATTCATTAGATGGGGTGGAAGAACTCGGAAGGATACTTTTCTCTTGAGATGGAAAGGAATCATTGTGGATGAAAAGTGAAAGGAGGGGATCATCATAGAATTCTTGAGAGACGGGATCTTGGTCAAAGATTGGAAGCACTTGTGGAATTTTGTTATCATTAGATGAAGTGGGAAGAATATTTTGATCTTGATGTGTAAGGGAGTCTATGCTAGCATGGTTTGGACTAAGAGATTAACATGAATATTTGGATGTAGAAGATATATATGATAGACAAAGGTAGTTGGATGGAATTGTTAACTTAGGTGAAAGAATCATGAGGTATATTTTGGCTTATGCGAGGTGAAGATAGATGCATGACATGGTAACATTTTTCAATATCCTTTGTGTTTGAAGACTTTGATTTGGGTTTCTCATTTAACTTTTTCAAGAATTCAAAGAAATCGAACTTAGATAATGTAGTTGTTGGTGGAGAAGGTGTCATGTCTATATTATTGTCAGATGGATAAGAATAGATTTCTGACAAAAAATACCTTTGTGTGGTTGTTTCCCTTTGCATATCCCATATTTGTTGTTGAAGGTTTTTCATTTGATGAGCTAAATCATTCAATTGATCCTCATCTATTTTAGCCATGGTGGAACAAGTTTCAATTTTTTTAGTTTTGATGTTGGGAGTTTTGATGGTTAGATTTTTGATGGTTGGAGTTCCAATATTCAACTCTTCAATTTTTTGATTTTCAATTCCTTTTTCCTTAAGTTTTCTTTTTTGTAACCTTGTTTGAACAGGCATACAAGTGTTATAGTTTTAAACTAAACTTTGATCTTCAATTTGGGAGTGCCAAGGGTTTACCCAAGTTAAAATAGAATGACAAATTATATTGATGTGAACTAGGGTGATTTTAATTAAGCACGCTTTGTTTCACGATGAAAGGATGATAGATCCTTATGAGGAAACTAAGCTTGAAAATCAAAGATATTTTGAATGATTTTGGGCACTTTAAGATGTTAGATCTTGGTATAGCTAGACATGTTCACTTGTTAGACCTATTTGGCAAGTTTAGATTGCTGGTGAGACTAAGGAATGACTAAACACTACTAAGGTTTCCCAAGGTGAGACCGAGTGTTAGATAGGAGATGAATCTAGGTCATTATTTTGTTGTCTACAAAATGCACCAAAACAGAGACAAAAAGCACTAGACAAAGGGAAAAAAGTGCCAGAGAAAGGGAAAAAAGTGCAAGAGAAAGTGCAAAAAGTGCCAAAGAAAGTGCAAAAAGTGCCAGAACAAGTACAAGATATACTACAGAACTTGCAAGATGTGCTATAAAGTTTTACAAGGCTCTATAAGCAAGTTTTGACTTTGATAACTTGGAAAATATGGATGAATACAGGTGCAAGATGTGCTAGAGGGCAGTCAATATGCGCTAGAGGGTCTACAAGATGTTGCAAATTGGAAGAATAACACTATTTCTTGGAAGTTTGTTTGATTTTTTGGATTTTCCAATTGGAGACTTGGTTGTTTCAATGAATGTAATTATGAATCAAGGTTTTCACTTTTGACATGTGATGTTTTGTTTGATTTTTTTTTTAAAACACTTTTATAAAGACACATCAACCAATGTACAATCCTAAGGTTGTGAAAAACTATATTCTTTTGGATTCCGTGTAGGTCTTACCCCAAATTCACTTATTCTTTGTAGATAATTAGATTCTTCACCCCACTAGCTCCCCTCCATGACACTCACTTCTACGGGGAAGCCAAGCATCAATACCCATGAATCTCCCATGGCATATTTCTCGTCTCTACTAAAAATTGTGAGAATGTGGATGCCCTCGAAATGATCATTGCTACACCAAAGAATAGATAAAGGTTTTTGGCCAAACTATAACAAGGGTTCTAGTAAATAAATTCCATTCATGGGGGATAATACATGTGGTGAGAGACCATTGTTTCCCTTCTCATCAGAACTATCCTTGTGATACTTGCCTTTATTTAAGTACCCACATTTATATCTCGGTTGGAAGTCGCTTGGCTTTAGCATGTTACCGGTTGGGTTATTCCCTTGGGTGAATAATTTTTCCCACAAGGTAGACCTTCTAAGATAAAAAAAGCAAGCAAGTGTATCCATAATTTGATCAATTTTTTTTTTGTATAAACAAAGAGAGAACACCCATGATATACCCAACTCACACTCGCACACAAAAAGTGAATGGGTCTAGCTTTTTGGTCACCTAGTTAAGGGGAGAGCATATGCCTACCATCCATCAAGCACAAAATAAATGATGTTCATTAACCTTTTAATTAAGCTATTTTCCTAACTTAACCAAAAGGAAACAATCAAATCACTTCCAACCCATGCAATATGTTAGTAGTTTGATAACATTGTCTTTGACCGACGTATTTAGTACAATGGATATCAAATTATTTTATTTCACTTCAATGCTCCATATTGATCTCAAAACCTACAAGAAATGGTCAAAATATTAGACAAGATCAAGAAATAAGAAGACATGATGATTAGATGAATGATTAAGCATAAAAACCCTAAAACTTAGACCAAGTTACAATGTGATTTGAATTTAGGTGTAAAATGGAAACTTTTAACTCCAAAAAATTGAAAAATGCTTACATCAGTGCATAGATTATGAAATTCTACCCCATTTCAAAAAAAAAAGCTCCAAAAAAAGTGCAAAAAGTGCTAGAGAAAGTGCAAAAAGAACCATAGAAAATGCAAGAAGCTCTAAAACCCATGCAAGAGATGTTGAAGATCAAAAACCATGTTTTGAACCCTGGTTAGTTTTTTTGGAAACTTTCAAGAAGCACCAGAGAAAGTGCAAAAAGCACCACAAAAAGTGTAAAAGGTGCCACATAAAGTGCAAATAGCATGATAGAAAGTGCAAGAAGTGTCAAAACATGTGCAATAAGTGCTAGAACAGGTGTTAGATGTGCCAGAAGTCTCACATCCAAACTTGTGAAATAAATTTTCTAGAATATTAAAAAAAATGGGGAAAGGACCCACAGTGGGTGCCATTTTGTGTGTGTGTGAAATGCGTAAAGCTACTATCAACACAAACCTTAATGAAAAAAATTATATTAAATATTCAAAGCAAAGAAGATACTCTAAATTGCAATTTAATAAATATTTCAAGAACATCTCATTGCCCTGTATTCTTAAATATTCCTTTAATCCTTTGGCCATAAAATTTCGATGCGCACAAAGGCTATTAGAATGAAACTTAAGAAATGAGATTGGTATTCAACATGCAATCCAACTAAGTTCCTACATGCAATTATACGATGGAAGGGATAATTGATGCTATGATGAATGGATGATGGTGTTTATGATGAATGGACAAACGGTGTTGGATACTATAGTAGTGATCTATATGATTATATATATGATTCTACATATGCTCAAATGCAATCTATTAAAATGCTAATCTAAAATGAAACTATGATGTAATGGAGGACATAAAATGCAACTATGAAGCAAAGTGTTAGTCTAAGCTTTAACAATGATTAAAAACATGATGTAAAATGTAACTAAAGACTCCATAATGCTCCCAAGCTCAAACCATATTCTTGCATGATAACTCTATTCAAAAGTGGATGCAAAATAAAATTCCCAAGGGTTGTATTTATAGTCTTTTCCAAGCATATAGTGAGGTGGCAATAATCAACAGTCCATATTCGAACAAGAAGAATGGATTGTGGAGATGGAGAGAATTAATATGTTGTCCCCTTCACCAAAGACAACATGCCATTTGGATGGAAGATTCTCTTGACCAATGGGCAACATGTCATTTGGATGGAAGACTCATGTGTGGGAAGAGAAGACCATGTGCTTTTAAAATTGGTGGAAGTGTGTGAGGAATGAGCCATGTGCTTTTAAAACTGAGTTGAAGATAATTCTAATTAAAAATTAGAGTTATTTAATTTCATGTGACCTTGGCGATGTGGCACAAAAAGTTGTAGACATGTGCTCAAATTCCTAATCAAGATTAGTGAAGATTAATTAAATAAAACAAGCTTATGGAAATTTGTTTATTTAATTAATTTTGAAGATTATATTTTAGATTTGGAGAATTTAGAAAATGAACAATATAAATAAATTGAGAATTTATTTATACATAGTTGAAATATTAACTAAATAGCTAATATTTAATTAATTAAAGGTGATGACTAATTTTAGGTGTATACACAACTAGCTCATGCACCTTTTGAGAAACATAGACAACTGAAGTTATTAAACCACTATTTCAAGTAAGCATAATTCACAATCTATCAATCACAAGCAAAGAGTATTTTTCCCACTGTCACTATCACTATGTTGTAGCAAAGAAAATCTAAAACAACTTGTCCACAAATGGCATGTTGTATTATTGTGTTTCAAGCATCCTTCACATAGTTTATACTATGTTTTTGCCATGGTCACTTTCAAAGAAACATAAAGCATCCACTGCAACTTCAGTAAGCATAAGGGAAACTATCATCCACTAGTATGATGATATATATGAACCATAACATTAAGACTTTTATCATCAAATCATTGTCGCTATTATTCCCAACACATAAAAGAACTCAACATAGAGCACAAACAAAAAATATGATACATTTGTGGCTTAACACCATGACTTACACCTTGATATGAGAATCGTGATAAATAATTCATGAGGTAACAAAATGAAACTCCTTGGTTGATATCAATGGGGTTTGATTTATAATGCACTAATCATCTCACCCTATCTTTATGTTACCTTTTAAATGCTTAGAAATGATTCTTGTGCAACAAGCACAAGATTTAATCCCTCCTCTTGTTTTCCTTGCTTTCTTCTCCAGACCTCCAAATATTCTTTCCTTGGCTTAAACAGGTTATCTAACTCTTTGTTGTTTCCAAATGATTTCTTCCACTGACCTCTACAAAACTTTCTTTATCTCCAAAATCATTGCATTTATAGCATACAACCAAAGATTTATAGTCTCTTGTATCACTATTTAGAGATAATTTATCATTGTTTCTTGCGATATGATCCAAATGGTTACATCTAAAGTATGTGACATTATCAAATTTCTTTTTCCAATCATTCTTCCTCACATTCATCCAAAATTTAGATGCTTTATGACCATATGCAAAACATGAATGGAAGTAACCATAAAAGAACAATTGTACCTCATTGGTTGACCTTTCCATGTAGGAAGAAATATTGTGAATCTGTTTTCTCTACTACTCCCTCCTCTGTTGGTGTTCTTAAACTATTTACAATCTACAGTTTTAGAGTTAGAACCATGAAAGTTTAAATCTATCTTTGTTTTGGGTGTTTTTCTAATCTTAGAACACTGAACTTCCTCCAAGCCTAAACCACTTTTATCACTTGGGGCTTTCTGTGCACTAGTAATCTTGTCCAAAGATATAGAGTTATTCTCATTAATTATCTCATAACTTAATTGATTTCATGTTTTATCTATGTTCCTTAGTGAAATCACTTCCCATTTAAGTCTTTCTATGTTTTGTTCTTTCACCTTAAGTTGGTTTCTAACTTCTTCCTCAATCTTTCTAGCTTCTTCAACTTGAATATTTGCTTCTACAAGATTTTAACATATCTGATCTTTGATATCCTTTTCTTATTTAAATTTCCTTTTTAAATTCTAGTTCTCTCTTCTAAGTTGCTTAATTTTATTTAGAGCACACAAGAGTTCACCTTCCAAAACAACGTCACTCTCTTGTTCATCATATTCTTGTTTAGAGTTAACTTCACCCAAAGAATTATCTTCTTCTTCATTAATTTCTTGGCCATTTGAATGTTCATTAGTAATCTCTATAGATTTAGACTGAATTTTATTTTCTTTAGAACTATGAAGATTTGCACAATCATCAAGTTTCAAATGAGCCACAACTTGTTTCAATTTTCAAAGATATCTTCTCTTGCAACTCACCATTCTGATTCATTTCAATCAATTTGTCCCAAAATTCCTTTGCATTCTTGCAATGCATAACCTTAGCAATAATTTCATTTGGAAAACTATTTAAAATAGCATCTATAGCCCTAACATTGAATTCAAGAATTGTCTTCTCCTCATGTGTGGAAGTATATGTCACAAATATAGTGCAACATCTTGCTACTACTTCCCACACATCAAAAACTAAGGAAGGAAAATATGTGTCCATCCTACATTTCCAAAGAATAAAGTTGGTACCTTCAAACTGAGGTGTTCTAAATGTAGGATACTCTATCATTTCTAGGTTATTGTTTATGGTCTCTTCTTCATTACTCATATTAAGTTCAGGAAGATCTTGATGGTTAGTATTTTTCTTTGAAATTATTTTTCCCTTATTCCTTCTACCTTTCTCCATATCAGACACAACACTTCAATACTAGGAATTCTTAAGTAGATTAGACTTTATTAATCAAGGATTTGGCTCTAGTCACAAAAGTACCTTCTTATACTTGAGATATATTTGATAGACTTCCATTAACCATAATCTATCCTAGGTGGATTAGACCTATGAAAGGACCCTATGCTCTGATACCAATTGTTCAAGGATTGAAATCACTGAGAGAGGTGGGGTGAATTAGTGATTTATGAAAGTCACAATCTTTTTCAAAATCAACAATGTATGTTTGCTTTTGAGCCAAATGGACAAAATGACAGTATGTGAAGCAAACTTGAATTTTTAGATCAAAACATCAAATGATAGTTCAAAGAGGAAATTTGAATTGTGCATGAATAGTATTGTAATTGAATGAACCATGAATTAAACATGAAACATTAACAAAGGTGAAAATTATCACTTTCACATATATCAGAGCTCACTTTAAATTAGAACCTTTTATGCATGAAACCTAATATAAACATTGGAAGATATGAAAGACTGATAATTAATAACCATTCAATGTATTTAGTGACACATTAAAATTAGATAGATATGAAAAATCACACACATAGAACCATCTCATATCTCATTATATGTACTAAGTGGAAAACCTTCTTTGGGAATAAAAACCACTCAAAAAATATTTCTCTTTATTCACTTAGAGAACTAACTCTTTAAAGTACAGGAGCACCAACTCCATAAATTTCAGGAGCACCAACTCCACAAAATTCAGAAGCACCAACTTCATAGGATACAAGAGCACCAACTCATTTACAATGCAAAGCAATATAGTATTCTATTCGAACCCTAGAAGTGAAAATTGCAGTCCTAGAATTTCAATAGAAGACCATAAAATTTTTTCAATAAGCATATTGAAGAATGTTGTATGAAAATGACAACATCTTCCTTTATACAAATATCTGAGAATTAAAAGGTTTTCAATGTAATACAATTTCTTGTCACTATAAGAATTAAGCCTAATGTCTCACAAAATTTCTCTTCATAGTGGCCCAAGAAATGCCAAAAGAACATCTTATAAAGATGCAAAATATCTTGGGTATATAGTTTATGTAACTGACAAAGCAACCTCAAGTTAGGGTTTCAATGGAAAACCCTAGAAAAAAATGAACCTTTTAACAAAATAGCAACATTTCAGTTACAACCCAAGCCTTAAAAAAAAAATTAACTTCCTTTACTCATTTTCTTCAAGAAACAATCTTCAATAGAAATAATACCTATTTTCAATGAAAAACCAAACTGAAAGACAAGTCTCAAAACCTGATAACCATCCAGTTGAGTGAGGCTAGCTTCTACTATTGTTGCCTTATCTTTTCCTTCACAAATAAAAATTTATCTAGCTCAAAACCTTTTCTCAAGCTCACCAAGATCAAACAATGAGCTTATTTTACTATCTACAACACTTGATTAAGAAGATTTTACCAAAAATCTACAATCACAAAGTACCTATGGTGGAGGCTAGGGTTCCAGAATTTTGCACATTGAAATAAAAAAATGAATTTTCCCTAGTTTTTCCTTTCCTTCAAGTCTTTCAAAGACTTTATCAAAAGTAATAATGCTTTGAAGTATGATGTCAAATTCGTCTACCACAAATGCCGACTTACATTATTAATTCACAAAGATTTTCGATGCCAAATCAACAAGCATGTGTTACAATAGTCAAAATCAAACAAAGTAATAATCCCTTGCACTACCAGGTGAAAAGAAACCAATTGTATCACATGTTCCTTGGCAATACTGCCCGATACAATGATCATTAAGCCTGAATAATACTACCTTATAAACTTTATTTCCAAAACAAGAATGTTTATGATGTTGATATCACATGACTACAATGTGACTTTATTGAAACCACAAAGTGACTTTAAGCAAAGTCAATACCCGTTATCACATTTTTATTGTGATCAAAATTCCAATCAAAATGCTAACCATATTAACCTACCTTATACCTCATTAGAAGTATAAAGTAAACAAATTCCTTTTACAAGAGATGTCAACCATGTAATACATGGTATAAATACCTTCCTAAAATTCATATGTGGATGATAGTCTAATAAAACAAGATTCTTATAATCATGTCAAATGTTGATTGTTAACATTACCACAAAGAAATATGTGCATCAAATTCCTTAAACAATTACATTTGAATACAACAAGGAAGCTTAAGAATTCTTAGCAATAGTGTATATACTTAAATCACTTTATTTAGTCAATCTAAATTCACATAATGAGATCACAGTATATGCTCTGCATTGGAAAGAAGTCACAAATAATAAATAATATCCATATAAAAGGAAAAAACCTAAGCCTTGTATTTTGCATGCTTTATGACACCATGTATCAAGTATTAGAGTACTCATGTATCAAATGTGTCTTGGAGACAATGCATACCCTCTACACAAGCTGAGAAGCAGAGGCATCAAATGTAGTGTATGCCAACAACATAAATGTTTCCTTCATCAAAAGATGATTGAGTTCATACCAACACTTATCACCTTAACATATATCCAATGGAGAGAATACATACAAGTGGCCTAAGACTTCTAATCCACATTTCTATGCAAACTCTTGTAAACTTGCATTTTTATGCAAACATAATATATGTCACACATCCAAAAGAAAAATGCACTGATGTATAAACAAATGTATATCTCAAATGTATATGTTCAATCACCAACAGCCATATACTTGTGACACCAAAATACCATTCACCGTTAAGAATCAAACTGCAAATCATCTAGTAAAACACTATCAGCATCGTCATATACAAATCCAAAAACCTATGACAGTATATCAAATTCAGTTTTTCTTTTTTTAATACTATAGTATGTGAAGCATAGAATGCAATGCATGTTTTGGTTTCAAAAAATGTGATACCATTTGAAAGATATAGATGTTTTTCAATCAGCCTATCAATCCACACTTTAGTTATAATTTAAATAGAAAATGAATAATAATTATTTATTAAATTCAAAGTTACAAAGCATAATTTATATTGGGGGAAACCTAAGAATCTCTTTTAAAAACCCTTTTCATTTCACTAATTTTGGGTAAAAAAAACTCGTCAGCCACATACCCTACAAATACCCATCATATTGTCACTTTTTGGCCCATCATGATCCTTCAGATACCCTAGTTATGCATTAGAAGGGATAGGAACTTGTTGAAAAGTAGATTGGATCATGTTGTGATAGTGAGGGGAGGCTTGAATAAGGTCTCATAGTGAGATCTTAGTAGGACTGTTCTTATGTTGTTCAACAAGATCATACTCCTTTGTATGTGGGATGAAGCGAGGGGCACTAGGTGGGTTAGAAAAAGGTAAGGAGATTAGGGTTGGTTGTGGTGGTTGTAGATTATTGTAAGTGTTATATGTATGAGCAATGGTATTATAACTCAGCTACTGCAATACATTTTTGTTAGGTGGGTAGAGCATGAGTTGAAGTTTGTTTTGAGTTTGTTGTTTATGTGAAGGTGGATAGAGAATTAGAGGGTTTTTAGGATGTCCCACAAGGCATGTATGAGGTCTATTGATTGAGGGGGATCTAATGGACACTTGTGCATCAATAACCTTAGTGGTATTGGTTTGATGGAGCTCTAAGGAGGGGAAATCAAGAACCACTTATTTTTGGAAGGAAGAGACTTTATGATTGCTGACGTTTTCTAGCACCATGATATTCTCCCTAGAAGGAGAGCTTTTAGGAGAACAAAAAATAACATGTTCGTGATAATTAAGGTTTGGTTCATCTAAAATAGCTTCATTACAACCAAGGGAGTTATTAATGGTTGAATGTGTTTGATTATTGATTATGGGCATATTAGGGGAAGACTTTATGCAATTGTTTGGTGTTTGTAATGTCTCATTCTCTTGTTCCATATTATCTATCCTACTAGGAGAGCTTGTAATAGCTTAATCACAAGTGGGAGAAGCATCAAGAGAAGAAAAATCATCACATTCTTGTTTTTCAATGAGTGGATCCTTTTGATTAAGTTTGTAATCTTGGATAGGGGAAACATTAGGAAAGGGAGCAAGAAGATTCTCATGATTATCTTTGATTACCTCCCTTTGTCCAATAATTTCTTCCAAAATAGGAGAAGAAAAATAAAGAGGATTGTCATAGGTCTTAAAGATTTGATCATCTAATGTCAACATATCCTCCTCACAAATAAGGTGATTTCCATGATTACTCACAAAGACATTCTCACAAATATGGGAGGAATGGGGAGATGAATCTATGGTCTCATCATCATGTTGTGTTGTGTGATTGTCATGTATACTTAGTGTGATGTCATCTTCTTTAGTAATGCTATATCTAATAAGAGAGGTAAGAGGACAAAAACAACTCAGATTGTCACAACTCTCATCAATTAGTTCTTCTAGCACTAAAATATCTTCTTCACAAGTGTGAGAGATAATAGGAGAAGAATAGATGTAAGTGTTATGAATATCCAAGGTTTCTTTCACTAAACCAACCTCATCCACAAAAGGGGAACTAGGAGAGGGATCTATGATGAACAAAAGGAGAGGGGAAAGGACCTCATATTCATATGCTTTTAACAAAAGTTGTTTACAACATGTAATAATATATGAAAAGAGAACATGCAAGATGAGAACTATCGAATTTTATAATGAAAACATGATGGAATGATTAATATACAATCTTGAAATGTAACAATGTGAAAGAAAAGATGCAAAAGAGGAATGTAATTTTTTAAATTTTAAAGATGACAACTGACTGATTATGATATGTAACAAGATGAGAATGCAAACTTGAAATGGAAACCATGCATAAAATGATCTAATTAAGGCTAGATTTAAGGAAATGCATGTTATAGAATGAAACTAACTAATATAGGTAGATTAAGGCACCAAACATAAGCTGAAAAATAGAGTTCTAAGTTTCTTAAAATGTTGTTTCAGGGGTCAGAAGGGACTGATTCGCCTAAGTTGGCGAATGAGTCCTAGTATGGACTTTTTTCAGATTTTTCAAAAAAATTTGAGGGATTCTGATGGTTTCTGAGTATCGTGATGTAGACCTAAATGAAAAATGATGAATTTTAGAAAATTTACATGAAATTAGATGCCAAAAATGCAACCTAAATGCACTTTTTTATGGATGGAAAATTTGAAACCTAGCATGCAAATGAATTCATGCAAACCCTAATGCAAGATAAATGCGAGCTAGATGTATGATGAAGAGGGACTCAAAATTAGTCAAGAAAGCATTCAAAAAGAAGGTTCACCAAAATGAACTATAGATTTTAAGGACTAGGAATACTATGTCTCTTTTACTCAATTAGGGTCTTTCACCTAATGGAAATAGATAGATCCCACACCCAAAATCTAGGGGGTTCACTCAAATTAAGATGTGTATAATGTTGTATGAGCTAAATGGTATGATCTAAGTATAGCTAAGCTAAGTAATTGATTGATTATGAATACAAAACCTAAGAAGTAATTGATGTTTGAAAACACATTGTGTAATGCAACAATGAACAAGAAACGAATGCAAAGCTAAATAGAAATGAATTAAAATTGAAGTGTGAACTTTGAATCTTGAAGGAGATTGGAAATTTCTTCTAAAACACTGATAATACTAATTTTTAGGCCTAGTGGGGCTCATTTGCCATTCTAGGTGAATAAGTCCTAGTTCTGTCAAATTGTACTAGAACTCGTTTCTGACAAAAGGGTATCTAAAAGTGTAAAAATAAATAAAAAAAGACCTTGGGATGGGACTCATTCACCACCCATGGTGAATGAGTCCACTTTTTAATTTTTGGATTTTCAAAGGTGGATTCTGAAGCTTCTGATCTACACTTTGTTTCCCTACAATTGTCTGCTTTCGAAACTCTAATTTATGGGTCTAAAAATGAGATTTTGTTGATATTTTGAATTGTTGAATGAAGATAAGACTTGAAAAACCTTGTAAATTTATCTTCAATGATTTCCAAGCTTCCAATATTTCTAAATCTACAAGCACACAAGAAGAGAAGAAGAAATGGTGAATGTTAGGGCATGGAGGTTTTCCTTTGTCAAACCCCATTTAGGTAATTAAACCAAAATTATGAAATAATAGAATGAAACATGCAATAATGGAATATATTACCTTTCCATGATGTTGATCTTGAATTTCTACAACAATGGAGGAAGATTCAACCCTTGAATGTCCTTAGAAGCTTTCTTAATGACTTGCAAAGATAAAACCCTAAGTTGGTTGACTTGAGATGAAAGATTGATGAATGAATACATATATTAAATTAATGAATGTAACAATGAGTTAAGAGACATGATTTTATAGGAAATGAACCTTATTTTCTCATTAATTAGATCCCTATGGCCGACATGGAGAAAAATTAGACTTAAAATCTAATTTTTCCCACTCAAAACCTTGAAAATGGCTCAAATGGGACTCATTCACCACTACTGGTAAATGGGTCCGACCTAGATGGGACTAATTCACCACTAATGGTGAATGGGTCCCATAGGGGGCATTTTTTCTTGCTAGAATGTTGAGAAGTAAGAAAATTAGGCTTATATGATGACTATGTCTGTTATTTGATCAAATTATTCCTTGGGATGCATAATATGGGTTAATAGGGGCCTATAAGTGATGATGTAAATGTAAAATAGGGCTTGGGATACAAAATTCAATGTGAAAGTGTGATTAAGTACACTTTACAACCCTAAAATGAGGTCGACACAACCTAGAAAGGAAAAAAAACAATGTGAATGTATAAGACACATTACAACACTAGTTTATCATTAAGTTTAATTCATAGAATTTCTATATTGATGTGATTATGTCATTAAACACATTTTATAATGTTGAATTAGGGAGAAATAGGTTCATCAAGTCTTGAAAAGTGTGAAAGCATCATACAACACTTTACAACAACTTTTCAAGATGTTAAAAGCATGTTATTCAATTTGCAAGGGTCCAAGACCTAGTGTGGATGCATAAAATGACTCACAACACTAAATCAAGGCCTCATTAAGTATAATTTATCATTAATTAATCTCATTTCAAGAAAGGGTATTTTTTTCTATGGCACAAAACTCTACTAGGATTAAACATATATTTGGAAAGAATTCTCACTGCTTGAGCAATGTCTAGTCTAGTACAAACCACAACATACATCAAACTTCCAACTACACTCTAGGAACACACTATTCTCATGTCTTCCATCTCTGATGGAGATGTTGGATAATTTGAAATAGATAAATGTGTTCCAACTATAATAAGAACACAAAATGGTCTACAAGCTTGCATATAAAACATCTATAAAATTGAGTTGAAATACTTGCTTTGGCCAAGTGATAGCTTTCTGTTCACTCTATCTCTTGCAATTTCGATCCCAAGAATGTGTTTAGCTACATTGAGATCTTTCATTTCAAATTTAGCAACAAGTTCATCAACATATAATGTAATAATAGAAACACTGATCAGAATAGAATTTCACATCTGAGAATTTATCCTCCAAATTCTGTTGATAAATGATTTACTGATAAACTTTCTTCAAAGTGCTCTCAATGTACTCTCATCCAAAACCTTCAATCTTTTGAGATTAAACACCTGTTTTAAGCAAACAAATGGGTTTTTGTCTTGAGTGGTAAAATGCATACAAGATCTCATGTATACCAAAAGATGCCATTTCTTCATCCACAACAATCTTCCATAATTCTGCATCATTCATACCTAGTGCCTCTTCTACAGATATGGGTTCATCCATGTTTATATTCAAAGAAAAATACATCTCCAATCATTAGGTGAATACCTTTCAAGTGGTTGTCTATGCCTTGTAGACCTACAAACAAGATGAGTTGGAGGTTCTTCCTCCTCTTCTAAAGATCTAGAGCTAGATCAGTTGTCCTCAACTTCTTGTCTATCCTTGGGCCTCGATTCAACTTTCTCAGTTGTAGAAGGAAATTGAATCACATCTTCCTATTTACTTTGTTTTTCCTGCAATGCAATAGAAGAGAGCTTAGTTTCTCTAAAAATAACACTTCTACTATACATATTACCTTTTGTGCAACAAGATCCCAAAGCTTGTATCCTTTAACACCATAACTATATCTGATGAAGATACATTTCATAGCCTTGTTCTCCAACCCTTTTTTTCTTCTCCTTTGGCACATGTGCATATGCCTCACAACCAAAAACTCTAAGATGTCTTAATGAAGGCTTTCAACCCAACCATGCCTCTATAAACATCTTATCAACAAGAGCTAATGTAGAAGACATGTTAATTAGGTAACAAGAAGTAGCAACAACTATATCCCATAACCTTTATTCTTGGCGAACACCACTCAACATACTCCTAGCCTTCTTAATCAATTTCCTATTCATTTTTTATACAACTCCATTTTTTTGTGGAGAATATGGATTTGTCTTCTATCTATGAATATCACAATATTTATAAAATCTATCAAAATCATTAGATCAAAATTCATCGCCATTATCAGTCCTAAAACATTTTATTTTCTTTCCATTCTATAACTCAACCATTGCTTTAGATTCTTTAAATAAATTGAAAACTTTAGATTTACTCTTTACAAAATATAACCATGTCCTACTATAATCATCAATAAATGTTCAAAACATTATATGTGGATTTACTAATTGAAGGAACATCTACAAGACCAAATACATCAAAATGAATAAGATCCAATACACTACAATATTTATGAGAACTCAAGTAAAATTAAACACATCATTTTATTTCCACAAATGCAATGCCTCATAAAATAAAATTAGCATTATAATTAGATGTTC
Organism: Sequoia sempervirens; assembly: GCA_007258455.2. Classification (NCBI taxonomy): domain Eukaryota; kingdom Viridiplantae; phylum Streptophyta; class Pinopsida; order Cupressales; family Cupressaceae; genus Sequoia; species Sequoia sempervirens. Next base: position 17,932,411 of record VDFB02379711.1, read on the forward strand.
CTCAAGAAGGCTTTATTTTTCTGCTATCCTAATCTTATACAATGTGGCCAAGTCTCTGGTGCCATAACATAGTTTTATCTACAAGTAACTTTGTCTTAGAAGAAAGAGCACCCTTGGGTGTACCCAAAAGCCATTACCATCTACTGAAGGTGAAACCCTCACTTTTTCTACTAACTTTCTTTTCACAAAAGTACTATTGCACTTACTAGTGAATGCATCAAGCTTATACAATGTCCCATATCTAACACCTTTATAAATCACAATAGCACCTCTAACCATCTTGCATCCTACATCAGAAAATACTACCTGCACACCTGCATCTAATAGTTTGCTCACAAATAAAAAAATTCATGCTAATCCAAGGATATGCACCACACCATTAACCCTTTTTATTCTCACTGCATCAAGTAAATTTCTTGATGAACTTTATATAATACATTACTCAACAATGTCTAATGAGAATTCACTCTACTCCAAGGCACACCTTAGCATCCATAAAATTCTTTTCATATTCTAAAAACCATAATCTCATTAGTCAATATATGAAAAATATGCACTTTGGACTAACTAATCCACATGAACATTACCTGTGTATGAATTTCCAAAGATTTTTGTAAAATCGAATGTGGCTGCTCATCTTCCTCCTTCTAATTCCCAAAATCATAATTAATATTTTTTCTTTTTTTTTCTCTTCTCTTCTTTGCATCTCTTAGGAATGCATGTCTAGGTTGCCTTACAGTTTAAATAAATGTACTAATTTCTGTGGAGATTTTAGATCTCCCCTAGGACTTGATTTTTCTACACTTCTCATCTTTTTCTTGGCTTCTTTTCCCTTAGGTCTCTATGTGAACACTAGGGCCTCCTTGGTAAGTGATGGATAATTGCCTTCACCCTCTGCAAAAGAAAAGAACCTAACTACTTTCAGCTCCTCAAATATAACAACAAAGTAATTCCCAATAGCCATAACAAGAGAATCCCACGAGTCAAGAAAAAAACAAAGAAATATCTGACATTTCTCCTCCTCATCAATTTTGACACCAACTGATGCCAATTGAGCCACCAACATATTGAATGCTTCTAGGTGGTCTATGATTCAACCACCCTCTTCCATTCTTAAGGAATACAACTTATTCCTTAAGAAAATCGTGTTCACTAAATATTTGGCCTGATACATCTCACCAAGCTTCTTCCATAGTTTTTTGTGCAGAGGTCTCTTCATGGAAATTAATTAAAATATAGTCTTCCCCAAACCCCATATCTTGCTACGAGTGTACAATATTGGCATGATCAGTTGCCACATACCAACATACATCCTATCAATAATAAATCATATATAATTGCAAGCTTGAGAAATAGTTTCGCAAAAATTGGAATCAGGATCATCACCAAACACACAACTTGAGACATCAACCAAGGATTTTAGGGAGGTCAACATCTAAGAAAAATATTGAATCATCATGATGAAACTTTTGTTAAGGTTCAAGGTGTTATTCAATAGGTTTTTGGAAGACAAACATCATATCTGGAAAAGGGATCCTTAGGGGATTCTATCATAGAAATTTTGATCCAAAAGGAGTAGGGGACAAAGGATCCCAAGGGCATCCATGTCCTAGGCACAGTTAAAGAAAATTCAAAAGTTGACTTTGTATAATTATGCTTAAAGATTCTAGGTCTAGTTGTAGGAAGATTTGATAATGAATGTATTTCGTGAATTTTATTAATTTATACCCATGTAAGTTTTTAATAATGTGTGAACAATAAATTTCACTTTCAAATGCAATTTTTCCCTAGAATGCAATAATTGACTAATTGTAAGATTCCTAAAGCTGATAATGATGATTTTGATGTAATTTTGAAATAAAACAATGCACTTTTGTCACTTTCTAAGGTATATGAAAAATTCCTAAATTAATGTAATTAAGGATTAAAAAAAATATTTGTAAGAAAACACAAATTGAAGACACAAAGACAAAGGATTGTGAAACTTTTTATTGAGCCACCTGTAGCAAGACAGGGACACCCAAGGGTGACCTAGTCTTTCATAGGGGGTAATAACTAGAAGATTGAATGTTTAAAATACTTCTTAAGCAGTCTAGGTATGTGTGCAAATAGCTTTGAAAATCAATATTTCCCCTTAATTTCTTCAATTTAAGACAATGTAACCTAAATGCAAATGTGTAACAATGTTTGACCAACAAATGAAGATTATGAATGTAATTTTTAGTGTAAATCTGATTTAAATGATTTAAATGAACCTTAATGAAACCTAGATGATGTAATATTCAATATGTATTTTTTTGAATTTTTATGTCCTTTATGATACAAAAGTGAAGCCCTAAATGAGAAATGAAAAACATTGTAATGGAAAATTTAAATCTAGGATGCAATTTCAAAAGTTTTGTAATGCTAATAGGTCAAGTTCACCAAAATGAAATAAAGAAAGTATGGAGCCTAGGTCCAATGTGAAAAACCTAGGATTTGGGGTTGGTTGTTTGATGTGTCATGAGAGGTCTATTTTCTATTGTTTCATTAAGATGGAGATAAGAAAGGTATATAAATTAAATTCCAACCATGAAGGTGAGAAAATCAGACTTGGATCTACATCTTATTTAGTCTTGGAATGGATTGGAATTGGTTTTCCTTTATTAACTTAATTCGACTATGTGCCCTAATATCAAATTTGCAAGAATTTGATAATTGATAAACTAAAATAGTGAATTACAAGTAGATATGGGAAGTGTAGAGGATTGTGTACTTGTCCCAAAAAATTGGGTTTAATAGTCATTATAGAAGGACATAGGCACCAAAGGGCATCCCTATCCTTATAGGGGTATCTTTCCCTATTTTTCCTGTCCTCTAATGTAAGATCTGAGACCTTGATTTCCTTTTGCTAAATTATTATATTACAATTGAATAATTTTTTAAGTTAGTTTTAATGAGTTGACAAGATGTAGGGCTTCAAATGAAACAATGAAAAAATGATCCTTGAACTTCCTTCAATCCTTTTTATCCTAGAATCCGCACATTCAAAAATAGAAGAAATGTTGTTCCATTTATTGGCTTGTCTTATTCAAACCCTTTGTTAGTGTTTCCATTTCTACAAGGGGGCATGTGTAGGATCATCATGGAAAAAATAGACCCTTAAGTGGCAAAAAATTTAGAAAAATTAGAGTTAGGCAGCTTGACGTAAAAATTTGAATAAGTTATCTATATTATTTCAAAAATGTGTAAGAATAGAATCTATAGAAAATTGAATTTAGTTTCTAAGCTACTAGGTTTATTTTTGAAAAAATAAAATCTATTTGGTGAAAATTTGAAATTCCAATGCAATAGTACTTAAATTTTAGGGAAAAAATAAGAAGTAGGTGTTTGTCTGACCACCATAACCACAATAAAATAATAATATTTTTTATAAGATTTTAGATATAGGTAGAGGACTCATGTCCCAATGTGATGCATATTTTTTTATAATTTTTCTCCAAGTAAATATGTAATGCCCCACCACGCAACCCCAAAGAAAAACTAATACTTCTAACATTTATGGTACAATTTTTTTAATCACAGAAAACCTCTTTCAAAACATAGATAAATTAATTTCCAAACATGGCAGACAAGATTTTGTTCATAGAATATTAAATCTAAGGAAATAATAATTTGGAAGACCCTGGAGTCCTTCATTCGGTGTAGGTGTCCCTCTCCGTAGCTACTTCAATTCCCCCTACCTTGGCCTCAACAACTCTTCTTTCTTGCTGTTACCTTAAATTAAGAGCACACAAAAAAACTATTTTTTCTTTCCTTTTACAGACAAAAACCAAAAAAAACCATTGTGTGTGTAAAACTCCCTCACAATAAAAATAAATAATAATAAATAAAGCTCTTCATATTTTTCCTCAAAAATCCTCTCCATTCATTGGTTCTTTTTTTGCTTTTAAAAGCACACACTTATCTCACAATTTTAATTAAAAATTAATTATTTTCTCATGATATTATCCTCACAAGATATTCTCTTCTAATTTTCTAATTTAATATCAGGTACAAGATAATATATAATTATCATCATCATTATTTATTTAAATTAATTACTTACACTTTTAATTAATTAAATAACCTTTTAATTTGCAATATATTTAAAATTCAACATTTTACTAACTTACCAATAATCAAAGCAACAAAACAGCATTAATTAATCTTATAAAATAAAGATTAATTAAATAACCACTAACCATAAATAAAATAAATAATAAAAAATCAAACAATACAAGACAAGGGAAAAACCTAAATTCCTGTCACAACAAAACTCACAATGGGCTGACGGACTTGGGATGGGGACACTTCCTTATCAACTCCCTTTTTCAACATTGTGGGTTAATTTAATGCTCGCCCTATCCTGTCGAAATAGGTGGAATCGAGACTTTATTCTTGTAAATCTTACATACCAATTAACGTCAAGTAACATGTATATATATATATATAATCAAATACATCACATCGTGAGAAGGAGTCACAGCGTAGCAGGGCACTTGCAATCGAGTGGTGCTACATTGTCCCCTCACTAAAGCTACAATAACCACTACAACATTAAGTATAAAGTGACATCACTAAACTAAACTAATCACATCATATCATCACAAAATAATTACTAATCTATTGCATTACAATATACTACTGCATCAAATTAAACAATACCAAATCAAGGGTGACCATCATGTCTTATCATAATATCCATGTCATAAAATAAAGTAGCATAGTCATCAAGTAGTCTAAACTATCCAATCCACCAATCCAACCAACAAATAGTAACTACCAAAGTCTCAAAGTATCAAGCAAAACCACAAAAGTATCAAGTCCAAACAACAACATGAGGGGTATTACAAAATAATTAATTATGAATTTTTTATTACAACTTTTTAAAAATAGAAAAACTCGTATGTCTAACTACCTTAACTTGGTGAAAACTTCATTTAAAAATTCAATTTTTCTTTTTTAATCCTATAGTATGCAAAGCATAGAATGTGACACATGTTTCAGATTCAAAAAATGTGATACCTTTTGAAAACTATAGATGTTTTTCAATAAACCAATCAATCAAGACTTTAGTTGTAATTCAAATAGAAAAAATATAATTATTATTTATTAAATTCATAATAAACCATAATTTATATTGGTGGAAAGCTAATAATTTCCTTTAAAAACCCTTTTTTTTCATCAATTTTGGGTAAGAAAAAAGTCATCAGCCACATACCCTATATATACCCATCATATTGCCACTTTTTAGCCCATAATGATCCTGCACATACCTAAGGGAAATGTCAAAGATAAAAGTGGATAATTTGAATATGTTAATGTTAGATAGTGCTAGATTCTCCCCATTAATGTTTAAATTATGTAATCACTATGTATTTATAGGAACTTATCCAATTTCCCACAAATTAGATTCCAATAGGAAACACTTGTAAGTTGAATTTCAAATGTAAAAATATTGACACCAACATATTCAAAATTTGTCCTCAATCAAATGGCAGGACTAGGAGACCCTAGGATGGCCTAGTCCTAGCCCTATTTTCCAAGATTGAGGATGTTGCCCAGGGTAAAAACATTAAATTAATGAATTTTTTATATGCTTGCAATTTCTTGAAAAATGGTACAAATGAGATATATAATGCAATTTCAAAAGATATAAGGAGGATAGCCAATGGGAAAGGAGAGTAAAGAAATTGAAGAAGAATTGTGAAGAAAACCTAGAAAATTGATAGAGTTTCAGACAATGATAATAGTGGAAAAAAAGGAAAATCATCAACTATTACAAGAGATTTGATGAGGATATCCTAGAGTTGAAAACATGAGAGTTATAGTTAAAGTAGGAAAATGATCCCAATAAGGAATGTCCAGACCAAATGAATGCTATATCCACTATAATAGAAAAGATGAAAGATAAATATTTGATGATGATAGATTACCTTACTCAACAATTGAATGATAAAGATAACTTGGTACAAGGTGATATTGAGGTAAATATTTTAAAAAGTTTTTTTTGAAGTAATGACCAATGATATCTCTCATATAAATAAAACAATAATGGATGATGTAGTCAAGATAAATAATTTGATTGCATAATATGATAGAGAGATGAAACATAAATGTTGAGATAAAGAAAATGATAAGTATATATGGTGAGTAGAAATTCAATTAAAACCTCTCTAAAAATGTTTTGAGGGCGGGTATGAATAAATTTTTTATTGCATTTAACAAATATAAATTTAGGAAAGAGGAAGATGCTCTCATTGAAGATTTTTTAAATAATGAGTTACCAATTTTCATCGTTAATTTTGAGAACATTTTACACATTGCTAAAATACATATTATGAATTTAGGTCTAGATATACGTGGAACTAAATATTGGAATACTCATAATTATTTGTGGATATTTTGAGTCCTATTGAAACATATGATGTTTTGGAAAGTCTTGGTTTAAATATAAAAAATAGTGATATACATGATTATGGTTAACTATATGGAAGTATTAAAGCCTAAATAGAGGATTGCTACAAAAATCTAGTCAACAATTGGGATATTTGACCAATTGAAAGAATACTCAAAATTTTTGGGAGATCAATGAGAAACTACCATTGATAAACATTTCCTTAGGAATCCAAGAAGATTATGCTTTTCTAGCTATTTCCAATAGGTCACATGGAAGAAATATCTACTTGGCATGTGTTGAATTTAACACAATTGATTTATTTGTAATTTTTTTGAATTTGTAACCAACCTATGGCATTGAATCTATAAAAGACTATGGATAATTTCATTTTAAAAGATAAAAAATTATTGAAGTTCTGGAACTATATTTGGAGAACTGTCAATCCTTCTTTCATGTCATGCTTTCTATTCATATTCAATAAACACTTATACATCTTGTAAAGATTTAAAAGTTAAAGTTGATTTAAAATTTATTCCTAATTGTAAACCCTACATTGTTGCAATATGTTCATTGGTGACATAATCAAATTGTTGTGCAAAAATTGGATGTACTTGAAGATATTTTACTTGTGAATGGTTATTTTTTTCAAACTTTTGCATTGTTATGTATGTAGTTATGAGGAAATTTGGTGAAGTACTGGCAATTTATGCTTCAATTTACATTTCTTTCAATTTTTGTTTGTTCAATATTTGAAAATCATAACATTATTAAGCTTTCATTTTCATTCCCCAATCTTTTGCATTTTTTTTATTAGAGCTTCGTGATGAATTGTACTTGATTGCTATAATTTGTAAAGTATGTGATGAAATACATTCTATATTGAGTAAATGAATGTTATATATATGCAGGTCCCTTTGTGAAAATAGTAAAACACGAGAAACCCTGAGTGAGCCAAGAATATCAAGACCCAATGTTTCCGAGTCTTGGGATTATTAATTCTTAACTAAATAATTAATCTATCAAGAAAGATATCTTTCTTTGTTGAATTCTATCAATGTTTAATGTGTAACATCATCATCAACTATGATATGCAAAGAAATTTAGTTAGTTAAAAATATATTATTTTACTTTAAAATTATTTAACAATTATTTTATTTTTACTTAAATTTTGTACATAATTTTCTTTTGGAGAACTATTTTTATTTACATAAAAGTTATTTTGTTTTACTTTACAACTACTTAAGAATTATTTTATTTTACTTAATATTATTGAAAAAACATTTTAAATAAAATCCAAGTCTATATTTTTAACATAGTTACAACATGACACTCTATTACATAATAATTCTCAACATTCTCAAAAGAGTTGTTAGTGTGGACTAGATAAAATCGTATAAATATAGTAGAAAGTAAAATCACATTAGAAATTAAATGAACATAGATTATTTAGCTTTATGATCAATGAGTGAATGATAATTAATGTCTTGGACTGTCATTGTAAGTATTCTAATTAGGATATTATTCGATACCTTATGTCAAATAGAGTTTGTTGTCTAGATCCTAGTTGCAATTGCCAACTCATTATATCTCAATGAACTTTGACTCTAAAAATATTTGATTCCTCTTCTAAATAATTTTTAAATCTTAATGACTAGATTAGAGATATTCCTTCATGCATGCTCCACAATAAGTTTGGAATGTCAAGTTAGCAGCTCACAAATACCTTGACAAGAAGCATCGTTAAAACATACACATGAATTCCAAAATGATTGCTAGATGATTCACATGTATTAGACTAACTATATCATCATACGAGGTAGATTATTCATGACTCTTCTCTTTCAATACATGTAGATATGTATTCAAACATCTTTAGAATCATCATCAACATAAATGTTAATAGATGTTTCTTATATAGATAAACATAACATCATATTATGAATGTTTATGCATACTTAGCTGGGAAGCAAACTATAAAAAGCGAATAGCTCTACTTTTTATTTTGATTCTATATTTAAATACATCAAGATTGAAATTTCAAAGATGACCCAACATGTCTTGAATTTAATCACTAGATTGGATTAGTATTCGACATAATGAATTATGATAGGATTATTGACCTTTTAATTGATCACAAGAATACTATCATTCGATTGAATAAGATGTGGCCAAATATTCAATAGAGTGGCGTTGATGTCACGCAAACCTGCTATTATTGTCCGTGTGAATGATAGAAGAAGAAAACATGAGCCAAAGGGCAATAGGAAACGAATGATGTAGAAGAGTTACATTACTATTATATTGTAATCATATGAAAGCGATACGTCAAGGTGTTCTCCAATGTGGAGACATATACATGTTAGTGCGACACCCAACCATGTTATCTCTCTCTTTTACGCGTTTATTACTTTGCAAGCTAACGACGACTGACTTTTGCAACTTGCAAGACCTAAAATCTTAGTACGATGACTCTAGAAGATCAGGAATTCCATAGTAGTTATTATTTTCTAGGCTACGACGACTGACTTAAATGAGTGGATGGGTTTGCCGTGCAATTGCGCGATATTAGTGAAACCCGCCGGATGTAATTAGAATTGCGAAGGTTTTCTGCGAATAAGAAATCACGTATGACTGACTCTTGACATTCATACATTGATCACAGTATCATTTGATTGAGGCAAATATTATGGCTAATATTGAGCACAACAGCGTTCAGATCACGCAAACCCAATATCCCCCAACGTGCAGGCTACGAGGACCGACTTTTACAAATACGTTAAAATTATCTAGACGTGTCTGCCGTGCAAGGAACGTCTTTCGTGGAAGTGACGTTTGTTTTTAACTCATTTGAAAGGTACAATGGTTCCTTATTGGCGATGGACGAAATCAAGATAGAATTCTAACTCATCTCAAAGGAAAGACTGGGCGGATTTTCATTGCATCACCTATCTTATGTGTCTACCTTCCAGATATAAATGGGTGAAGTGCACAACAATATTATGCCTATACTTAAGGCTAAATTTTGGTCAATAGAAATAAGATAAGTATTTGTCATTTTTAATATGGACGACATATAAAATAGTAATTCATTGTTTGATTATTGAATTGAATGATGCTTAATTAAGGTGTACTAATATGCAAAATGTATTAAAAAGATTAAGTTGAGGCTCTTCAAAGAAACACTATCCAAAGACTAGTCAAGTCTAGACTAACAAACAACAAATAAATTAGTCTTATCCTAATTATACTAGCAACACATAGCAATGTTGCAGGTGCCTACACATCAATTACCAATCCTCTATTGCGGTGTTCACTATAGAGGCTTAAATAACTAGACAAAGTAAGGAATAGATTCATTTCAAAGAGGTTAGGAGGCAAAGCATGTTTCTCCTATAAGACGTTTGATGATCCCACATATATGCTTTTTCCTTCCTTTTCCAATAGAAGATGGACCCTCCATGTACTCAAGGTGATGAGGGTGCAGCCCGAGACTTAAAAAATAACCCACAAACAAGAGAATAATTTTATTATTCAGAAAATAAAACTTCTTATATGCAGAGGATCTCAAATCCCAACTTCTACAACACATGCAAGTTACAAAAAGCTACAGAATAACCCTTTCGCAATATGCAAGCTTGTCCCCGAAAAGTTACCAAAAAATTAGAAACCCACCAATAAATAGAGTTTCTCTTTAGTTTGGAGCCAAAACAACATTCAAATTTGAGTTTAGGCGGTTTGGCGCCAAAAATTACAACTTGAAGTTCAAATTTCAAAAGAACATTTGCAATTGCATCTTCTAGAAAGTGCACCAACTTCCCGGGGCCATAACTTTTGATCGGGGACTCCGATTCGCGAATCGTTTGAACCGTTGGAAAGGTCTCAAATTCAATGACGCGCATTAAATTTGTTACACTAATTTCAACAAGTTTTGGGGCCTTTCCGGGAACTCTAAGTGCCTCAAATCTAACTCGGAAGATTTTTAGGTGCGAATATGGGAAACTAAAACTGCAATATATTTCAACCTAGGAATAGAAAATAAAAATCGTTAATTGAGAATTCCATTATGACGAAAAGGGTATCCAAAAATGTAAAAATATATGAAAACTGAGAAACTTGAAATTTAACTATTTTTGGGTGATGCAAGATTGCTCTTACACCACTGGATGCTCCTGCATTACAAGGTGGGAGGACATAATTTTCATTAGTTCTTCTCCTATCATATTTCAACGTTCTCGTACTTTATTACTAGATAAGATGCTTCAACCATTTTATCATTGCTAATAATTATTGAAATTAAAGGTAAAAGTTTGTTTAAGCATATTTCCAACTCATTTGAAAAGGAATACTACATACATTTTTATTATGTCACCTCTCTAATTTGTTTTATTATCTTGTCTACCATGTAAACATAAATAGATAAATTCTACAACAATATCATGGCTATTCTTAATCATCATCTAGTTTAATATCAAAGGTTAATTTTAGCCAATAGAAATAGAATAAATATTTACCATTTTTACATGTCGATGATGTGTAAAATTGATATTGACTATTTGAAACCCGCCCATAAATAGAGCTCCTCATTAGTTTGGAGCCAAAACAATGTTCAAATTTGAGTTTAGACGTTTTGGCACCAAAAATTTAAAACATTAAATTTAAATTTCAAAAGAGCATTTGTAATTGTATCTTCTAGAAAAAGCGCCAACTTCCCAGGGCCATAACTTTTGATCTGGGATTCCAATTCGTGAACCGTTTGAACCGTTGGAAAGGTCTTGAAGTCAAAAATGCGCTTAACATTGCTACGTCGATTTCAAAAAATTTTGGGGCCATTCTGATAAATCTAAGTGCCTAAAATCTAACTCAGAATATTTTTAGGTGCAAATCTGAGAAACTAAAACTGCAATATCTTTCAACCTAGGAATAGTAAATAAAAACCATAAATTAGAAATTTCATTATGATGAAAAGGGTATCCAAAAATGTAAAAACATATAAAAACTGAGAAACTTGAAATTTAACTATTTTTAGGTGATGTAAGATTTTCTTTACACCACTGGATGCTCCTGCATCAGACACCCAAGGTAATTTTAGAAGTGACCCCATCACGTCTCAGATGGTGGAGGAAAACCAAAACGATCAACCTCTACCTTAGGCAACTAGGATGAATCTTCAACAGGCCTTCCTTTCCATTTCACCAGATATTCTTTATACTGTCTATTCTTGGTACTCCTTCCCACACGACTATCTAGGATTTCTTCAATCTCCTCATTTTCTAAAGTAGGTGCTGGAATCTCACACTGTTTCATCATTGGTACTTCCTCTGTGCCACCTTCATGATACTCTATCAAATTTGAAATGTTGAACATAGGGGAAATGTTGAATCCATCTGACAACTCTACCTCATATGCATTACCTGAATCATGCCTCTTCAAAATTTTGCAGGGACTGAACTTCTTCATCTTCAATTTGTTATATGTTCCCATTGGAAACCTTTCTTTCCTCAAGTGGACCATCACTTCATCCCCAATATGAAACTCCTTATACCTCTTCTTTTGATCTGCCCTAGCCTTATACTGCATATTCATCTTGTTAATATATTCTCTTACCTTCTCATGTATATCCTTGATGTGTTCTACAAAATCTTCAGCTTCAGCACTTATTTTGTTCTCTTGGTCCATCTTCCTCAATTTTGGAGCTATTATGGGGCTACCTCCATACACAATCTGGAATGGTGATCTACCAGTGCTTCTGTTCATAGAATTGTTATAAGAAAATTCTGCCTAGGGTAAGATCAAGTCCCATCCCTTGGGTTTATCTCCTACCAAACATCTCAGTAGGTTACCCAAACTCCTATTAACAACCTCTGTCTACCCATCTATTTGTGGATGGTGTGCAGAAGTGAACTTCAAATCTATTTTTAGCTTCTTCCACAAGGTCCTCCAAAAGTACCCCACAAATTTGGTGTCACGATCCGAAACAATACTTTTTGGCAAACCATGTAGCATCACCACCTCTTTGAAGAACAAGTTAGCAATGTGGACTGCATCATGGGTCTTCTGACATGGAATGAAATGTCCATCTTCGAAAACCTATCACCACTACAAAGACTGAATCATTCCCTCGTTGTGTCTTTGGAAAATCAAGAACAAATTCCATACTTATATCCTCCCACGGCTTCCCCGATATAGGTAAGGGCTAATATAAACTTGTATTTTGGCTCACTCCTTTAGCCATCTGACATACCCTGCAACTTTGTACAAACTTCTTCACATCCTGTGACAAATGAGGCCAATAATAATGCTCATTGATAATGACAATAGTTTTATCCCAACCAAAATGTCCTGTTATTCCTCCACTATGCTTCTCCTTTATTAGTTTCTCCCTCATGGAACTCCTTGGGATACACAATTGACTTCCCTTAAATAACATGCCATCCTAGATTATGAAATCCAACCACCTTGTCCTGTCCACTGTAACAGGTTCCTTGCAAGCTTTCTAAGCCTCTGCAAAATTAGGATCTTCTACATATAGTGTCATGAGTTCATTGAACCCAACCACTTCAATCTGCATCTTTTTCATCAATGTATGCCTCCTACTTAAGGCATCTACAACCCTATTTGGCTTCCCACTCCTATGTTTCAAAACAAAGGTATAACTTTGCAAAAACTCTACCCATTTCATATGCCTTTGATTTAATTTTTCTTGACTATTTATGTACTGCAAGGCTTGATGATCAGTATATAGAACAAATTCCTTTGGCAGCAAATAATGTCTCCATTTATTTAATGCTTGAATTATCGCATAAAATTCTTGATCATATACAGAATACTTTCTCTTGGCATCATTTAACTTTTCACTAAAATAGGCAATGGGCTTACCTTCTTGGCTCAACACTGCTCCAATGACACAACCATTGGCATCACAATCTACCTGAAACACCTTGTTGAAATCTAGGAAGGCTAGAGTAGGTTACTTTGTCACCTTCCACTTCAACAGTTCAAAACTTTTTGCCTCTCCAGTGCTCCACTTGAATTCTTTTCTATCCCCTCTGATTGTTTTAGTCAGGGGTCCACAAATACTACTGAAGTTTCTAATGAATTTTTTATAAAAACTAGCCAAACCATGGAAAGATCTCACCTTGGTAGTAGTTCTTGGGGTAGGCCATTCTAGAATAGCCTTCACCTTCTTTGGGTCCATCTTGAGACCTTCTGTTGAGACAACAAACCCCAAGTACACTAACTCCCTCTTTGCAAAATTGCACTTCTTCAGATTAATCAACAATTTATCTTCTTTTAACTTCTCAAAAGCTCTCCAAATATGAATCAGATGCTCATCCAACGTCTTACTGAAAATCAAAATATCATCTAAATACACAATAACAAAACTTCTTATAAATTATTTTAGTACCTCGTTCATGAGCCGCATGAATGTGCTCGGTGCATTTGTTAGCCAAAAAGGCATGACTAACCAATCATATAGGCCCTCTTTGGTCTTGAAGGTAGTCTTCCTTTCATCTCTCTCTCGAATCCAGATCTGATGATATCCACTCTTCAGATCAATTTTTGTGAAGTACTAAGCTCCACTCAAATAGTCCATCAGATCATTCATCATTCCCAGGGGAAATCTGTACTTGATTGTTATCTTGTTTATGGCTCAGGAATCTGTACACATCCTCCACTCTCCATCCTTCTTTGGTGCTAGTACTGCAGGTACTGCACATGGACTCAAACTCTCTCGTATCAAACCCTTTTTCTCAACAACTCTTGAACTTGTTTGTTCAACTCCTCATTTTCTGCTGGAGTCATTTTATGAGCTGCCTTATTTGGCAAACTGGCTCTAGGAATTAAGTCAATCTGATGACTGATCTTTCTTATTGGTGGTAAACCCTCAAGTACATTATCAGAAACAATATCATGAAACTCATCCAACATCCCATAAACTTCTTCCAGAACTTTCTCACTGTCCTCCTTACTCACTCTAGGAATCAATGCATAACACACATGCTCATGCTTCATACCTTCCACAAAATTTCTTCCATCTACATAAAAAATTCTAGCACTATTGCATACCTTTTCTTCGGTCTCCTTTAGGGGTTTCAATTTATGACAAACCCCATCCTTTGTTAATGAATAAGTGTTTGCATGGCCATCATGTATAGCTCACCTATCAAACTGCCACGACCTCCCCAACAACATGTGACATGCATCCATGGGGATAACATCATAGAGTACCTCATCATGGTAGCTCCCAATCTTGAACTTTACTAGGCACTTCTCATTGACCAAAACTTTGTGGTGTTTCTATAACCAGGCAATCCGATACGAATGCGGGTGCCTTTCCCTCTTCAGCTTCAACTTTGTGACCATCTCCTTTGACACCAGATTATCAGTGCTCCCACTGTCAATAATGACATCAAGACATTTTCCTTCACACTTGCACCTTTCGCGAAATAGATTCTTCCTTTGTTCTAGTTCATTTTCCTCAGTCACCAGGGCTCTCCTAATCATTAGGGCTTCTTCCCTTTTAGCATGATCGGAATGTTCATATTGGGCCTCCTCATCTGCATGTGCAACCCTTCCATGACCTTATGGCCTTTTGTTTGCCCTTCTTTGGTGTTGTGGACATTCATAGGCTTGATGCCCTTCTTCACCACATTGGAAACATGTTCCTCTAAAACCACCTCTCCAGATCCTTGTCCATATTTCCCTCGTCCTCTACCTCTTTCATCACCACTATTTTGATGATGAGGGCAGTAGAAGTTGTCATTTCTTTGGCTTCGGCTGGTACCCACATCTTCACTTTTTTTTTCATCATCATTTTGGCTTCCTGAAGGTCTTCCATTTCCCCTTTCACTTTGACCTCCTCGTCCTTTTTGCTTTCCATCAAATCTTTTTTTCAGCTTCTATTCCACCTTCAGAGCAAACTAATACACATCCTTAATGGTGGTCATTCTGACTAGGCTTAACTCCTCCTGAATGCTCGGTCATAACCCATTAAGATATCAAGCTACCTTCTCCTTATTGGACTCTGTGTGACCCATTCTGATGATTATCTTGTGAAAATCTTCAGTATATTCTTTCACAGATCTACTTCCTTGCCTCAACCCTTGTAATTTCTTCAACAAATCTAACTTGTAGTCCACTAGTATGAACTGCTTCTTCAGTTTCTCTACCATGCGATGCCTTTTCCTCTTCGATTTCTTTCCAACTGGATCTCTTTCCACCAAATACTGGCATGGCCCTTCAGCTTCATTTTTGCAAACTTAACATGATTTGGGTCCTCTATTTCCTCATACTCAAAATATTCTTCTAGCTCGTTGATCCAGTCGATCAACTCTTCCGAGTTCAGACTTCCGGAATAACTGGGGACTTCTGCTCTAGGTCTTTTCCCAATCTTCAAAATGGCCCTTATTAGCTGCATTTGGTCTTGATCAATTGCTTATTCTTCCTCTTTTACATTTGAACCTTCTTCCTCTCCTTCATCCTCACTTTCCTCCCTCAGGTTTAACCCTCTTCTCAACTGCTCTTGTAATGTGTCAATCTATCTCTGGAGGGCTGCTAGTGCATCTCTTCCACCAACATTTTTGCTGCCTCAACCACCTCTGACACCACCATGCCTACCAGGTATCACTCTTGGAGGCATCTTTTTTTACCTTGACCCACAACCACATTCCTAGTGCGAACTGCCTCACGATCGCCGATCTGTCCACATGCTCAAGAAAACCCGCTCTGATACCACTTGATGAGGGCACAACCTGAGACACAAAAAATAATCCACAAATAATAGAATAATTTTATTATTTAGAAAATGGATCTTCTTATATGCAGAGGATCTCAAATCCCCAAGTTCTACAACACATGCAAGTTACAAAAAGCTACAGAATAATCATTTCGCAATATGTGAGCTTGTCCCCAAAAAGTTACCCAAAAATTAGAGACACACCCATAAATAGAGCTCCTCATTAGTTTGGAGCCAAAACAACATTCAAATTTGAGTTTAGGAATTTTGGCACCGAAAATTTACAACATGAAGTTTAAATTTCAAAAGACCATTTGTAATTGTATCTTCTAGAAAGTGTGCCAACTTCCCGGGGCCATAACTTTTGATCTAGGACTCCAATTCGTGAACCGTTTGAACCGTTGGAAAGGTCTCGAAATCAACAACATGCTCAAAATCACTATGCTAATTTTGGCAAGGTTTAGATCCATTCTAGGAACTCTAAGTGCCTCAAATCTAACTCGGAAGATTTTCAGGTGCAAATCTAGGAAACTAAAACTGTAATATCTTTCAACCCAGGAACAAAAAATAAAAACTATAAATTGGGAATTTCTTTATGATGAAAAGGGTATCCAAAATGTAAAAAATCTAAAAATTAAGAAACTTGAAATTTAACTATTTTTGGGTGATGCAAGATTGCCCTTACACCACTGGATGCTCCTGCATCATAATCTCCACAATTTAAACTACAGACTCCATAAAAAAAAAAAACCCTTTGTCAAGCAATTCAATTCCTTTTTTTGTTTTTTTGTTTCCTCTTCATTTTATCCCCCTTTTTTCCATCAAAGGAAAAGGGCCAAATAAGAACATTCAGGAGATTAAGTAAAAATAACACTTTTCACATGAAAGACTTTCTTGTACCTTTCTCTCACAATTGGAAGAATCCTTTTCCAAGCTTGTATTGTAGAAACCATTCTAACACACATATTGTCTAGTGGAGTCAACAACATAAATGAAGATGACTAGTCTAGAGATAGGCACTATCATTCACAATCCTCTACATTAGGAAGTATCCCAAAAGATGATCCAACTAGACCTTAACAATTTCCTTGACCAACCAGAAAGTTCTAACCAAATCTTCCCTTTGTATCCTAGTAGAAAATAACTCATCTTTCAACTCTCCAACTCTTATTCTTTGTTTTCCATCTTTATCTTTGAAGAAGTCAAAAATATTTCCAATATTATTCATTTAAGATTCAATGGCTTCAATTCTACTTCTAAAATTATCAATAGTTGCAGGCCACTAGAGACAATACTTGTGCATGACATACATCTCCTTAATGCATTCTCTTGTCTCACTAATGTGTTTGGATATTTTTTGTTTGGCTTTGACACACCTTCTCTCAATGATAGATTGAATCTTATGTCCTTCAAATCCTTCCCACATTATCCTTTCTTCAATAGCTTCTACTAGATCATTTGGTACTGAGTCATAAACATCTGAAATAGTAATACATTTTTTGAGTAGAAAATCAACTAGAGTATCTTAAATTCTAGGCCTATTGTTTAGAGAGCAGGCACACTACATTTTACCAACCTTTTTATATCAGCTCCATCTACAATCAAGCAAATTTTATCTGGATGAAAAGAGTTAGATCCAGGAAGAGACTCTTCTTCCTTCTCCTTCTATTCTAATATTTTAGCTTTCCTCCTTTTAGGTTCTAGAGGTGAACCATCGATGACAACCTTCAAATCATTTTTACTAGAGGAGGAACCCTCCTCAAATTGATTGACAAATATAACACTAGATACTATCATAGTGGATCATAGATCCATCTACAAGGATGAGAAATAGACTTTGCATGTACTTGCTTTATCTTCCAAGCATTCCAAATATCTATAAACTTTCTTTCTAATGGGGATGTCAAACTTCCACTTCACATTCTCTTTTATCGGTAGTGAACTCAAAAAGTAAAATAATAAACATATGAGTAGAGACCTAAACTGGAAGGGATAAATTTCAACCAAAGAAATTGTGACATTTTGAATTAGCTTTTCCATTATTAGGCTACACAAGTGAAACTTTTTATTTTCCTTCACCATCTTATGTGCAAGATGTACATCAATAGCTGAAGTAGAATCTTACAATTTCTAAAATAGATTTTGTAAGTGATATTGTAAGCAACATACCTTACTACGTGATCAACAATTGTATTTATCAATAAAGCTCAGGGGTCTTTGTCGATGCCAACAAGTTCCTCCATGTCTGTATATTTTACCATTTTCTTCCTAGTGAGGTCACCAACACTACACAATCCAATAATAAAATGAAACACAAAAAAATGAGGCCTACTCTCCACCCTACCATATTGGTTCATGGAGCCTCATAGGCTCTCACCAAACCCTCAAGCAAGAACATACATCATCCACCACTCTCATCAATGGTGAAATCAGTGTTCCTTATTACACTTAATATAAAACCTATCAACATGTAATTGTTTATTTCACCATTGTGACTAATTTTGCAGTCCCTATGATTATTCTCAAAGGTCATTTATAGCACATTACTTCATCAAAATTTCTGTTATGTGATTTCAAAAATTAACAATTTCAGGATCATAACAAAAAGTTTAACCATTATCAATTATGCATTCCTTAATTGGTCAAATTTTCTAATAGTTTAGACTCCTCAAAACCAAAAATTAGGGTAGTTGATAGAGTATAGGTGAAAGCCTTATGGAAAGGCTAACTTCATAGAAGATCTAATGTCATGAAAACATCCATGAAGTAGGATTGTTTGGCTTTAATATGTTTAGCAAAAATGAAAGTAAAATGTGAAGTTTAGTGTGATGAACATATGTCATTAGTAGACAATATCTAAATTAGGAAATGTAAAGAGTTATGTAATTTATAACAAATAATATGCAATGTACCTATAATAGAAGGGATCAAATAAATAAAATTTAGGTATATACCTTGTGCACACAATGAAATGCAATATGAACACAACAAAAGAAGGATTTCTCTTCACCCTACCATATTGGGTCATGGATCCCCATGGGCTCTCACCAAACCCCGGAGAAAAAAACTAAATTGTCTAGCACTTTGATCAATGGTGAAAGCAATGTTTTGGCACCTGAGAATTTTCTTGAGTTGAAATCAATGTTATACATTTTTAAGAAATTGAGATGCAATTATAAAATAAGAGATGGAATAAAGGATATATAGCCTTACCTTGTATATAAATAGAATGTAGTTACAATGTGTACACCATTCCAAAATGCGATCATAAAGCTATTTAGCATTGTGGAGATCTTTGGTTACAGTTAAGAACATTTGCAATCTAGAATGGTTTGACTTAGATATAATTACACAAAAGGAAACATGAAGTTTAGTGTGGTGAACATGTTTCATTGTGTAACTGAGGGTTAAATTTAGGTTCTAATGAGGGGGTTAGCAAATCAATAGAGACAAAGAAACCCAAAGAACTATCAAGTTCAAAGGAAATTAAATAGTAAAATAGTTATACCTGTTAATCAAAATTTCCATGATTACCTCCATAGTACCTTCTTACTTGTTGGTTGATGTGTTTCCCTCAAATTGAATGTGCGAGCAATCCTTGACAAAGTCCTACACCAAGCTTTGAAGGATTTGATCAAAGTCTAATTCCTATGCCTAAATATGCCAAGAGTAAGTGAAATAAGATGACAAATGTGACAATGTCTATAGAATCTATGTATGTCTAATGTCTAAAATATTGCCTAATGCAAAAATGAGAGGTAAATGGCATTTTATAGAAAATGCCATTTTGAATGGATGTACGAGATTGATCTTTGACTGAAACCTAAAATCAGAGGTCCAGATTAAATTTGATAATCCCTAATCAAGGTTAGGGAAAAATCGTTAAGTGAGCAGTCAAGATTTTATCTAAGAATATCGAATTGGCGATGGAGAATAAATGAAATAATTAATTTAGAAAATAAAGATTTTCAAAAATCAAGAGGATAAAGACTGCATGATTTGTGAGATTCAAAAAATCAAGAAGATATGAATTGAACTAAAGATCAAATTTGAAAAATCAATAAGCTTCCTGATTATTTGATTTTTAGAAGAATATTTGCCATTTTGAATTAAATTAATTCAAAATAATGATTTTGTGAGATAATAAATAATCTTTTTCAGATTATTTACCAAATGGACAGTCAGTTAAGAATGTGATGACATTTTAAATAATTGATTTATTTAAAATGAGAGGAATATTAATTTGGCAATTAAATAATTAAAGATAATTATTTAATTTAGTAAATAAGATTAAATAAATTAATGAATTTATTTAATTATGACAATTAGTGACATATTAAATAAATAAATGAAATTCATTCATTTAATTAAGGGAAGACTTAGACAGTTAATGACATATTTAATAAATAAATAAAAATTTATTTATTTAATAATCATGAAGAATATCATAGAGATGAATTAATTAAATAATTATGAATTATTTAATCAATAGTCGAATGTGGATGAAGGACATAATCAAATGTTGTAATCATGCTAGGAAGAAAGTGGTAAAAATGAAGCTTGTAGGCCTAGGTCATTTTTATGTGTCTACATTTTCCCCTCTTTGTAATAATGTCGCTTGTTGTGTTGTGAGAAAGAAGATAAGTCAAAAATATGCCCCAGTGCAAAATAAGATGAGGAAGAATGACGAGGAGGGTTACAATATGCCCCCTCGAGAGGATAGACGGGTTCTAAGAACACAGGTGTGCTCTCGAAATTGATGAGAAAACTAGAAAATGAAGGGACAAAGAAATGTTAGTGCAAAAGATATGGATGATGATATGGATTCAATGCCTATATGAGATGAGTGAGAGAAGATGACGAGACTAAAGAAGATGCATGTTATTTCCTAGACCAAATCCTTCAAAACTTTACCATCTGACTTTTAAATTTATTGCTCTTAATCATTATTGGGTGGTAAATATGACACAAATGGACAAAAAACACCATGATATGGCATAGACTAAGGTGTGAAAGGTCATCCACTTGAAAAATAGACAATCACATATAAGGAATGTCCTAACTCATACTAAAGGCAAAGTTACCCCAGTATTTTTATCAAGACAATCCATAGACAACAATCAAAGAAAATAAAATAGGCCAGGAGACGTCATCGCACTTCTAAATCCTTCATGTGACATCCTTGAGGTAGCTAGTAACATGACCAAAAAGACAAGACAGTAAAAATATAAGAAAAAATAGCCAAGATAGTCAAAAAATAAGACAAGATAGACCAAAAAGATAACCATTTTATTTTTTTTGCCAATGTTTTTTTGCCAAATATTGAATTCTTGCCATTTTGACAATTTTGACAATTTAAGAGCTTTGCCAATTTGATGGTGTTGATAGTTTGACAAGGCCTATTGTCAGGAAGGACACATCCTGAAAAGGAAAAGGACATTTTGATGAGGTCTAACTCTAAGAAGGAAACATTTTGAAGAGGACAAAAGAGTGATGAGACTGACATTGTTTTGACTAATATGTTTTGGCAAGTTGAATGATGTTGACTGTATGATTGATTGGACTATGCTGTCTAATTTTAACCAATTTTTACATTGGTGTTTCGAATGACTATCTTGTGTCTAAGTTTGACTATGTCTAACTTATTTGACTGATGTGACGATTGTGACAAATGCCATGATTTTATTTGGACAAAGCTAAAAGGACTAACCTAATGTCTTAGGGACTCATCAACTGATGGCCTTGCCTACGTAGCAAATGCGCATAGACAACATAGTTCGACAATGACATGGACTAATTGATATGACTGACTTTAACTCCATTTTTAGAATTTTGCCATTGATTTGGATGTTTTTGTGTTTTTCTTTAGGACGTTTTATGATTTTTAGGTCTTTGTTCAAGACATTTTATGATTTTTTTTGGTCGTTTTATGATTTTTTTAGATTTTGACGTTTAAGAGGATTGTGACAAATGCATATGAATGATGCCTACACATGAGAATCCAAGGACAAGCATGATTGTGCCCCTAGTCAAGCTAAATACCAATTGACAAGTGATGACAATGTTGTTTGACGTGGGAAGGACACATCTCAAAACAACGTGAGGACAATGATGATAATGTGATGAAAGTATGGAGGTCTACAGCTGGACCAAGAATGCAGTCAAGTAAAATTTTGGATAATGTGCTTGTATGGATTAGACTTTTTGCATTTGGAATGACTTGGTTAGGACTAGAGGAGATGATGATTATCCTTAGACCATTTGACAAGGGAAAGCCAAGATAGGTGATAGACATGAAAGGATAGGGGGTGGCCTTGGTAAAAGACAGGAGACATTAGACTAATGGAATTGTCATATGAGTTTCAAGGACTATGTCGTACAAGGACAATAAGACTATGATGGTGAATGACATGATGTTTCTTGAATCGTGTATGACGGAAGGATAGACATGTCAAGAATTTTCCCAAAGCATGATTTATGTGTGCTAGTTTTATGTCAAGACTGAGGTAAGTGGGAAAAATGCATAGAAATGTTAGGGCTCAAATGGGCGTCAATGTCATGAGGAAGGCATGGGAAAATGAAACGACTTGCCCCTAAGTATAAAATTCCACATAGACGATTTATTTTATAAATGATGCCTATTTGCCAGGTTTTCATCATGGTACTTATCTAGGGCGCCTATTTACCAAGTTTTCACCATAGGACAAATTTTTTTTTCTTTACTATTTTCTTGAATTTTTTATCTTTTTGGTGTCACCAAGACGCCTGTTTGCCAAGTTTTCATCAGGGTGACGATTTTTAAATTTTTACTTTTTAATTTTTTTGTATTTCTAATATTGTGGATAGCGTGGATGCTTTAGATGACCACTGCCTATTCTAAATTCACTAATGATGTTGATGTAGAGACTAGTGCCATGATATTCCAATAATGTCCTTGTTGAAGGAGTTGTCTTGTTAGGATCATAGCGCTTGTATACAACTGATCGATGTCATTGTGGTCCCTTTTGATACTAGAGTTGGCCTTATCAAAATATGCATATTGTGATAGAGTTCCATAAAAGTCCTTGTGATAAAAAGTTGCTGCCAAGATGTGACGAATTTGTGACATGGGATCATTGAACTTTAGAGAAGATGTAGGGTTATGACGAATGATGGTAGACATGGAAAGATTGTTTGGACGTTTGGATGAATGACTTTTTATTTTCCAAACTTGGGATAGTGGATGATGAATTTTGGAGGGATGGTGTTTGGAACCAACAGTTTTAGATGCCTTGTTTGATGGCCATTTTGAAGGAGGTGGACATTTGTTGTATGTGGGAGTCCTCTTGTCTTGTGGCTCCACATTGTGATTGACTTTTGTATTTGACTTGGTGTCTTTGTTTGATCCATCTTTCTTTGGGATCCATTTTTAATTTCATTTTTCCACTTGTCCTTTTGTTTGATTCAATGGCCTTTGACATTTGATTTTGATCTTTTGACTTGTAAAATTTTTGTTTTTGTTGGTTCCAAAGGGAAGGTTTATTTATGATGGAGTGACGGTTCATGGTGTGGGTGGAGGGGGTGTTGGCAGCAATCTTATGACAAGGATTTCTCGTGGACTCCATTTTGATGTTTGTATCTGACAAAGTTGCTCCCAGTATCGAGGAGGTACCACTGACATCATTTGATTTACTAATTGAGGAATAGCCAAGACCTTGATATCTATAATTTTCCTGAAGCTATATTGGTTTTAGAATGCCTTGCTCATGTATGTCCAGTCCTTTGCCTTGATATTGCATGCTTTGAAAAATTATATTTGCGATGGGGTATTTGTTATTTTGAAAGAAAAATGCTAACCCATCATTAGAGTTGTGTATACTCACTTGTATTTTCATCTGCAAGAAATCCTACTCTGACAAAGATAGATGACCCTAGTTGATAAAGTGTCTTAGCTTCATTGTCATGTTGGACATAGTCCTTACTGATATCTTTGGTCTAATCATCTAACATGTCAGGTTCAAATTATTTTGTTGGTGCTTCCAAGGCAATGTTGGAGCCATCATTATGTTTAGTGTCATAGAGTCCAATGATTTCAACTATAACTTGATCATATGCAAGCATGTCCCTAGTGGAAGATTCTTGTTCTGGTGGAATATCTTCTATGTGTCCCATGGAGGCAAGTGTCTCATCATGGGAAGTGTCAATAGTTGAGGCCTTTATAAGGTCGGCAAGTGTTTGATCATGAATGGCATAAATGTCAAGGAGTGGATTGTTTAGGATTTCTTGGTCAATGTTAGGGTCTTGGTCGAAGATGGGGTTGTCATGGATTTGGAATTCTTGGTCAATGGTAGCGTCTTGGTCAAAGATGGGGTTGTCGTGGATGATACAATCAAAAATAGGGTTATAGGATGGACTACCTTTCTCTTGACATGAGGGTGACATTATAATGTCATGCTTTGGGATTTCATTTTGACATGTATCCTCAAGTTTATTAAATGGGATTTGACTTTGAGTAATGATAGAATTTTGATGACTAGATGTGGCTTGTGAGGGGATGACTTGAAAAGGATTAATAAATGATGGACTAGTATAGGACGTGGGAAATTGGACTGGACTAGTATGTGAAGGACTAGGTTATGACATGGGTACTTGCATTGGACTAGTATGTAAAGGACAAGGGTATGATGTGGAGTCTTGGATTGGATTAGGATGTGATGGCATAGGATGTGACATGTGGACTTCAACCAAATATGCTATGGAATCTTGGACTAAATTAGTGTAAGGTTGACTAAAATAGGACGTGGAGACTTGGACTGGATTGGTATGGGATGATGTGGGGAATTGACATGAGTTGATAGATGGTTGATAGGGCATGTAGACATTGACAAGATTGATAGGTAAGGGACTAGCATATGACATGGAGACTTGGAATGGACTATTGGATAGTTGGTTTCCCTTGTCAAAGTTAGGATAAGGGTGATAGTTGGACACGTGTTGTGAATTACTAGTAGGATTTATGTGAAGTGACTATTGATGGCGAGGGTAAATAGATGGAGGTGGCAAAGTATTTATGTCAAAGCCTTGTGGTAACTTATCCCATTGGTCCAAAAGCATGGCTAAATACCTTTGAGGGTTGTGTAAGACTGATTTTTCTACAAAGAAGACTATATTAGGATTTTGCAATGTAGCTTCTAAGTCTTTTACATATACTCGTCCATTTTGTTCTCTTTGTATGAATGGTTTAGAAGAGTTTCATGATGAAGATGGCATGTTCAAGGTATATTGCATGTTCATGTTGTTAAATGGGTTAGAAAAAGTTAAATGTTGGTTTGTGTCATTAGTGTTATTACCAATGTTGGGGTTGAAATCTTGGCCAAAGTTTTCCTTTTGTCCTCTCTGTCTTTGAAGCCTAGTCTCAACAATAAAAATGGATTGCGCAAATGAGGATGATGAGAATGACAACTAAATGTGAAGATGATGACAACCTATGTTTTTTGGATTTTTGATAAGGATGAAAATGCAAGACTATGTTTCCTAAAATGTTGACTAGGATGACTAGGTGATGATAATGTTTTTCTAAGGAAATGATTGATGTAATATGACAAGGTGATCAAAGCCAAAATGTCAACTAAGGACTAAGATGATGATGTTTGACT
Source organism: Sequoia sempervirens (assembly GCA_007258455.2). Lineage (NCBI taxonomy): Eukaryota > Viridiplantae > Streptophyta > Pinopsida > Cupressales > Cupressaceae > Sequoia > Sequoia sempervirens. The sequence continues at coordinate 17,958,203 of VDFB02379711.1, forward strand.
AAGGACTTAATGTTATAAATGGAAGGTTGATGAGGGCACAAGTAGAGACACAAAAAATAACCCACAAACAAGAGAATAATTTTATTATTCAGAAAATGGAGCTTCTTACATGTAGAGGATCTCAAATCCCTAAGTTTTACAACACATGCAAGTTACAGACAGCTACAGAATAACCCTTTTGCAATATGCGAGCTTGTCCCCAAAAAGTTACCCAAAAATTAGAAACCCGCCCATAAATAGAGCTCCTCTTGAGTTTGGAGCCAAAACAACATTCAAATTTGAGTTTAGGCGGTTTGGCACCGAAAAATTACAACTTCAAGTTCAAATTTCAAAAGAACATTTGCAATTGTATCCTCTAGAAAGTGTGCCAACTTCCCGGGGCCATAACTATTGATCTGTGACTCCGATTCGCGAACCGTTTGAACCGTTGGAAAAGTCACGAAGTCAAAAACACACTCAAAATTTGCTATGCTGATTTTGGAAAGTTTTGGGGCCGATCGAGGAACTCTAAGTGCCTCAAATCTAACTCATAAGATTTTCAGGTGCAAATCTAGGAAACTAAAACTGCAATATCTTTCCACCCAGGAACAGAAAATAAAAACCATAAATTGGGAATTTCATTATGACAAAAAGGGTATCCAAAAATGTAAAAACATCTAAAAACCAAGAAACTTGAATTTAACTATTTTTGGGTGATGCAAGATTGCTCTTACCACTAGATGCTCCTGCATCGGACACCAAGTATTTGAGAAGTGACCTCCCGTCTCAGATAGTGGAGGAAACCCAAAAGGTCAACCTCTACCTTAGGAAACTAGGATGAATCTTCAACAGGTCTTCCTTTCCATTTCACCGAGATATTCTTCATATTGTTTGTTTCTAGTACTCCTTCCCACACCGACTATTCAAAATTGCTTCAATCTCCTCCCTTTCTAAAGTAGATGTTGGAATGCCATACTGCCCTATTGTTGGTGCTTCCTTCGTTCCTCCTTCATGATACTCTATCAAATCTAAAATGTTGAACATAGGGGAAATGTTGATTCCATCAGGAAACTCTACCTCATATGCATTCCTTGAATCATGCTTCTTCAAAATCTTACAAGAACTGAATTTCTTCATCTTTAATTTGTTATAGGTTCCCATGGGAAACCTTTCTTTCCTCAAGTGGACCATCACTTCATCACCAATCTGAAACTCCTTATACCTCATCTTCTAATCTACCTTAGCTTTATACTGCATATTCATCTTGTTAATATGTTCTCTTACCTTCTCATGTTTATCTTTGATGTGTTTTGCAAAGTCTTCGGCTTCAACACTTGTTTCTTCTCTTGGTCCATCTTCCTCAATTCTGGAGCTGTTCTGGGGATACCTCCATACACAATCTGGAATGGTGATCTACCAGTGCTTCTGTTGACAGAATTGTTGTAAGAAAATTCTGCCTGGAGTAAGATCAAGTCCCATCCCTTGGGTTTATCTCCTACCAAACATCTTAGTACATTACCCGGACTCCTGTAACAACCTCTATCGCCCATCTATTTGTGGATGGTGTGCGAAACTGAACTTCAATTCGTCTTCAACTGCTTCCACAAGGTCCTCCAAAGAGTACCCACAAATTTGGTGTCACGATCTGAAACAATACTTTTTGGCAGACCATGTAGCCTCACCACCTCTTTGAAGAACAAGTCAGCAATGTGGACTGCATCATGGGTCTTCTGACATGGAATGAAATGTTCCATCTTCAAAAACCTATCAACCACCACAAAGACTAAATCATTCCCTCGTTGTGTGCTTGGAAAACCAAGAACAAAGCCCATACTTATATCCTCCCATGGCCTCTTTGGTATAGGTAAGGGCTGATATAAGCCTGTATTCTGGCTCACTCTTTTAGCCATTTGACATACCCTACAGCTTTGTACAAACTTCTTCACATCCTGTGACAACTGAGGCCAATAATAATGCTCACTAATAATAGCAATGGTCTTATCCCGATCAAAATGTCCTGCCATTCCTCCACGATGCTCCTCCTTTATCAGGTTATCCCTCATGGAACTCCTCGGGATACACAATTGACTTCCCTTAAATAAAATGCCATCCTGGATTATGAAATCCAACCACCTTGTCCTGTCCACTGTAACAGGTTTCTTGCAAGCTTTCCAAGCCTCTGTGAAATCGGGATCTTTTGCATATAGTGTCTTAAGTTCATTAAACCCAACCACTTCAATCTGCATCTTTGTCATCAATGTATGCCTCCTACTTAAGGCATCTACAACCCTATTTGACTTCCCACTCCTATGTTTCAAAACAAAGCTATAACTCTGCAAAAACTCTACCCATTTTATATGCATCTGATTTAATTTTCCCTGACTATTTAGGTACTACAAGGCCTGATGATCAATATATAGAACAAAGTCCTTCGGCAACAAATAATGTCTCCATTTCATAATGCTTGAACTATTGCATAAAATTCTTGATCATATACAAAATACTTTCTCTTGGCATCATTTAAATTTTCACTGAAACAGGCAATGGGCTTACCTTCTTGGCTCAACACTGCTCCAATGGCACAACCACTAACATCACAATCCACTTGAAACACCTTGACGAAATCTGGGAGGGCTAGAACAGGTTGCTCTGTCACTTTCTGCTTCAAGAGCTCACAATTTTTTTCTTCTCTAGTGCTCCACTTGAATTCATTTCTATCCCCTCTCATTGTTTCAGTCAGGGGTCCACAAATACTACTGAAGTTTCTAATGAACTTTCTATAAAAACTAACCAAACCATGGAAAGATCTCACCACAGTAGTAGTTCTTGGGGTAGGCCATTCCAGAATAGCCTTCACCTTCTCTGGGTCCATCTTGAGACCTTCTGCTAAGACAACAAACCCGAGGTACACTAACTCCCTCTTCACAAAATTGCACTTCTTCAGAGTAATCAACAGTTTCTCTTCTCTTAACTTCTCAAAGGCTCTTCGAATATGAATGAGGTGCTCATCCAATGTCTTACTGAAAATAAAAATATCATCTAAGTACACAATAACAAAACTTCCTAGAAATTCTTTTAGTACCTCATTCATGAGTCGCATGAATGTGCTCGATGCATTGGTTAGCCCAAAAGGCATGACTAACCACTCGTACAGACCCTCTTTGGTCTTGAAGGCAGTCTTCCATTCATCTCCCCTCAAATCCAAATCTGGTGATATCCACTCTTCAGATCAATCTTTATGAGTACTGAGCTCCACTCAAATAGTCCATCAAGTCATCCATCCTTGGCAGGGGAAATATGTACTTGATTGTTATCTTGTTTATGGCTCAGGAATCTATACACATCCTCCACTCCCCATCCTTCTTTGGTGCTAGTATTGTAGGTACCGCACATGGACTCAAACTCTCCCATATCAAACCCTTTCTCAACAACTCTTGAACATATTTTTTCAACTCCTCATTTTTACTGGAGTCATTCTATGAGCTGCTTTATTTGGAAAATTGGCTCTAGGAATCAAGTCAATCTGATGACTAATCTTCTTTTTTGGTGGTAAATCCTCAGGTACATTATCAGAAACAATATCCTAAAACTCATCCAACATCTGAGAAACTTCTTTGGGAACCTTCTCACTATCCCCCTTACTCACTCTAGGAATCAATGCATAACACACACTCTCATGCTTAATACCTTCTAAAAAATTTCTTCCATCTACATAACAAATTCTAGCACTACTGTATACCTTTTTTTTGGTCTCCTTTAGGGGTTTCAACTTGCGACGAACCACATCCTTTGTCAAAGAATAAGTGTTTGCATGGCCATCATGTATAGCTCACCTATCGAACTACCATGGCCTCCCCAACATGTGACATGCATCCATGGGGATGATATCACAGAGTACCTCATCATGGTAGCTCCTAATCTTGAACTTTACTAGGCACTGCTCATTGACCAAAATTTTTTGGTCTTTCTACAACCAGGCAATCCGATACGAATGTAGGTGCCTTTCCCTCTTTAGCTTCAACTTTGTGACCATCTCCTTTAACACTAGATTATCAGTGCTCCCACTGTCAATAATGACATCACAACATTTTCTTTCACACTTACACCTTGTGTGAACACCTTGTGTGAAATAGATTCTTCATTTGTTCTGGTTCTTTTTCCTCAGTCACTAGGGCTCTCCTAATCAGTAGGGATTCTCCCCTTTCAGCATCATCAGAATGTTCAGATTAGGCCTCCTCATCTACATGCGCAACCCTTCCACAATCTTTTGGCCTTTTGTTTACCCTTCCTTGGTGTTGTGGACATTCATAGGCTCGATGCCCTTCTTCACCACACTGGAAACATGTTCCTTTGAAACCACCTCTTCCAGATCCTTTTCCATATCTCCCTCGTTCTCTACCTCTTTGATCACCACTATTTTGATCACGAGGGTAGTAGAAGTTGTCATTTCTTTGGCTTCGGCTGGTACCCACATCTTCACTTTTCTTTTCATCATCATTTCAACTTCCTGAAGGTCTTCCATTACCCCTTCCGCTTTGACCTCCTCGTCCTTTTTACATGCCATCAAATCTTTTGATCAACTTATCTTCCACCTTCAGAACAAACTGATACACATCCTCAATGGTGGTCATTCTGACTAGGCTTAACTCCTCCTGAATGTTTGGTTGTAACCCATTAAGATATCAAACTACCTTCTCCTTATTGGACTCTGTGTGACCCGTTCTGATGATTATCTTGTGAAAATATTCAATATATTCTTTCACTGATCTGCTTCCTTGCTTCAACCCTTGCAATTTCTTCAACAGATCTAACTTTTAGTCCACTGTTATGAACTGCTTCTTTAGTTTCTACCATGCGATCCCATCTGGTGATCTTGACTTTTCCTCTTTGATTTCTTTCCAACTGGACCTCTTTTCACCAAATACTAGCATGGCCCTTCAGCTTCATTTTTCGCAAACTTAACTTGATCTGGGTCCTCTATTTCCTCATACTCAAAATATTCTTCTAGCTCGTTGATCCAGTTGATCAACTCTTCCAGGTTCAGACTTCCTAGAATAACTGGGGACTTCTACTCTGGGTCTTTTTTCTGATCTTTGAAATGGCCATTATTAGCCACATTTGGTCTTGATCAATTGCTTCTTCTTCATCTTCTACATTTGAACCTTCTTCCTCTCCTTCATCCTCACTTTCCTCCCTCAGGTTTAACCCTCTTCTCAACTGCTCTTGTAACACATCAATCTGTCTCTGGAGGGCTGCCAGTGCATCTCTTCCACCAGCATTTCTGCCACCTCAACCACCTCTGGCACCACCATGCCTACTAGGCATCACTCTTGGAGGCATCTTTCTTGACCTCGACCCACAACCACGGTCCTGGTGTGAACTGCCTCATGATCGGCGATCTGTCCACACGCTCAAGAAAACCCGCTCTAATAATACTTGATGAGGGCACAACCTGAGACAGAAAATAACCCACAAACAAGAGAATAATTTTATTATTCAGAAAATGGATCTTCTTACATGCAGAGGATCTCAAATCTCCAAGTTCTACAACACATGCAAGTTATAGACAGCTATAGAATAACCCTTTCGCAATATGCGAGCTTGTCCCCAAAAAGTTACCCAAAAATTAGAAACCCTTCCATAAATAGAGCTCCTCTTTAGTTTGGAGCCAAAACAACATTCAAATTTGAGTTTAGGTAGTTTGGCGCCAAAAAATTACAACTTGAAGTTCAAATTTCGAAAGAACATTTGCAATTGTATCTTCTAGAAAATGTGCCAACTTCCTGGGGCCATAACTTTTGGTCCGGGACTCCAATTCGTGAACCATTTAAATCATTGGAAAGGTCACGAAGTCGACAATGTGCTTGAAATCTACTATGTCGATTTTGGCAAGTTTTGGGGCCGATCCAGGAAATCTAAGTGCCTCAAATCTAACTCAGAAGATTTTCTGGTGCAAATCTGGGAAACTAAAACTGTAATATCTTTCCACCCAAGAACAAAAAATAAAAACCATAAATTGAGAATTTCATTATGACGAAAAGGGTATCCAAAAATGTAAAAACATATAAAAACCAAGAAAATTGAATTTTAACTATTTTTGGGTGATGCAAGATTTCTCTTACACCACTAGATGCTCCTGCATCAAAGGTCTAGGTTCATAATGATGACTAAGATGAACAATGCAAAGTCTAAGTTCAAAATGAGGATTGAGATTTTTTTGTTTTGATGTTTTGCTAAAAAGTCTGAGTTGTCTAAGGTTGATTGTTTGTGTCTAGATTTGTGACTATTGTGTATAATGTTTGAGTAATCTAGCAAGCACTTGACAAGCACGATGTTTTAGTGTAAGCAAGCACACATAAGACAAGTACAATCCTAAAGGGCCAATAGGCCAAGGGTTTTTATACTTGGTATAGCCCACCAATATACCTTGGATTAGTGATAACCACCTTTCCTTCTAGAGAGCGGATAGCTTAGAATTTTGGTGGCATTGACTCCCCTTCACAGCTCATTAACGTCATTCGAGCACACCAAATTGAAATTCTTGGGTAGTGACTTCTCAAGAACTGCTATCTCTACTCAAGGGGATCAGTAGTGAGTGTCTTCAGGCATGATATTGTACCTTGCACTATACCAAGCAATGGCCAAAAATTGATTGGACACTAAAACAAGAAGTGTTTAATTCAGGCATTATGTTCGTAGGGCATGATCCATGCGGTGAGAGTCCCCTTTCGGATCCATCTTGTTAGAACCATACACGTGATTCTTGGGCTTTCCCTAAGAATCCACTTTTATATACCGGCTGGAAGTCCCTTGGGTTCAGGGTGCTACCAGTCTGAGTCATCCTGGGGTGAGTACTTTTTCCCACCAGAACAGACCCAAGTTCTAGAGTTAGTAACTGTTTCTCTTGCACCCAGGATCGCACCAATGCGCAAGGGGAGAGGATACTCTCATATACCAAATTGTGAGAGTAATAACATATAAAAATGGGTATGGTTTTCTAATCACCGAGTTTTCACAAGGTGAGAGCATACTCACCTACCATTTTGCAAACACACTCAAAAACATTAGAAGACATGTTCGTTTTAATTGCACTGAAAGTAAGTGTGTACTAATCTAAGAAAAATATAGGCATAATGTTTTGATGTTTAGTCTTTGGCGTTCAAACCTACAAAACCACACGTTAGTAGTTTGAATATTTTTCTTTGACCCACGAAAAAATCCAATGCCACATGCTGCCAAGAAAGATTAGTAACCAAAAATAAAAATAAAAAAAATTTAATAACAGTAGCAAATTAAAACAGTGATAACTTTCTCAAAACATAATGAAATTTTAAATTGTTTGAATCTATGGAATGCTAAAACCAAACCTTCAAAACCCAGAAAGTCTTTTCTAAGATTCTGCACAAAACAAAAGTTATAGGCAAAAGAAATCACGGGTTTTAAAAACTAAATTGAAAAAAATAGCAATCACTAAAATGGCCATAGCTTTCTCAAATATTAACGAAATTTGAAACCGTTTGAAGTTTTGGAAAGCTGAGAATGAGATCTACAAAACCAAGAAATTTGTTTTAATATATTTTATTCATCCATTTTTCTATGCTCAAAAGAAGGTGACGGGATTTCATATGACCTCTTAGCTGTAACCTGCAAAATAGTGAAAACAAACAAGAAAACACACAATTTTTTCTACAAAATGTCAAGTTCACCAATGTAACTGAGGGTTAAATTTAGGTTCTAATTAGGGGGTTAGGAAATCAATAGAGACAAAGAAACCCAAAGAACTATCGAGTACAAAGGAAATTAAACAATAAAATAGTTATACATGTTAATCAAATTTTCTATAATTACCTCCATAGTACCTTCTTACTTGTTGGTTAATGTGTTGCCCTCAGATCGAATGTGCGAGTAGTCCTTGACGAAGTCCTACACCAAGTTTTGAAGGATTTGATCAAAGTCTAATGCCTATGCCTAAATATGCCAAGAGTAAGTGAAATAAGATGACAAATGCTGCAATGACTGTAGAATTTATGTGCGTCTAATGTCTAAAATATTGCCTAATGAAAAAATGAGAGGAAAATGGCATTTTATAGAAAATGCCATTTTGAATAGACGTACGAGATTGATCTTTAACCAAAACTTAAAATCAGAGGTCCAGATTAAATTTGATAATCCCTAATTAGGGTTAGGGAAAAATCCTTAAGTGAGGGGTCAAGATTTTATCTAAGAATATCGAATCAACGGTGGAGATTAAATGAAATAATTAATTTAGAAAATAAAAAATTTTGAAAATCAAGAGGATAAAGATTGCCTAATTTGTGAGATTCAAAAAAAAAGAAGATAAGAATTGAACTAAAGATTAGATTTGAAAAATCAATAATCTGCCCGATTATTTGATTTTTAGAAGAATATTTTCCATTTTGAATTAAATTAATTCAAAATAATGATTTTGTGAGATAATAAATAATCTTTTTCAAATTATTTACCAAATGGACTGTCAGTTAAGAATGTGATGACATTTTAAATAATTGATTTATTTAAAATGAGAGGAATATTAATTTGGCAGTTAAATAATTAAAGATAATTATTTAATTTAGTAGATAAGATTAAATAAATTAATGAATTTATTTAATTATGAAAATTAGTGACATATTAAATAAATAAATGAAATTGATTTATTTAATAATTAGGAAGAATAAATGAAGAAGGGTAATTAAATAAATGAAAAAATTTATTTAATTAAGGGAAGACTTAGACAATTAGTGACGTATTTAATAAATAAATAAATAATTATTTATTTAATAATCATGAAGAATACCATAGACATGAATTAATTAAATAATTATGAATGTTTTAATCAATAGTCAAATGTGGTTGAAGGACATAATTAAATGTCGTAATCATGCTAGGAAGAAAGCGGTAAAAATGAAGCTTGCAGGCCTAGGTCATTTTTATGTGTCTACACATTGGTAAACAATATATAAATTATGAAATATAAACAGTTCTATAATTTATAACAAAAAATATGTAATACATCAGCAATAGAAGAGATCAAATAAGGAAGATGTAGACATACCTTGTGCATAGGGTGTAATGTAGTATGTCTACAATTACATCTCACATATGAAAATGAAAAGGAAGTGAATTTAGAAATGGTGGAAATTCTATATGCATGGAAATGAAGAGGGAAAAGAGAAACACTATAATTATCGTAAAGAATAGGAACATTTCATGATGATGGCAATGAACACAATTATTGGAGGCAATCCTCTTCTTTGGTTCACAGTGCACTGTATTTGTTGGCGTGTAATCTGGAGTATCTAACAAAAGAGAAAGTTAGATCTATGTGTATTACTGAAGAACCTAGTTCAACTAAAGATGTTGTTACACCTTGTTTAGACATTGATATAATTTCAATTAAGCATGAATATGCTCAAAATTTAAATCTATACATGCATTTCACTTGAACTAGGTACTTCATTTGAACTAGGTCATTCACTTTGAATGTTGATTGTAAGTAATTTGACATACAAACATGTCCACATATAAAAAAAATTGGTGAAAGATTAGAAAATAGAGCATGTTGTCTTAATGCAATCAATGCTGAGATAAATGTTTAATATTACACTTAATATACAACCTATCAAACATATGAATATTTTTTGCATCTAATGTCAGAAACATACAAATTTTCACATAGGAAATATAAATTGAAACACAACAAAATGAGGCATGTTGTCCACCCTACCATATTGGGTCATAGAGGCTCATGGGCTCTCACCAAACCCTCGAGCAAGAACATACATCATCCACCACTCCAATCAATGGTGAAATCAATGTTAATTATTAAAATTAATATACAAATTATCATTCTAACAACTCCTTTTTGAGGTTGAAAGAAATAATAACTAAAAAGGTGTATTTAACTTCACATTGCATACCTTGGATGCATTTGTAGGGATTTATTTCTTGGATATATATAGACACAAAAATAATGTGTGGAAATGTATATATGTGGAATTAGATGTAGATTGTAGCTAATGAATGGGCAATGAAAGGTCAGGTGACAACTAAAAGGGATTGGCACCATTACAATAAACAAGGATGTGAGGGCCAAGTATTCAGCTTCAACATTATTGAGAGTGAGGGGACAAAAATATGAATCACTTGTTTTGTGTTTTTTGCATGGGAGGATGGTTGCTAAAGCAATACAATAGTCTTAGTGATGCTACCATTGATCAGAGTGATGGACAATGGATTTCCCCTATGTGCAGATATGTATGTATGTCATAGTATATTCAAAGAACATTGATACATATTAATCCCTATGTTTATTCTATTGGGACATTCTTGGAATGATAAGTTGTATTCTAAGTGCTATATGGAACATTAATGAAACCCTTGATCACAATGATGAATAATTCCATGTGCAAATTTGGATGTATGTCATAGTAGATGTAAAGAACTTTGATACATACTGACACATTCTTAGAATGATAAGCCATATTTTGAGTGTTATATGGAACATTGATACCACCATTGTTCGTAGTGATGGAAAGTGTATTTTCTCTATGTGCAGATATGTATGTATGTCATAGTAGATGCAAATGTCAATGATACATACTGATCCCCATGTTTATTCTATTGGGACATTCTTGGAATGCTAAGTACATTTTAAGGGTTACATGGAACATTGATGCTACAATTGATTGCAACAATGGACAATGTATGTTCTTGGTTGGTTGTCTTGGAAGAAAATAGATTGTAATCTAATGGAATCCAATCTGCATCCAAGCACAAGAAGGTGTGTAATAGACAGGCATAGTAGCACTTGAGAGAAATAAAGTTACCACATGTAAAAATCCTCATGGCATCATTAATAACCCTTTTATGATACCATTATGCTAAGAAAGTAGGTCATATATGAGGTTGAGATAGATATTTCTTAGAATGATAGTCTATATATTAAGTGTGAGATGAAACATTAGTCTCGCCATTAATTATAGTCGTAGGCTAACATACATTTGCCACTAGCACAACCAATCATGATATGAGTGTTTTTTATAATTAAATGCTAGCTAGCATCAACAATAATTGTTGTATGGTTTTCATGTAGTTGTGATGGGTGCATGCATAATAGGAAATACTATATATGTATTTTGAATACGTCTAATTTCATACATGTTGTTGATGTTCTTTCCCCCTTTTTTTTTACAAAAAGGACTTGAAAATCGTAAGCGTGAGACAATTACTTCACACAAGAATAAACACCACATGATTAAGTTAGCAAAAGAAATTTGAATAAATGCACAATGCTAGTCTTGAATAGGAAAACTACAACTGTTAATTGAAACATGTAAGAATTGGCTATGAAGGTAGCCACCCAGGATCTAGAGGCCTAATAGAAAGCACAAAATAGAGAGAAAATAATATGACAAGAATAAACTGTATTCAATGTCAATAATATGATATGCAATACAATACTCAATACAATGCATAGGAGACCCCTTGGATATATAGCCAAGGTGAGAACATAGGAGGGCATAAGATTATGACAAGTGTCGTAATCTTATGACATGTGACAACAATGAAGAGTTATCACTCCATCTAAAGTGGAAAAAGATAATGTGATAATCTCCACAAAAGGTGGATCACCCACAAAAGGTGGAGAGATAATCACATGATGTGTCCACAAAAGGTGGAAGTGATGAGGTATGAGATGTCAAGTCCACAAAAGGTAGAAAATCTTCAACAACCTCCTATGTGGTCCCTAAGTAAACTTAAGTAAGATGTAATTATGACCTAGGACAAGGTACAAGACATTTAATTACACCAACACCCCCCCTTAAGTGCAACTTAGGGAGAATGTACACAAAAGTAAACAATGCAAGATGGGTCCCGGCTACTAGGCCATGTTAGGTACCCATGTACAAATAATGCAATGAAATCTCTCACAAGTGGAGTCAAGATAGAAAAACCCAGTGGGAAAAAACTACCCCCCAAAAGAGAGATGAAATACAAAAAGCTATGAAAATAGCATGAGAAGGAAAAAACCCCATGTGAGGAAAAAGTCCCCCCCATACAAGATAAGAAGAGAGACAAGGTAGCCTCCCCTCAATGTACAATGATCACCCATGGAAGATGCTCGAGAAGGAATGAAGAGGCTGCTCCAAAACTGTCGAACAACGTTCCTCTCCTTGGGAAGAAACAATACCAAAGGTGTATGAATGAAGTCTCCCCAATCCACAAGTGAAGAAGGAAGAACCCTCAAAGTGTAAGAAGTCTCTGAAATCTGTTCAAGTGTCCCTGTGTCGATGCCGAAAGATGCCTTTCCCAAACCATGTGAAGCTGCAATGGTGTAGTCACTTTCTAGAATCTGTGAGAACCCCTTTACAACAACACTCCCATCTGCTAAAAAAGACAACTCAGGATCTAGCAAGGATGAAGGTAGAAAAAACTCCAAAGACAATGTCTCCTCAAAAGAGAAAGTGGCCTCCTCCAAGTGTTGTAAAGATGCATCCACAATCACATCAACCTCGAAAGACTGATCATGTAGAGGAGGGTCAGAGTGTTCCCTCGCAACAACTGAAGAAGAATCACCTTCATCAAAGAGAAGATGTAGATAATCAAGTATGTCTCCCAAATCTGCAATGTAGGACTCCACAAACAAACTGCTAATGTCTGATAAGTAGTCATCCCATGAAGCTGCTGCTGGAAGACAAGGTATACACTGTTGCACTGAATCACAAGGTACTAAAATTGTCTGAACACAAGTGTCATCAGGTACATCAGTCAATGTAGGAGATGGAATATCATCAATAGGTTCATGAACCTCAGGAGTAGAAAGCACTCCAAGATTCAAGTAACCATACTCAATCTCATCAAGTGTGTCCACACTAGGGTGAACAGAATCATCAATAGGAGCAAAGTATGAGAAGGTGTAGAACCAAGAACGATCATCAACCTCCCCAACTGCAACAAGAGCCTTGCTATGCAAATCTCGAACAATGACAGAATCTGGTGTGAACTCTACACTCTTTCCTGTACCACTATGTGTAATCTGATAGATGGAAAGGATGTTCCTTGACAAAGTAGGCACACATAGAACATCATTAAATGCTCCACCTTCAACATCAATAGAACCCTTCCCACAAACTTCCAAAGAAGTGTTGTTGGCCATCAAAATGGGTGGTGACGAACAAGAATCAAATGAAGAGAACATATCCTTGCACGAAGTCATATGATGTGAAGCTCCTGAATCAAGGATCCACTGATCTGTATTGGAATCTGCAACAGCAAGAAATGCTTGCCCCTTATGTTTATCATGTTGAGATGATGTAGAAGAAGGAGATGAGCTAGATGTTGTTGCCATGAAAGTTGTTCCTTTTCCCTTAGAAGAAGTGGAAGGAGATGAGTCCTTCTCTTGATATGTAGTTGGTAAGTTGATGTTGTTCTTCTTAAGGATGTGTTTCAACTCATCAATTTTCTTAACATGACAATGATGCTCATCATGACCAATCCTTTTGCAATATGCACATGTTGGTTGCTCCCTCTTGCTTGAATTATTGTACTTCTTTGAAGAAGATGATGTTGATGAGCTTTGATGTGGAGGAGTGGATTGTTTGTTCTCTCCTTGTGGCTTTGGTGAAGATTGCTTTTGGTCTTTCCCTTTGCCTTGCTTATTGTTTCCATGATTTACCACCAATGCTTTTGAAGTTGAAGACTTGAGAATATCCATTTTCATCAACTTATTTTGCTCAAGAATCAAAAAATCTGTGAGAGCCTCAAAAGATGGTGTTTTGAAGTTACTTATTGTCAATCTTTGAGTTTGAAAACTTGAAACAAAGGCTGCATACTCAACTGGAAGTTTATCTAACAAGTTGAAGACCAATTGATCATCCTCTTTTTCAATACCACAATCTTTTAGTTGTGCTCTTAATTCATTTGCCTTAGTGACATAATCTTGAATTGTATCAAAATCTTTGGGATCAAGGCTTAAGAGATCATGTTCAAGTTTGTATCCCTTAACCTTATCAACCTTACCATACAAAGCAGCAAGTTTATCCCAAGCTTCCTTAGCTGTAGTACATTTATCAACATGAAAAATGAGATCATCTGAAATGAACTTTCTAAGTGTACCCAATGCCATAGAAGTTTTAGTGAGCCAATCCATATATGCTGTTGGATCTACCTTAGGATCTGAGGTGCAGTTATGGTTCCATCAATGTAGTAAATTAAACCTTTTTCCATTAGTTTACTCCATGCATGTACTTTCCATGTACCATAATTATGTGCAGTTAAGAGTGGAACTTTAGATGAACCCATGATGGAATTCAAGAGCACAAGAGAGAAAATATGAAAAATCACACAAGAGATAAACCCCCCAAAATTCACTCAATCAAAGTACCCCCCCACAAATAGATGATTTTGGCACTTTATAATGTAGTGCGTGTACAAAAGGGCACTTGCAACTTGGCTAAGTGGGATTATGATTTCTGAATTACAACTTGCTAATAAAGAGGCTGATAATAGACTAGAACAAATAAGAAAAGACCTAAATCCAGATCTATGCAATGCAAATACCAAATAGAACAAAAATGACCATATGCTGAAAGTAAAAAATCCACTCAAGATCACTTCAAACTGATTGCAGATTCAAGAAGTAGACAAAAAATCATGCAATTTCAAAAAAAATGGCACATGAAAAGGAGTTTGTATGAGCCTGAACGAAGCCTCTGAAGTTGCAGAAATGGTGACAAGACAGGTACAGTCATGAGAAACTAAAAATTCTGAAAAATCTGTCTGCCAAAATTAGAAACCGAGTACACCACTGCGAAGTACACGAAAAATTAGCCCAAATCAAAAAAAAATGCTCGAAAAAATGAGCAAAAATGAGCTAGATATGGCCTTCCAAAGTTGGACTGCAAAATGAAAATGCTCAATGGTGAGGGGGGCAAAATTTTGGAAACTGCTAACGTCATCGCTGACGCATGCTGACGTCAGTATCTTTATGTTAAATTTGACGGCCTGCGGCCCGTCAAAGAAAAACTGTCTTGCTGAGTTGGCACATCCGTACTGTACGAACGATTGACGTCGCATCACGGTTCGCACTGACTGAGCAAATGAGGTGGGTGTACGACTGCTGCATTGGCGCCGACTGGTGGATGACGTGGCAATGATGATGTGTCTCCTCTATGGCTGGAATCTGGGTGTTCGGCACTCGGAAATTCTTATCGGCTGTCGGATTTTTGACACGGACAACCGGAAATTGAAATCGCCGCCCGTATTTTGATTGTCAGCCGATGCCGGTAGGGAAGCGGTGGCGGGGCCTCCTGCCCACGTGGAGGCCTCTGCGGCACTGCCGCGTACCACCGCGGGTACTGCAGAGTACCCTGTGTACTCTGCGTACTCGCGAATTTTGTTTTATTATATTTTTTTTGATTTTTTGATTTTTTCAATTTTTATTTATTTATTTTTGATTTATAAAAATTAAAAAAAAAAAAATACAATTTTTTGATTTTTGATTTATTGATAAAATATAAATAAAATTTTTATTTTTTAATTTTCTGATTTATAAAAATCAGAAAACACAATACTAAAAAAAATTACAAAATCCTAAATACAATTTTGCTAAAAAAAATTTCAAAAATTTTCAACTGATTTTTTTGCAAAACCATAGAAAAAATTCAGAAAATTGAATAATACCCAAATTGGAGAATTTTTCAGATCTGGAGCTCCCGATGTCCGATTTGGATGAAACGAAAGGCGATCTCAACTGAAAACAGCCTCCCGAACGCAATGGTGGACTTAGATTTGGCGTAGGATGCTCCAAAATGCTGCAGAAACATAGATCTCTCCAAAATGGTGATCCAAAGACGCTCCAATGGCTCTGATACCATGTAAGAATTGGCTATGAAGGTAGCCACCCAGGATCTAGAGGCCTAATAGAAAGCACAAAATAGAGAGAAAATAATATGACAAGAATAAACTGTATTCAATGTCAATAATATGATATGCAATACAATACTCAATACAATGCATAGGAGACCCCTTGGATATATAGCCAAGGTGAGAACATAGGAGGGCATAAAATTATGACAAGTGTCATAATCTTATGACATGTGACAACAATGAAGAGTTATCACTCCATCTAAAGTGGAAAAAGATAATGTGATAATCTCCACAAAAGGTGGATCACCCACAAAAGGTGGAGAGATAATCACATGATGTGTCCACAAAAGGTGGAAGTGATGAGGTATGAAATGTCAAGTCCACAAAAGGTGGAAAATCTTCAACAACCTCCTATGTGGTCCCTAAGTAAACTTAAGTAAGGTGTAATTATGACCTAGGACAAGGTACAAGACATTTAATTACACCAACAAAACATATTTACCAATTCTTTTGTCAAATGTTATGACAATTTTTAATGAGTGGACATAGGGCTAAGTGATGTCAAGTACCAATTAATTTATGTGGATAAATTTAAGTATAGAAAAAAAAAATCAACTATCTTATGAAAAGAACAAACATAGGAAGGAGTATATATGAATGTTCTTTACATCTGATTTCACATACATACATATCTACACATAGGGATGAATGTTAGTCGTGTACTACAAAAAATGGGAAAATTTTTATCATAGCCGACACTTTTTTATTTATTTTCTAAGCAATGCCACATGAGAAAAACACAAAATAACCTCTAACCGCATGTTGCTCACAACTCTGATAGTAGGGAAATCTAGAGAATGACATCCAACATTTCCTTATAAAAAATTGTGTAGGATTTTTCTATGTTTACTGAGGTTCTAAATGGAAGGTGTTATTAGAACCATCACCACTTCATGGAAACCATGGAACAATTAATGTTTATGCCAACCAACATCTAATTTCAATGGCCTTCTTTGTCGGCGTACCAAGAAATGTACCACATTTTTCTCAACCAGTAGCTAGATGTTGGAAGGTTCAAAAAACAAAAAGGTTGGACTTATCTATCAATGCACTGAATAATTTTAATTAAAACATTAAAAAACATCTACCACCTTTTTTCTACTAGGACCCCAATGTTGGAAGGGTTGAAATTTTGTTTTATGGTTTCCACATAGTGGTGATAGTTGGAAAGCAATAAAATAGTCCACATATACATTTACGAAGAAAAATCTATACAAATATATATGCATCTCAAGTTTATATGTAGACAACACACATATGTAGCCATAGGTGGACTTGTCAATAGAGAAATCACCATAGGGGTAGAGGAAATAAACATCACTTGTCATAGGCTGGCATGGTAATATCATTTGTTTGCATCAAATTTCACATATTTACATATCTACACATAGGGATGAATGTTGTTTGTGTCTAACTTCACAAACATACATATCTACACATAGTGAAAGTAAAATGGAAGAAAACAAAATATGGCTTGCTCTCCACCCTACCATATTGGGTCATGAAGCCTCATAGGCTCTCACCAAACCCCCAAGCAAGAACATACATTGTCGACCACTGTGATGAATGGTGAAATCAATGTTTCTTATTAGCCTTAATATAAATCCTATTATTTTAAGAATTCATTTTCTAGGATGAAACACATAATAACTATCTTCCCAAAAAAAAAAATATGAGGAGTATATATGAATGTTTTGTACATCTAATTTCACATTCATACATATCTACACACAGGAAAAGGAAAATGAAACACAATAAAAGAAATACATACTTTTTTGTGGCTATTTATTTCCAAGTAATAGATTCCTATACATGCATCCAACACATGCAATAGATAAACATGTAGTTGGGATAAAAAATTCATCAATTATGTATTTGGAATGCATTGTTGATTGTTGTTCAATAGCTTAAAAAATAGGAAGGTTGACAAAAATTCCAAGGAAAGTTCACACATATAGCCTATTGGCTAAATATTATTTCGTTTATGGTTTTCATATAGTGGCAATGGTTGTAAAGCAATAAAATAGTCTAATGGTAACAATGTTTCATATATATGCTTTCCATATAGTGCTGACGACAACAATAATATTTAGCATTCTAAAGTTATTGAAGCAATTGAATTGTTTATGTTATTTTCCATAAGTCATTGTTGACTATTGTTTTGTACCTTCAACTGCTATCAAGATTGTGAGCCATGACTATGAAAAGTGTTACTGCAAACAACATACATACATATCCACACCTAAACTTTTCAATACACGTGAGAAGAAATATATATAAGTTTAAATGAAGATATATGTCTATATTGCTTGAGTAGAGGAAATAAACATCACTTGGCATAACTTGTCATGGAAACATTGTCTCATGTATGGGTTCCATATATTGGTCGTGGTTGTAATAATAGCTTGCATTTAAAACTTTCCAAAGTAATTGAGTAGTTTATTTTATTTTCAATAAGGCATCATTCAATGTTGGGCTATAGATTAAGTTATAGAACATACGTAGATATCCACACCTATGCTTGTCAATGAATGTCAATATATATATATATATATATATGTATAATTTTAAATGTAATTACATGTATCAACAAGTATAAATGTAGATATATATGTGTGTTTTGTTCATCTTCATTTAGATACATATATATGTGACATGGCTTTACATATGGAGAGCTAGGACCAATATATTAAACATTCAACCAATATTAAATGATTAAAATAATAGTCATGAGATTGAAATAAGTATGGGGTCAAGGAAACAAACATTATAGCTAAGAACCATGTGATATCCATATGCAACATGAATTTATGAGTGGACATGGAAAATCATTAAAGAGAACATTTAAGAAGAATTAGAAGATTAGAAAGCACATATATGAGAATATTGTACATGGGTCCAACAGAGGAAGATTAAAAGCACATAAATCAGATGAATTTTTTTTATTACATTCTACATTTTAATCTTGTGCAACACTAGATTTTAATAAGCTAAACTGAAGAAAAATCAAAAAATTATTGCATAGTTCATAGAGGATAGTCATCAATGAACATTACATAGGAAATATTATAACAAAAATAAAATTTTATGCAAATCTAATAAAATGAAAGATAACCATATGTGACATGGCTTTATAAATGCAAAGGAAAGACCACATTTAATAACAATGGATTCAATGGATCAAAATTATAGCCAACAACAATTGTGGAAAGATAAGAGTATGTGGCAATCAAAATAGACAAGAAGCAAATAACTATATTGATATTAAAAATGACTCACACATACATATAAACATTAAAATCTACATGCATATATGCATACAAATGCATTATAGACACATATATCTACACACATCTATATATCAAAATGTTGTATGCACTCAAAAAATTCAATTGCATGCATATGTATTTTACGTATATGCATACATAAATGTATACATGCATACAACCATGTCCACAAGTTTATATAAGAACAATTGTAAATACTAATACATGTGTTAAATAGGGCAACATAACTATATAATCAAACAACATAAAATGAAATGAGGAACACACACTAAAAGTGAAAAAAAACTATAAGTGAGATAAACAATACAAAAGAAAACAAATATATCTTTTTTGATAAACAATATAAGTTACAGTCCATTATCTTAATATATAACCAATTCTACAAGAAACAAAGCAATGAGAGTAGAAATGAAAGGTTTTTTGATGTGACGAGCAATCCAAAAAAGGAAAAGGAAAAAGATGTCTAATCAATGCATAATCTAGAGGATCTTCATCAAAACTTGAAGTTTCTCTTTTATTTCTAGAATTGACATCATCAGGAAGAGTTTGAAATCTTGACTCCAATGCTACTTGAATGAAGTAAAATGGAGCTACGAGGCCCAAGATATGCCTAGGAAAACCTTGATCAACTTAGGGCCTAGGATAGAGAAAAAAAGGTCAAAATTTGAAGTCTCCAAAAGTGGTCAAGACTAGCATCAATGCAAAGAGCTCATCACAAGATTTCTTATGACGTTCATTTCATAGAAAATGAAGTCCATTTGCATGAGATATGAGTAGTCAAAGATGGGTTGACTTTGCTAATGTTAGCATGGTACAATTAGTGCATAGTCAGCAGTATAGGCCAATCACAAGTTGACACATGTCATTGTCAAGCAAGAGAAAAATGGCCATGTGGCACATCATTAGGTGCCACATGGCAAAACATGTCATCACCACATCAGGGACACACCATCACACAACAATGAATCATATTGTGCCACGTGGCACCTCCTTGGTGTGCCACATGGCACCTTATGTATCCTCCTCTAGTGTTGGTTGGAAACATTATTTATTTACTAATAAAAAAATTAACAATTGGCATTGGGGTCAAACCCCCAACCTTAAGCTTAGTCGGCCGGCCAACGACTGTTGGATCGTCGGTTCTGGTTTAAACCATAAGGGAGGCTGGTTATTGTTAACATAGGTGTGGTCTACGGTGAAAGGTAGAAGGAGGTCAGTGGGGGGTTGGAACTATCGACCCCCCATGTACCAAAATTAGAGTATGCCTCTACGCCACTGACACCTGTTAATTCATATAAGGGCTATGTTTGCTTTATCGTATGTTTTTTTTAGTTTGTTTTAATAAATAATAACCTTTATGGTTATTTAACCTCCTAACTATAAAACAAAGCCTAACCAAAGGCTAAAATAAAATCATGTACGAGATGTAGGAGGTTATTTTGAAGATAAGGGGGGGTTTTCAAGTATGTTTACAATTTAAGGGGGATTTTTATGTAAAAATGGAGAGAAGGTTGATTTTGTAAATCAATTGGTTATTAACCCAATTGAGTAAATTTTTTGTATAAAAAGGGGGGTTAGAGGCTTGGGGGGTCATTCAGGATTATTTAGGTGTTGGAGAATTAGTGCATTTTGGAGAGATAATTTGTTGTTCTTGTACATCGAGAGAATTTCGGATTTCCGTCATGCTTGAAGTGAAGAGATTGCAAACTAATGTAATTATAAATTTCTAAAGATATTAATTAGATCAGTCTACTCATTAGAGAGGGTCCTAGAGACATATTCATTCTTATTATGAACTTCATTATCAAGTTGTTTGCATTCTCTCTTTCTTGTCTCATTCTGAATTTTGATTTTGTTCATTTAATTATGTGTTGTTGATTTCATCTTAGTAATTTGGAGTTTGGAAACTATATTTACATTATGCATTCTTAAAGAAATCGTCTTACATCCTAAAACATATCAAATTGGTATCAAAGGTGTGTTTTGACTAGTACTGTAGAATTAAATGCTAATGTGCTCCAAGCTTCAAAGAGGTGAAGGAAAACTTGAAGAATACAATCCTAAGATTGGAAAAAGAAGGACTTTGCCAACAATGGATGAAATGGAAGCTAAGAAAAGTATTGAGCCAAAGATGGATGATAATATTTTTCAGCAAGCCTTTCTTGACATGAAGGAAATGGTGGAAGAATTGTATGCAGAAAAGAAGAAGCGCAAAAAGGGAGATTCATCGAAGCAAGAATAGAAGGACGATCAAAAGGAAAAAGGAGGAAAAGATCTAGAACTCCATCTCCTCCATTTTCCCCTTCTTCTTCTTCCTCTTATACTATTGTTAATCCTTTCAAAAGCAAGTCTAAGCCTATTATCAAACGTAATGCAAAATTTGAATTTCCTAAGTATTGTGGTGAGTTGAATGTCGAGAAATTAGATGATTGGATCCAACAAGTAGAAGGGTATCATAGGATTCAAAGCCTAATAGAAGATGCTTCTATGATCCAGCTAGCCACTCTCCAATTGGGAGGTCCAACTCTCACCTAGTGGAAGAGTAGGGCTCGGGAGGAAATTACTCACCATGGTAAGGTAAATATGACTTGGATGGAAGTTATTGTTTCCCTTAAAAAATATTTTTATCCTTTAGGTTATATGCAAAAATTAACCATGAATTGGCAAACCTTTAGGCAAGGTAAGGGTCAGTTTGTCCAAAATTACACTCATGAGTTTAGAAAATGGGCTATTACTTGAAATGTTCCATTATATACTTAGGATACATTACTTAAGTACATAGGTGGTTTGCATTCTTACCTAAGGAATACCATTTTAATGTTGAGTCCTAATAATTTGGATGAAGTGTTGGTCCAAGATACTCATTTAGAGTCAGGGGGTAAGAACACTTTTAGTGATAATTTTTCAAAGAAACCATCTAAGTCTGAGGGGAAGTCTAAGGGTAAAGAAAAAGATAAAGGAAAAGGGAAGATGACAACTACAGTTAAGAGGGATGGTAATAAGCCCACATGCTCCCATTGCAAGAAAGAGGGGCATGATGATTCGAAGTGTTGGAAGCTTCATCCCAAATTGAGGCCAAAAAGATACAAAGGAAATAAAGGTAAGCAAAAGACTACTACAGTAATTCAACAAGATCTTTGATCTGACTCTGGAGATGAAACTCAGATTGTTGCTACTAGGGTCCAAGGTAAAGGGAAAGGTATAATTCTCTCTTCTAAGGCAACTCCAAGTACAAGTATCTACTCCTCCTAAATTTGATGAACAATGGAATGAATTATTTCATATTCGAGTTGTAACTAAGTATACTAAGATTGATACATTATTTGATAAGGGTTCTCAAGTCAACTTAATATCTGAAGTGGTGGTAAAGAAAGTCAATCTAGCTACAACACCTCATCCAAATTCATATCTACTTGGATGGGTTTGCAATAATGCTCAATTGCAGGTAACAAAATAGTGTAAATTGAAATTTGCTATAATTGGAAAATTTGTTGATGAGGTAGAAGTAGATGTCATTCCTTTGGATATTTGTGGGCTTGTGTTGGGGAGTCCTTATCTATAAGAAATAAAATCAATATTTTATAGGGGGGAGAATAAGTATCATCTCTTTAAGGATGGGATAGAATACATTGTACGTGCACACAGATTTAAGACTAATATTGCACTAGTTAATGTTGGTTAGATGAAAAGGTTGGTCAATTCTAGTAAGAAATTTTTGTTAATGCTTGTAAAACCCAAATAGGATGAAAGAGATGAAGCATTTAAATCGTGTGATACTAAGCATAAAATTGAGATGGTCAAAGTAGTTTTTTCTTATGATGACTTATTTCAGGAGGCAAAGGGGTTGCAACCTAAGAGAGAAATACAACATGAAATCTAGTTACAACAATATGCGCCTCTTCCAAATATTGGAATTATCGTTTATCAGTTTTGTAGAGTGAAGAAATCAAAAAGCAAGTTCAAGAGTTGGTGGAAAAAGGAGTCATCCATCCTAGTACATCTCCTTATGGTTCTCCAATTATGTTGGTTCCAAAGAAAGATGGATCTTGGAGAATGTGCATCAACTATTGAGCCTTGAACAAGATAACAGTAAAGAATAGGTACCCTCTTCCTCAAATTGATGATTTACTTGATCAATTAAAACATGCAGATTATTTCACTAAGTTAGACTTGCATAGTGGATAAAATTAGATAAGAATTGCAAACGATGACATTTGGAAAATTGCATTTAAGACAAAAAAGGGACTTTATGAGTGGTTGGTCATGCCCTTCAGGCTTTGCAATGCACCAACTACATTTATGAGATTCATGAATGATGTCTTTCATCCTTTTTATTGATGATTTTGTCATATTCTATTTAGATGTTATTCTTGTATTCAATCAGACTTGGGAAGATCATGTAATTCATGTAAAGAATTTTTTTTATGTATTGAGAAAAGAAAAACTCTTTGTAAAGATTTCTAAATGTGAATTTGCAAAGACATCTCTAGTGTACTTAGGCTATGTCCTAGGTGGTGGTCAATTGAAGGTAGACCCTATGAAGGTCGAATTTATTGTAAAATAGCCTAAGCCAAGTACAGTCATCGAAGTCAAAAGTTTCTTAGGTGCAGTCGAGTATTGGAGGAAGTTCTCATACATTGCATCACATTACAAACTTCTCCTACATTGCATCACCATTGCATGTGTTGACAAGTATGAAGACAAATTTTTAGTGGGGAGGTCCACAACAAAAGACCTTCAACACTTTAAAGGAAAAGTTGAGCACAACACCATTTCTGGCTTTACCAGATTTACACCAACCATTCAAGATCAAAATAAATGCAAGTGGATTTCCCATGGGAGTAGTACTAATGCAAGGAGGTAAACCAATCTGCTATCACTCTAAGATTTTTTTAGGTGTAGTTATTAACTATCCTACTTATGATAAGGAACTTTATACATTAGTTCAGAGTGTTAATAAATGGAAACATTACATAATGCAAAAAGAAACTATAATCCACACTGATCACCAGCCACTACAATACTTGCACTCACAACCTAAACTGTAAAAAAGTAGGTATTTCAAATGGATGAAGTTTTTGCAATAGTTTCACTTGGTAACTAAGTACAAGAAAGGTACCCTTAACAAAGCAGGAGATATGCTTTCTAGCTCTACTCTTAGGAATGGTTTGATTATCCGTAAAGGTAGTTCCATGGAACATGAAAGCTTTCAAGAATAGTATGTTGATGATGAAAACTTTAAGGATGTTTATTCAACTCTAATTGTAGGAAAAAAGATAGAAGAGAAAGATTACTATGTGCAGGATAAACTTTTTTATCGTTTGGGAAAATTATGTGTTTCAAAAGATGAACAAGCATATGTAATCCATGAAGCTCATACCTCTATGATTGCAAGACATTTTGGGGTAAGTAAAAAAATTACTTAGTTGCAGAAATATTGCTACTGGCCTAAAATGTAGGAAATTGTATCCAAATATATTATAGGATGTGTAATGTGTGCAACTACTAAACCAAGTAACAAAAAATTGGGGTTGTACACACCATTACCTATTCCATCCCATCCATGGGAAAGTTTTTCTATGGATTTTTTTGGGGGTTTACCTTTGTCTAGGAAGGGTCATGACTATCTTTATGTAGTAGTTGATTGGTTTAACAAGATGTGTATCTTAATGCCATGTAAAAAGAAAGTCACTTTTGAACTGACAGCTCAAATGTACTTGCAATTTGTATGGGTTCATTTTGGGTTACCTACTTCCATTGTATCAAATTGAGATTCTTGATTCCTAGGGAAATTTTGATTAGCTTTGTGGGGACTCATGGACACTAGACTGAAAAAGAGTACAACCTTCCATCCATAGACCAACAGATAGACAAAGGTAGTAAAAATGATAGTTGTGCATCTAATCATAGGTTACTACAACAAACATCCCAAGTTGTGGGATGAGAGTCTTCATTATGTGCAACATGCTTAAAACCATGCAACACACTCTTCTACAAAGAGGTCTCCTTTCGAGACTTGTTTCGATTATGTGCCCAAAACTTTGATGTATTTTTATTTTGGGAAGGATGATGTTGAAGATGGATGCCATGATTCAAAAAAGGCTTTAAATTTTATCCAAAAATTCCAATCCATCCATTAGGTAGTGGAAGCACAGTTGAAAAATAGCCAAGCCAAATTCAAGGCTTGGCATGATAAACATCGCATCAATCATCATTTTCAAGTCAGTGACCACATATGGTTACATATCAACAAGGAAAAAATGTAAGGTGAAGGAAGGAAGCTCAAGCCAATTTGGTATTGTCCCTTTGAGATCTTGGAAAAGATTGGAACCAATGCCTTCTACCCTAATCTTCCTCCATACATGCAGATCTATTTAGTTGTCAATGTTGAGAGCTTGAAGTTGTATGAACCTTTGATGATATTGGATGAGGAGACTAACATTCAGGTTCCATCAATTGATGATCTATCACTAGAGTACATGTTAGAGTTGCTATAAGATGTCATTGTAGATAGGAAAACCAAGACTTTATGAAGAGGAGTAGTTGAGTACCTCAAAGTGGGACTAAAGGGTATGAATCCAAGTAAGGAAAAATAGATGGAGATTGGTAAAGTGAGGGAACCTTACCCTAATTTACTTTCTGAGTAATCAAGCTTTCAGAGGTCCAAAAACCCTCTAGTGGGAAGGACTGATCCAAAGGATCTTTCTCAAAAATTTAAGTTTCTCTTTTATCTCCAAAATTGGCATCATCAAGAAGAGTTCAAAATCCTGAATCCAACACAACTTGAATGGAGTCAAATGGAGCTACGGAGCCTAAGATATTCCTAGTCAAACCTTGGTCAACTCAAGGCCTAGGATAGAGAAAAAAAGGTCAAAATTTGAAGTCTCCAAAAGTGGTCAAGACTAGTGCCAATGTGAAGAGCTCGTCACAAGATTTTTGTCAACATTCATTTCATAGAAAACGAAGTTCATTTACACAAGATATGAGCAATCAAAGTTGGGTTGACTTTGCTAATGTCAGCATAGTACAGTCAACACACAATCAATAGTACCGACCAATCACAAGTTGACACATGTCATTTTCAAGTGAGAAAAAAATGGCCATGTGACACATCATTGGGTGCCACATGGAGGAACACATCATCATCACATTAGGGACACGTCATCACACAACAGTGAATCATATTGTGCCATGTGGCACCTCCTCAACATGCCATGTGGGCCTTATGTATCCTTCTCCAACATTGGTTGGAAATATTGTTTATTTACTAGTAAAAAAATTTAACCCCCATCAAGGTCAAACCCCCAAACTCAAGCTTAGCGGGCCAGTTAGAGGTTGTTGCACCGTCGGTTCTGGTTTAAACCATAAGTGAAGCTAGTTATTGTTAGCACAAGTGTAGTTTGTGATGGAAGGTAAAAGGAGGCTGGCAGGGTGTCAGTTACCAAAATTAGAGTATGCCACTATGCCACTGACACCTATTAATACATATAAGGGCTATTTTTTTTATCACACACACACACACATATATATATATTTAGTTTGTTTTATTAAATAATAACCTTTTGTGGTTATTTAACCCCCTAACTATAAAACAAAGCCTAACCAAAGGATAAAATAAAATCATGTACGAGATGTAGGAGGTTATTTTGAAGATAAGGGGGGATTTTAAAGTATTTTTACTATGTAAGGGGGATTTTTATGTAAAAATGGAGAGATAAGGTTGATTTTGTAAATCAATTGGTTATTAACCCAATTGAGTAATTTTTTTGTATAAAAATGGGGGGTTAGAGGCTTAGGGGGGCCATTTAGGATTATTTAGGAGTTGGATACTTAGATAATTTTGGAGACATAATTTGTTGTTCTTGTACATTAGGAGAATGTCAAATTTTCATCGTGCTTGAAGGGAAGAGCTTGCAAACTAATTTAATTCTGAATTTTTGAAGATATTAATTAGATCGTTCTACTTGTTGGAGAGAGGCCCTGAGACATAGTTGTTCTTACGATGAACTTCATTATCAATTTGTTTGCATTCTCTCTTTCTTGTCTCACTCTAAATTCTGATTTTGTTCATTTAATTATGTGTTGTTGATTCCATCTTAGTAATTTAGAGTTTGAAAACTATAAATGTTATGCATTCTTAAAGCAGTTGTCTTAGATCCTAAAACAAATCAGTGCAAACTATAATAAATATTCAAAGTCACAATTAGGCATGGTTGTCTAGAATTCAAGGCAGTACTACTATTATCTTTGGAGAGTCTTTCTTGACAAGGGATATTGCAGACAAATCTCAGAGCAACAACTTACACTTGGCTTCAAAGTTAATTCTTGCAACTTTGACTACTATTGTTTTAAGCCTTATGTTTGAACTATAGGTGTGAGATTTAATGAGAACATTGGAAAGAAAAGAGGTGTATGTGACACCATTGATGACAAACTAAGTAGTAATTGTAGTAGAATACTCGTATTACAACATATAAATCTCTTTTGCTAACATCTCCAATAAGTTTCTTGTAGCCTCATCAAAAGAAATAGCCTAAATATTGCTTGTGTGGTCTTCCATCTTTACCTGCAACAAATATGAGAAGTCACAATCAACTACAATTTTCTGGAATTTAGGGTAGTACCACATATTATTGGTAGAATCTTCACACTTTTTCTTGCATTGTCTCCACTTGCCTACAAGGGACATGCAGTGTAACAAAATGCATCAACTTTAATATATTTCACTGTTTCCTTCACAGTAGCCTACAAAGTTTCTAGCAATCTAAGACAATGATCCAAGATATATCTAATAGTGACTCTTTCATTGGAAAAAGAAACCTTTCAAGGCACTATCCGGGAGGGCTCAATGACAGGTGGCTTAACATGCCCTCATTAGATCAAGGGTTGTGCTTCTGTGATGTCAATATTTATCTATAGAACAATCCCTGTGGATGTATTCACAACAAATCCATTGAAATATCCAACATGACCATTTTTAATAGTAAATATGACAACCAAACATGGAATGGAAAACCTTTCCAACTCGTCACCCTTTGCTTCCCAATTTGGGCCCCACAAATTAACGCCAATGCAAGAGGATGATAAATAATTAAGTTTCACAGTTCTATGAATCATTACAGACTGATCCTTTCTTTGAATAGTTGATACATTTCCTACATTCACCATAGCTCCAATAATATCAATCAAAGTGTTATTGCTACAGTTTACAATTTCTTTTATTGGGATGAATTTAAATACATTTCCAACACAAAAGCCTCATCATCACAACACTTCAATATCAATTTTTGATCCAAAATAATTTCCATGTGGTTTTTCAACTTATTAAATTTCTTATTTGCTTGTTTGATCAAGCCTTTTGACACACAATATGTGTGGCCCACCTGAACCCTATCATAATGCAATTTTGTGATGTCATTAAAGCAAGTGATTTGTATTTTTGTTCCCTCAATGTCAATAATGTCAAAGTTGAATACTTGGTCCTCGCATCCTTGTTTATTGTAATGGTGCATATCCCTTTTAGTTGTTACCTAACCTTTTATTGTCCATTTGGTTTGGTAAATATTCAGGCCTTTAACACATGTGATTGATATTTGAAGGAGCTCTATGTTGTATTGGGGATGTATGAATCCCAAATTTTGAGACTTGTTTGGATGGGGAAGGTGACTCAGAGCCAAGTATTTGTTCTTTTTGATCTCTAAAAAGATATCTAGTTGTTCCAATTAGCTTACAATATGATATTTTGACATCTAAGGACAATATAAAAATCTCCCTAGAACCAAACCAAGATCAAATATTAGAAAAGGTAGTCCCCACAAATAAGTAAACATACAAGAGCAAGTGCAAGTAGTGAAAAACAATAACCAACCTTGATTCCCAAAGCTTCCTACACAAATAGTTTGTCAAGCACAAGATGGAACCTATTTTCAATGCTCCTGCAAACAAAAGGTCATTTTTTTTTTGCAGGAAAAGCACCTATTTGCATGTGGGTTCCATTAGAGAGGAAAACTTTGTAGCTATCAACTGGGATTTGATCACCACCTATTTTAAAAAAAAAAATTAGCTAAAGAATTGGAGATGGGACAACATCTCCAACATCAATAGATCATATCACATGTGTTGTCAAGGTTTGACACACATTTGAATCCTACAAGGTAGTTTTACTCATCCAATCCAAAGAAATGAGATGTTCAAGGCTACGAGACAACTCTAAATGAAAAAGCAAGGGAAAGAGATAGCACAAAATGAATCAATTATTGGTATCTAATATGCA
Organism: Sequoia sempervirens; assembly: GCA_007258455.2. Lineage (NCBI taxonomy): Eukaryota > Viridiplantae > Streptophyta > Pinopsida > Cupressales > Cupressaceae > Sequoia > Sequoia sempervirens. Next base: position 17,987,690 of record VDFB02379711.1, read on the forward strand.
TGATGGAGTCCCTAGAAAATTTTAACATTTTGACGTCCCTTTGTGCCCAGTAATGCCATGTCACATGCTTCCCATAGGTGGGGTTTAGGATTTTACCTTTGTAACCTTGTTTTCAAATGCTTTACTTTAAATCTTGGGGGTTTTAATCTTAGGATGACTTGTTCTTCCTGATTGCTTGTCATTTAAGTTATATTTTGAGCCATCACGATACATTCCTTTATCAACCCCCTTGTCTAAGCTATGCAGTCACCTTGAGATGTGAGGTGTTTTAATATTCCTAATGTTAGGATTTAATATTTTTCTCCTAAATAACTTAAGTCTAAGTCATCCATTTCGAAGGGTAAAAATGTTGTCGGCCTCGTTATGGTCCCCCTTTTATGATTAACTTTGTTGTATGTGAAGGATTAAAGACTAGTTGATTGTGGGAATTAATATGAGCCATTCACTATTGGATCATAGGCTCCAAATGGCTTCTCTTTAACTATTTTGTGGTTTTTGATATGCTGACACATGTTTGATCATGGGTATAGACCAAACCATCACTTTTCATTTTGATTCTTAAATTTTTATGATCAATGGTGATTATTAAGTGGGAAGAGTTGATCACTACCATCCCCTGCCATCTTGTGGAGCTTAGATGCAAGATTTTTAAAGGCTACGAGGACCATGAGAATTTTCCATGTATTTCCTACAACTATTTGTAGGTGGAGTCCAAAAGTACATGAAGAAGGATCCAATTGGCATATGTTTATTAGCTAGTTATTGAAAATGGAGCAACAATGAAATTCAAATGTGATTGACTCAATCTGAGTCATCTAAGGTGGCCATATCAGTGAGAGATCAATGGTGCATATTAAAAAATGTGAGTACACCCATTGTAATTGTTTTTCTTCACTCGAGAAAGTAGCAATGGTTGAGGTGACTTAAAAATGTACTTAATTATCTTGAAAATGTGTGTATGTGGTCAGTTCTTGCATAATTGAAATTTGAGGATGTGTCTAGAGAAATACAAAAGAATGAAGAAGGAAACTTGTAAAGTTTAGCCCCACCAACATTAGGGTTTATTGTGATTGAAAGCGGTAAGTACAATAAATGTTGTTTTATGCTTTATTCAAACTTTCTGAGCTATGGTTGGCTTTCAATTTGCTTTCAATTGATCATGTTTTATTGCTTTTCTTTAATTGCTCAAGGATAGGGCAAACTTTTTCTTTAAAATTTTGTAGCCCTGTGAGACCATTACGAATTGGCATTCAGATTGAAACCTAGATTTGAATTAGGGGTATGTGCAGGATCATGATGGGCCAAAAAGTGGCAATATGATGGGTATGTGGCTGATGACTAATCTTTTACCCAAAATTGATGAAATGAAAAGGGTTTTTAAAGGATATTCTTTGTTTTCCAACAATATAAATTATGCTTCACTTTGAATTTAATAAGTAATTATTATTTATTTTCTATTCAAATTATGACTAAAGTACGAATTGATAGGATGATTGAAAAAAACCTATAGCTTTCAAACGATATCACATTTTTTAAATCCAGAACACGTGTCACATTCTATGCTTCACATACTATAGGATTAAATAAAGAAAAAATGAATTTCTTGAAGTTTTGACGAAGTTAAGGTTGTCAGACATACAATTTTTTATATTTTTAAAATGTTGTAATAAAAATTTCATAATTAATTATTTACTTGGAAAAAGATTACAAAAAATATGCATCAGATTGGGGCATGAGTCCCCTACTTATAGCTAAAATCTTATTAAAAAACATTGTCATTTTACTATGGTTAGGGTGATTAGACAGACACCTACTTCTTATTTTTTCCCTAAAATTTAAATACCACTACATTAAAATTTCAAATTTTCACCAAATAGTTTTTTTTTTTTTTACAAACCTAGTAGTTTAGAAACTACATTCAATTTTATACAAATTATATTCTTACATATTTTTGAAATAATATAGATAACTTATTCAATTTTTTATGTCAAGCTGCCTAACTCTGATTTTTTTGAATTTTTGCCACTTAAGGGCCTATTTTTTCCATGATGATCTTGCACATACCCTTAGGAGGTTGGTAATGGAGTCTTTCTCATTGAAACCCTAGTTTGTCTAAAATTCATTTCAATATCCATGGCTCCCAAAGTACACGTGGATATCCTTATAGCCTAGCCTAGATTACTTTCCCATGATGTAATTGACTTTTAAATATCCTCTACAAATAAGAAACCTGAAGGGAAAGTCTTATTCGATGGCCCTATGATCAAAGAGGGAGTGATAGACAAGAAATGTTTCATTAAGGATGTCAAAGTGCCTTACACTAGATGGCTACTTTTACAACATTGGTTTGGAAATAGAAACCTTGGAGTTCCTCTTTGTAATCCTTGGAGACTAGATATGGGAAAATTAGTGGTAGATATGGATGTTGGTTTAATGAAGGATATTGCCTCAAGTTATGACCCTATCTCTATAGTCATCAATACATTTAATGGGAAAGAAATGGTAAGGATAACTAGACAAGAAATTGAGGATGTTTTTGATTTGCATGAGTGGAGTCAGAATTTGGTTCCTCTTGATATGGATGTTATCAACAAGGAATATAAAAAGACCAAGTTATTCATCAAAAAAAAGTTGTTTCCCTTGCATACTGCTAGTATTGGTACTAGGAAGAATAGATTACATATCAAAATTGGTGAAAAGGAGCTTGAGCCCTTCCTAATGAAGTATTTTGCTAGCTACTTTATGAAGACTATATATTTTTTGTGCCAAATCATCAGTTTTTCTCCACCTAACATATTGTAGAGGGAATATAGCTATATGGCAACATATCTACATCACCCAACTTAAAACATAGTTTATGATTATGCCACATATTTGGAAGAACATATCCATAAAGGTCTGGTTGAGCTGAGGGAAGGAAAAGAATGGGTGATATTTTTGTGATACTCAATTGTTAATGCATATGTTCTTGTATAAAGGGGAAATTTTTTTTGAGAAAGATATATCTTTGAAAAGTAAGGTAAAAGGCATTGATTTGCTTGTTCAATGTTAGACCCAGATTCTAGATAAAAATGAATAGAAGTTTAATAATGTGATATATTTCAAAATACTTTTGCATCAAAGATAAAGAGGTCCTTGATATATGAACCACCTAGGATTCCTAAAGAAATTCATGAAATCTTGAGAACTATGGAGATGAGGCCTAGCTTAAATTTGAGTCACAACTAGGAAGGATTGATTTTATACCCTCATAAAAACAATCTTCATAGTATATGGCACCGACATAGATCCATATGTTCTACCAAGAGACGTACCATTAAGGATAGATTTTCTTGAAATTATGAGGTAACTAGGAGCCTCTCAGACAACACACTTTCTTGATACAACAAAGAAAAGATATGTCTTTCCAAAGTGGACAATGTTTATTGATTATGTTATGGTGAAAGGGGCATGGATGGAATTAGTGCATCTTCTAGCTCCCTACAAGTTAGAGACTGTATGCCTAAGGAATCATGACCCTCAAGGCTTTATTACTAAATCAAAAGCTATTAAAAGTCTTGTATTTTTGTGCATAATTTCTACTATCCTAAAGATGTAATCAGTGACATTTCTAGCTTTCCAAAATAGGATGAAAGGAAAGCTAAGTATCTTTCTTACAAGAAGATGATGGGGGAAAAATAGAAAAGAGATCTCAAGTATAACCCTCTACCAAATATACCTAATGAATTTAGGTAGGTCATGTATGTTATGGATAATTTTTAAAATATAGTTGGTATGTTAGGGGAGCAATGTGAGGTTATAGATAAAGGAATAGCAAGAGTGGTTGAGGAAGATACTATTGTGGCATTGGAGGAAGGCCCACTTATCAACCACCCAATCAAATGAGAATCTATTCTAGGAGGAAGAATGTGGGAGATGAAGAACAAACTTTTTCAACCCCTATCACTTCTGAGGGTTCAAAGACAACTTCTCTTGAAAGTGTAATGGCATCACCTCCAAGGCAGCTTGCCCCACCTATAATTGATCTCGATTCATATCTAGGAAGTCCTACTTCATTGGAGCATCTACCCCTTAAGAAACAAAGGATTGAGACATGAGGAGTTTTTTAATATTCTAAGTCAAATGAAGATGATTCTTTATCATTCCTGATGATATAGAACAAGGAATGCTTCCCCCTGTAGGGTAAGTTGCCTCAATTTCAAGAGAAAGTAGTCTCAGGCTAGGAAAACTTGATATCAATAGTTGAAATAGTGTAAATTATTTGAGGTTAGAGGCTTGTCAAAAATTTACAGAAGATGACTCATTTGTTGAAACAACTACATTTAGAGATTTCTTACAGAGAGCCAAAGTTGTAGAGTATGCAGAGAAGGTGGCCACTCAAAGGAGTTTGCATCTAGAGCTTCTTGAAAGTGTCATTCAAGCTAATGTGAGGAGTGTTATGAGGGATAAATTGCAAAAGATTACTGAGAAGAATGACATAGATCTTATCAAGAAATGTGGTGTGCTACTACTACCAAAGTGGGATATTGTCGATGCTATAGTTTTGGATACCATAAGGAGGGCTAAAAGGTACCTAGTGCAAACAAAGGAGGAATTGAATATGACACTTCAGGGGTCTACATTTAGTGAAGATTGAGATGCATTAAAAATATAATCATTATCCATGGGATCTAGGAAACTGGTACTTTTTGAGCCATCAAATTTCAGTGGGAAATTACTTGTGAAGAGAGTTGTTGATACACCAACTTTAGAGGTAGTTGACATGGTTGTTATTGTTGCTAGATTTAGTAATGAAATTGTGGAAAAACTTACCCTTGAAAGAGATGATTTCAAGAGTAAGTACCATGAGCTCCTCAATGAATATGATAATAGTTAGCAAAAGGTAGTTGTAGTAGAAACTGAGTTGGCATTCTATAAGCAGAGGGAAGAAATTTAGAGAAATCAAGGCCAAGCTAGCTAAAGTCGCCCACCTCCATCTTTTCTGATTGTATCTTCCCAACCTTCCCCTCAAGATCGAACCTAATAAATAGTGCCATATAATATGGAACAAGAGCTAACCTCAGTAGACGAACCAAGAAAATCAAGTCTAAGTTCATCTAATGAACCTATAAGAGAACAACTCCTTTCACAAGTTGAAACATATAAAAATTTGTTGGAATAGGCACAAGACACAATGTATGAAAACATCTCAAAGATTGTTCATAGTATCTTGAAACATCTGAGTAAGAAGATCCAAGCCAAATTTAATAGTGTTCATTCCAATTATGTTGTGATGTTTCAAGCAATAGGGTTGTCTCAAAGGGATAAGAATTGGCTTTTGCAATCCTAAATAAGTGGATCCCAAGGGCTTAGAGATTGAAGTTTATGGTAGTCAAAGCTAATGAGAATGAGGATAGATATCCTAAGTTGATTCCAACATATACATTTATCTATGAGCTTAGTGAGCAAAATTTTTAGGGATATATTGCCCCACTCGATCAAAAAATTAGAGAATTGAAGGCTCATTATGATCTAGTAGATTTGTCACCATTGCTAGACATTCAACTCACCTATGATGAAGTGAAGCCACTGCAAGTGTGGAAAAGGGAGATGGATAATTTTATTACTTCCCAATTAAATCAAATTTGTAAGGGAGGTGACATTAGTATTTTGAATGAAACTTTGGAAAATTTGACATTTATCATCATCTTTCTAGAAGATTCTGACAAAGAATCCAATTCTATGATGACAAAATATTCCCCGTATAGGAAGAAGTTGGATGACATCGTCAAATACAATTAGCCATCTAATGATGAATATGAAGAATGGGGAAGGGTATTTATTGGTTGACTAGGTCTATAAGAGTAAATGTGAAACATATATAATTGGTCAAGTATTGTATAGGTTTGGCCTCAAAAATTGAAATGTATAAAATATATGTTGAAAAAGTAAACATTAGTTGATGATGATGTGGAATGTTGACTGAGATGTTGATTCACATTTTACTTTGCATCATTTTTTCATCTTGCTCGATGGAATGGACACACTACAACATAGAAGATTATTCATTTTGACATGTGTTTTTGGAAGGTGAAGCTACTTCTTACAACAAATGTAAATAATTTGTGTCTCACATGTATTCCCTCAAATTTGAAGGATGAAATATAACTAAATTAGGGAATATATTTTGCAGTGGTCCAATTACAATTTGAAATGTGTACATCTTGCTTGAAGCTTATTTTTGCTCCCTCATTTCTATAGAAGGGAATTCAAGGCCATTAGTATGAGTCTTTTGTTGAATTCAGGAATCAAATTGTCAAACTGGAGAACATGAAGTGAATATGTTAGAATTTATTGTCTAATGCTTTGAGTCTAGATAGTAAATTTAGTCAAATATATGGTTCCTAAGTATATCTTAATGATAATACAAGTGTTATGAGTATATAGTCTCTTCAATTTAGATATGTACTTGAATTATTAATGAAAATTCTAATTGAAGATCATTTCATTAATTTCTATTGCTTTTGTATGTTGGTATATGTTTTGGTTTTAGCTTTGGTTCAAAAAATTAGTTAAAATGCTTAGTTGAAATCATAAATTCATTTTCAAGGATATTGGATTTGATAAGTAGTCTTTAGAATCCAATTATAGATTTCTGAACTACAAAGTAATTTCACTTAGATCATGGATGTTCAGAATTAAATATACCTTATATAAATCAATTTTCTTAGACTCTTGGCCCATAAATAATGGCACTGATCTTAACCCTTGTAAGTCTTTCACATGGTTCAAGTTAACCAACTTCAGAACATTCTGGTAAATAATCATTGGTCTATCTTTAATTTTTTGTGGTTGGTGTTGTCTTGTATTCTTAGCTTAAGATGCATAATTTATTCAAGGAAAGGGTATGTGTAGGATCATGATGGGCCAAAAAGTGGCAATATGATGGGTATGTGTTGGATACGTACTTGATGACTTTTTTTTACCCAAAATTGATGAAAAATAAGGGTTTTTAAAGAAGATTCTCATTTTTCCACCAATATAAATTATGATTTACTTTGAATTTAATAAATAATTATTATTCATTTTCTACTTGAATTATTTCTAAAGTCCTAATTCATGGACTGATTGAAAAACATCTATAGCTTTCAAATGATATCACATTTTTTGAATCCAAAAATGCATTATATTCTATTGTTCACATGTTATAGGATTATAAAAAAAAAATCATGAAGTTTTGAACAAGTTAAGGTGGTTAGACATATGAGTTTTTATTTTTTTAAAGTTGTAATAAAAAAATCATAATTAATTATTTACTTGAAAAAAAATTACAAAAAAAATGCATCACATCCAGACATGAGTCCTCTACTTATATCTAAAAATATTATCATTTTATTGTGGTTAGGGTAGTTATACAAAAACCTACTTCTTATTTTCCCCTAAAATTTAAGTACTACTACATTGAAATTTCAAATTTTCACCAAATAGATTTAAAAAAAAAAAAACCTAGTAGTTTAGAAACTACATTAAATTTTCTATAGATTATATTCTTACATTTTTTAAAAAAATAATATAGATAACTTATTCAAATTTTTATGGTAAGTTGCTTAACTCTATTTTTTTGAATTTTTCACCACTTAAGGGCCTATTTTTTCCATGATGATCTTGCACATAATTGAAATGCAAACTTCTTGAAGGATTTCATCTTATTAGTCATTGGTGAGAATATATTTGCTTGATTATGCAATGTATACATAAGTTGTTTAAATGAATTATATAATGTACACTGTGGGACCACCCTCCTAGGTTTTGCAAAGCCCAAAATGTAGGAGATAAAGTGATTGGTGCTATATCTCATTTGTTGGTCACTTGTCTTGCAGGTATTTGAGAATTTAGTCTAGAAAACCCATAGGTATTTGGTGAGATTTTATTGGTTCATTGAAAACAACCAAGATAATGGTGACTCTACTTGGGATATAAGCTTTACAATTATTAGTTCTCCAAAACACCTTATCATAGATCATTATGATATATAGTGATATTTATTTATAGAGTTGTTCAAAGATAAGTGTCCACAAAATTTAGCTAAAATATTTTTCAAATATTTCACCAAAATTCCTAATAAGTTTCTTACTCCTTTGTTTTCAAAGCTCATGTTCAAGATTCATGCAAATGCACATTGATTGTGTCAAAGATTGTCTCAATTCTCAAAGATTTCTTGAAATTATCATAAAGCATAACAAAATTGCTAGTAATTTGTCCCAAGGAATTTGGGTGGCGACTCTAAAGTCTCTACACTAGTGCAAGCTGGTGTTTAAGGATATTAAAGAAGTAAAGAAAAAAAGTTTAAAGAAATCAAATAAGTTGATGGATGTGAATAAGGTTTATGCAAAAATGAGAGGAACACGAGGTCACATGAAGAAACATCTTGAGTAGAAGCTAGAGGGAAAATTTCCCAAGGACAAGCATGCTCACGGGAAATGGATAGAAGCAAAGGACACTAAAAATTGTAAGTCTACTCCTCATCCAATCCCTAAATGTGATATTCATTCTAGTTCTAGTTTAGAATGTGAAAGGAATTTGATAGATTTTAGTGATAAAATTTCCAATGAGATGGGAGAATTTTTATGAAGTCTATTATAAATGAGCACTCCTCATGCCCAGGCTATCAAGCCATGAAGTGGAGAGAAAAGGAGAGAATAAAAAGGGATAGAATACAAAAAGACAATGCTAGTGCTAGATGTACTAGAGCTAAAAGGATATATGACCCCAAATTCTCATACGTATACTCCTATTCCTCCTGACCTGCTAACTAGAGATGAATATTCCCATGATGTTGTTCCCCACCAAGTTGAAACAACAACATCATCTAATAGAGATTTGACTTTGCTAGATGAAGAACAAGTGTTGAATGATATGCAATCGCTTAATGAAAGAGCCTTTAGATGCTAAGAAAATAGAAAGAAGAGGGATGCAAAGAAAGAAAAGAGAATAAGGGATGTTATGATGAAGTGGGATATGTTAAGAAGGAAGGTTGAGGAGATGGAGGCATTGGATAAGTTAGTAGCCAAATTTGTTGAAGAAATTGGTCTAGTAGTGCAAGAGATTGTAGGAAAAATTCATGTGATTTCCTTAGGTGATAATGCTGTTGTAGATCCCCAAACCAATACAGATGAAAAGACTTCTATTTCATGTACTCCTCCCAAAAAGTATAAATTGTGAACTTCATAATTCTGATTAAGAAAAACAACCTATGGGAGTGAGAAAAGCAAATGGAGTAAAAATCAATGAGGGAGGTGATTTCAATAAAGATACACTACAAGATGATTATGTTCCATTATTGGATAAATTGGTGAAAGAAAATGAAGAATTGGATAGGAAGATGAAGGAGATGGAGTTACTTGTTGTAAACAAAGATGTGAAAAAGAAACTCAGTTTCTTGGAATCCACATTAAAGGACATTTTCCTTGAGACCTAGAGCCCCCAAGCCCGTACAACATCCTCATCTCCACATATGAGTGAAAAGTCACCATCTACTAGCAAGCCATCTAGTTCTTCCTCACAACCTAAAGATAAAACTAGAACAATTCATTTTAATGATCAACATGATTCCCAACATAGAAGGTGTGGACACAATAGTGATAGAAGATATAACGATAACCAAGATGAGGAAGAAGGACCTGTTGGGAGGAGATTGTTGTACACTGATAGGTATAGGAAGATATGTTTTGAAAACATCCTAGGATACCCAAAACTAGTGCTAGATAATGCCAAGAAACATGTGCCCAAGTTTAATAGCAATAATGCCCTCAGTGGTGAAGACCACTTAAAAGATTTTCAAAGTTTTGTAGAATATTTTAAATTGTGGGATGAGGACATGGCTATGAAATAATTTAAGATACAATCCCTAATGGAGGATGCAAGGGATTGGCATAGGAGCTTTCCAAATGCAAGTATTGATTCCAAGGGCTCATTCTTTTGAATCTTTAGAGAGCAATATGTAGACCAAATTGATCCATGGTTTAGATTGAATGACTCTAATAATATCACAAAAGGGCATAATGAGATGGCTACTAAGTTTAATGTGAGGTTCCAGAAGGCAATGTATAAAGTCTTTGGATTCCTAAGGCCCAATGAAAGAGCATGTTTGATTGTGTACTACAATGCATATGACTCTAAGATGTTTTATCTACTTAGGGACAAGAATCCATAGTCCTTGAGGGAAGCCTACAAGATGGTGATATACATTGAAAATAATAGGACATCTGGTAAAGTTGGAAGAAGGGATGAACCTAGGCTTTCAAAGAACTCAAAAGTTCAAAATGAGAAAGTAGTTAAATTTATAGCTCTAGATGAAAAGTTGGATCAAGTTCTTAGTCTGTTATAGAAGTAGATAAAGAATGACAAACCCCAGTTCTAGAGAAATGATAGGCCATAAAGGCTTCAAGATTATCCTTTTCATACTAATTGGTATAACAGGAAGCAGGTATGTGCAGGATCATGATCAGCCAAAACATGGTGATATGTAAGTGATAAGATGGCCCATGTGGTTGACAACCTTTTTTTTACCCAAAATTGATGAAAGGAAAAGGGTTTTTAAAGGAGATTCTTAGCTTTCCACCAATATAAATTATGATTTACTTTGAATTTAATAAATAATTATTATTCATTTTCTATTTGAATTATGACTAAATTCCTGATTGATAGGTGAATTGAAAAGCATCTATAGCTTTCAAACGGTATCAAATTTTTTGAATCTAAAACATGTGTCACATTCTATGCTTCACATACTATAGGATTAAAAAAATAAAAAAATGAATTTCATCAAGTTTTTACCAAGTTAAGGTGGTTAGACATATGAGGTTTTATAACTTTTAAAAGTTGTAATAAAAATTTCATAATTAATTATTTACATGAAAAAAAATTATAAAAAAATATGCATCACATCGGGACATAAGTCCTCTACTTATATCTAAAATCTTATAAAAAAATATTATCAGTTTATTGTGGTTAGATAGACACCTACTTCTTATATTTTCAGTAAAATTTAAGTACTATTGCATTGAAATTTCAATTTTTCACAAAATAGATTTTTTATTTTTTAAAATATACCTAGTAGTTTAGAAACTACATTCAATTTGCTACAGATTCTATTCTTACATATTTTTTAAATAATATAGATAAATTATACAAATTTTTATGTCACATTTCCTAACCCTGATTTTTCTTCTTTTTTTTGCCACTTAAGGGCCTATTTTTTCCATGACGATCCTGCACATAGCTAGTTCAAAATAATCATAATAACTTTTAGGCTACACCCAACCCTTTACATAAAAATACCACAAATGTTGTTGAAGACTTACCATGGTATGGAGTATGTGAGATGCCTCACTCATCACAGTAATGTGTAATTATGAGGTCCTTGGAAGAGACTCAAGATGATCAAGGGGAATCTTATTCTCCTCATAATCCAGATGATACAATAAATGTATTCATGACTAGGTCAGACTTGGAATGTGGTGATTATTCTTCTAGTGATGATGTTGACACAAATGATCTGGGTGTGCAAAGAAACAAAGTAGGTCAATACCACCAGCAAGTGCTTTCAAATGAAGAAAGAGAAGATGAATATACTGCTTACACTCTTGAGTTCAGATAATGTTTCTTTGAGAAGACCTTTGAATGAGGAAATTGAGAGATATACAATTACATTGGATGCTAGAGCTCAAGCAAGAATTGATCTTCACCTAAGGAATTGGGTGGTGAGTGGAAACCAAGGTAATCTTGGAGGCATGTTCATTAAAGAAGAAAATGTAGAGAGTAGAGGAACTAAGACAAAAAAACAAGAAGGAAGAGACCAAGCCCAAAGAAGCTAAAGAAATGAGAATTTGGGCCAAGAAAGGTAGCAAAGAAAAGGCTACTGTTGAGGCTACACATTAGGATTTAAAGGCCAAGGATTTGAAGGCTACCATTGAAAATATTGGCAAGAAAGCTGATAAGGTAGTCCCCCAAGATATAATACTTCTTGAGTTACCAAGTTATTCTCCCATTGACATGTTTCATATTTTGTCTCAAGTTTGGGTCACAATCCCATTTCTAGAGATGATGAGGATTGATGAGGATAAGAATGAAATGGTAGCTTTCATTCATAGCAAAGGTTGATGCACCTAAAAAAAGTAAACGTCAAGAAAAAGATACTAAGGTAGGGGTAGTAGTTAATGAGAATCCTAAGATATATTTGGGAATTACCATTACTACAAATCCTAGTTTAGTCAATCCTTTCTTGGGTATGTGTAGGATCATGATGGGCCAAAAAGTGGCAATATGATGGGTATGTGGCTGATGAATTTTTTTAACCCAAAATTGATGAAACAGAAAGGGTTTTTAAATGAGATTCTCAGCTTTCCACCAATATAAATTATGCTTTACTTTGAATTTAATAAGTAATTATTATTTATTTTCTATTTAAATTATGACTAAAGTCCTAATTGATAGGCTGATTGAAAAACATCTATAGCTTTCAAACAGTGTCACATTTTTTAAATCTAAAACATGGATCACATTCTATGCTTCACATAATATAGGATTAAAAAAAGAAAAATTGAATTTCATGAAGTTTTGACCAAGTTAAGGTGGTTAGACATACAATTTTTTTATAATTTCTAAAAGTTGTAATAAAAAAATCATAATTAATTATTTACTTGGAAAAAAATTACAAAAAAATATGCATCACATCCAGACATGAGTCTTCTACTTATATCTAAAATCTTATAAAAAAATATTGTCATTTTATTGTAGTTAAGGTGGTCAGACAGACACCTACTTCTTATTTTTTCCCTAAAATTTAAGTACTACTACATTGAACTTTCAAATTTTCACCAAATAGTTTTTCTTTCTTTTTTAAAAAAGCTAGTAGTTTAGAAACTACATTCAATTTGCTACAGATTCTATTATTTCATGTTTTTGAAACAATATAGATAACTTAGTCAAATTTTTACGTCAAGTTTCCTAACTCTGATTTTTCTAAATTTTTTGCCACTTAAGGGCCTATTTTTTCCATGATGATCCTGCACATACCCTCTTTTTGAGCTTAATCATTGATAGAAAACTACTTAGGAATTGTATGATTGATTATGGTGCTTCAAATAATGTCATACTAGTCAAGATAATGGAGGAAATGGGCTTGAAGGTTGACAACACCTATGGAAAGTTTTATGCTATGGATTCTAGAGAGGCCTTTGTTATCAAGGTAATTTATAAAGTCCCATATAAAATAGCTACATTCCCTAAAAATGAGCTGCTCATGAGTGTCGTAATAGTAGATATTCCACCAACTTATGGAATGCTATTTCCAAGGAAATGGTGTGCTTCCATGGGATGAAGTATGCAATATGATTTATCAATTTACGTATTCTCAATTGATCAAAAGGATGTCAAAATTGCAAAAAAATCAAGATTCTGACATATGATTGAGCATATTCAAGAGCCAAAGGAACCCCAAATAATTAACTCTGAAGATATTGGCATATATAACTTTTGTGTCGAAGATTTGAAGCAATAAGAAGAAGAAGCTAAGCCAAAACCAATTGCTAAAGAGGTCTTGCAAAAACTACAACAAGATGCTCTATGGACTATGTACTTTCATGGTACCTATTCTAAGGAGGGCTCGAGAGCAGGAGTCATTCTCATCTCTCCACAAGGTAATAATTTTTAGTACTAATTATAGCTACAATTTGCATGTACAAACAATGTTGTTGAATACAAGGCTTTATTACTTGGTTTGAAGTTAGCTTCTAAACATGGGATAAACTTGTTAAAAGTATTTGGGGATTTTGAGCTAGTTGTTTCCAAAGTTAGGTCTAGGGTTGTCACTAAGGACAAGAGGTTGAGACAATATAGGAATGACATTTGGGACACTATTGAGGCATTTGATGCCTTTGGTATAGATTGGATAGAGAGAGGAAAAAATTTCATAGAAGATTTATTGGCTAACATTGTAGTCAAGCTAGATGATGTAACTTTTGATGGTGTCTCAAGAATAGAGGTACAAACATGACTTGTAGTGCCTGACAACATTTGTGATTGGCAAGTGTTTTGAGGATGACAATTACATTTTGAAGTTATTGCACTATATTAACTAGTCTAAGAATCAAGAGATTGACTTTAGCTCATATGCGGTGGAAGTTAATGGAAAGGAGAAATTGTTTGGGAATGAGATAATCGAGCTGAAAATAAATAAGATTCCCAAGGGACTAGTTGCACTAGAAAGGGTCTTTGATGGCCTAGATAGATCATATTCCAAGAAAGCATCTACACACAAAGAAGACCTAGAGGAGATAAATCTAGGAACTAAAAATTCTCCTAAAAAGGTGCATATAAGTAAAAAAATGGAGCCCCATGTGAGGAATATGCTAATTTCGTTATTAAGGAAATGAAAATATGTATTTGCATGGTCCTATGATGATATAAAGGCCTTCAAGGAAGATTTTTTCCAGCATGAGATCCCATTGAAGCCTGACACAAAGCCTTTTAGGAAAAAATAGAGACCTATCAATCCCACCTTGAGGCCCAAAATGCAAGAGGAGCTTGCTAAGCTGAGTGATGCAAGAATTATTAAACCTATAAGGAATTCTTCATGTGTGTCCAACTTATTTCTAGTTAGAAAACAAAATGGTGACTTAAGACTATATGTGGATTTTAGGAACCTTAATGTTGCATCTTTGAAAGATAATTACCCTTTACCTAACATGGAAGCAATATTACAAAAGGCGACAGGTTGTGAATTGTTGTTTATGATGGATGGATTTTTAGGTTATAAATAGGTTATGGTGAGGGAATCAAAATAGTCCAAAACAAAATTTACCACACCATGAGGGACTTACATTTATGTGAGAATTCCTTTTAGCCTGATAAATGTTGGAGCCACTTTTTAGAGAGCCATGGATGTGGTTTTTGTCAATTTCATAGATTTGTTTCTTAGTATCTACCAAGATGACCTTACTGATCATAGTAAGAAGGAGGGGGATTAATTTTCACATATGTAGAAAATTTTCATTAGAGACTTGGAATATGGTATTTTGTTGAACCCCAAGAAATTTCCTTTTGGACTCAAAGAAGGTAAGTTTCTAGGGAAAATTGTATCAATAGATGGTATCAGAGTTGATCCTGAAAGATTAGTAGCCATAGATAAAATTACACAACCTAAGAATGTTAAAGGAATCCAATATTTCTTTGGATATATATAATTTCTAAGGAGATTTGTGACTAATTTTGTAGAGATTGTTAGGCCTATCTCGAAGATGCTCAAGAAAGGAGAAAAGTTGGTGTGGTTAGAAGAGCATCTCAAAGCTTTTCAAGCCATCAAGGATCCTATTGAAGCTACACCTATCTTGAAGACTCAAACTATTCCGAGCCATTCCAATTTTTTATATTTTCCTCTTTTCATACTGTAGCGGGAGTGTTGTTACAAAAAAATATGAAGGATTTGAACATCCAATTTCCAATTTCAGGAAGTCTTTGCAAGTAGTTGAGCTCAAGTATGATGCTACTGAGAAGCATGCTTATGCCTTAGTTAAGGTTGTTAAAAAATTTAGAACATATTTGATTGGTGCAACTGTGGTGGCTTATATTCCAAGTGCTACGGTCAAGGACATTTTCACTTAGCAAGAAACTATAGGTTGGAGATGTAGATGGATTAATAGAATCCAAGAGTACAACATATATATTCAAATTACGAAGCTAGTAAGAGGCCAAGGTTTAGCCAAGCTCATGCCCAAAACTAATTTGGAGGAAAACCAAATTAATTAAGTTGAACAAGAAAACATTTCTCCCATATATGATATGTAGACATGTGGTTGCTACAAAAGGATAGTTTAATATCTACAGACCATGAAGTGCCCTGATGGCATGCCTAACTATAAGAAGATAACTTTAAAACTACAAGAAATTAGGTATGTTATCATTGATGGTGAACTCTAGTGGAGAATCCTTGAGGGTGTACTTCTCAGATGTGTGGATGGTGACCATGTAGAAGATCTACTAATTGAAATACATAAGGGAGTGTGTGAAGGCCACTACATGGCCAATACTACTACATATAAGGTATTGAGAGTAGGTTTTCAGTGGCCTACGATGTTCGAAGATGCACAAAGATTTGTGAAGAAATGTGATTCCTATTAGAGATTTATCGACAAACTAAAGTTTTCAGGTAATCTACCACTTAGGTCAGTCTCAGTACCAACCCCTTCCCAACAGTGGTGTATTGACTTTATTGGAAAAATGGAAGTGAATTCCAATGGAGGACATGCCTTGATTTTGGTTGCAACCGATTATTTCACAGAGTGGGTTGAAGTTATTCCTACCAGAAAAATAACTAGTAAAGTTGTGATTGATTTCATGATGAATAATATTATGAGTAGGCTTGGTGTTCCTGAGAATTTTTTCTAATAATTCTATGTGCTTTAGGTCAGAGGAATTTATGGATTTTTGCAACTAGCATGGCATAAATGTATCATATTCATCCCCATACCATCCCCAAGGGAATGGGAAAGTTGAGTCCAATAATAAGATCCTTATGAAGATTATGAATTGGGTGCTTAAGAAGAATAATAAAGCCTATGAGTAAAATTGTAATTGGCATTATGGGCAGATAGGACCACCATGAAGATAGTCATTGGAAAATCCCCTTTTAATGAACTATATGGGGTTGAGGCTAGAATACCAAACAATAATTTCATGAAAATGTATAATTTTTTTCAAGAGTATGATACTCGTATCTATGATGAGATGTAAAATAATATGGATGAGTTAACTAAGCGTGATAAGATGAGAAGAGATGCTCACAAGAGAAATGAGAGGATGCAGCTCCAAGTCAAACACTTGTATGAAAAAAGGGCCATTCAAAGAAAGTTTGAAGTAGGGTGTAAGGTTTTGATGGGGAAAACAAGATTGGAGAACAAAAGAAAGCATGGGAAGTTTGATTCCCTATTGCTTGTGCCTTATTTAATTGCAGACACTCATGGGGAAGATTCCTAATTTCTACAATCATTAACAGGTGACTTTCTCAAATTTATAGTACATGGACAATTCTTGAAACCCTATTTCTGTTGAAATAGGTTATATCTCCATGCACACTGTATATTTTGTAAATGTTGTACATAGGTTTTTCTTGTTTTCTTTTTGCTACGTCTGCTTTCCTTATCCAAGCAAGATCTTGGTTTTCTTTTTTGAGTTCCTCTGTGTTGGTTTTCTTCACCAAGAGATCTATTTCTTGCCATACCCACTAGGGGTATGTGTCCCCGAGCATGAGCAACTAATGGAGTCCCTAAATATTTTTTGACATTTTCAGGTCTTTTTGTGCCCAATAATGGCATGTCACATTTTTCCCATAGGTGGGGTTTATGGTTTTACCTTTGTAACCTTGATTTCAAATGATTTACTTTTAAACCTTTGGCGTTTTAATCTTATGTTGACCTATTCTACTTGGTTGCCAATCATTTAAGTTATCTTTTGAGCTATCACAATACATTCCTTTATTGGACCCCTTGTTTAAGCTATGTGGTCACCTTGAGTTGCGAGGTGTTTTAATCATCCTAATGTTGAGCTTTAAAATTTTTCTCCTAAATGACTTAACTCTAAGTCAGCTATCCTCAAGGGTAAAAGTGTTATCAGCCTAGTCATGGGCCCCTTTTTATTATTAACTTTGTTGTATGTGTAGGATTAAAGACCATATAATCATGGGAATTAATCAGAGTCATCCCTCACTAGCTCATAGGTTTTGAGTGACAACCCTTTAACTACTGCATGGTTTGCTAGATGCTGACACATGTTTGATCATGAGTATAGACCCTACTATCACTTTTCATTCTAATTCTCAAATCCTTATTATCAAGGGTGATTATTAAGAGGGAAGAGTTGATCTCTATAGTCCCCTACCATCTTGTGGAGCTCAGATTCAAGCTTGTTAAATGTATTAAGGACCATGAGAAGTCACCATGTATGTAATATGGATATTAGCAGGTGAGGCTCAAAATTACACAAGGATCCAATTGGCATATCTTTATTGGCCAAGTGTTTAGAATGGAGCAATGATTAAATTCAAATGTGATTGACTCAATCTGAGTTTTCCAAGGTGGCCATCTCAATGGGAGATCAATGGTGCACATATAAAATTGCGAGTACACCTATTGTAATTGTTTTGCTTCACATGAGCAAGCAATAATGATGAAGGTGACTCAAAAATCTACTCAATTATCCTCTAAATGTGTATATTTGGTCAGTTCTTACATAATTGAAATTTGAGGACATGTCTGGAGCGATACAAAAAATTGAAGAAGGTGACTTGTAGAGTTCTCAATTAGCATCAGGGTTTGTTGTGATTAAAATTTGTAAGTACAATAAACATTATTTTATGCTTTATTCCAGCTTTCTAAACTAGTGTTAGCTTTCAATTTGCTTTCAATCAAACATGTTTTATTTCTTTGCTTTGATTGATCAAATTTAAGGTTAACTTCACCTTTAAAATGTTGTAGCCTTTTGAGACCATTAGGAATTGGCATTCAAATTGAAACCTAGTATTGAATTAGGATGTTGGTAATTGGAGTATTTCTTGTCAAAACCTTGTTCTACCTAAACTTCAGTTCAATATTCATGGATCCCAAAGTACAAATAGTTATCCCTATAGCCTATCCTAGATTACTTTCCTAATATGTAATTTACTTGTTAAAATCCTCTACAAATAAGAAACCCAAAAGGAAAATATTGTTCTATGACACTAGGATCAAAGAGGGAGTGATGGACAAGTAGTGTTTCATTATGGATTCTGAAGTTCCTTATACTGTATGTCAGCTCTTCCAACATTGGTTTGGAAATAGAAACCTTCCAGTTCCTCTCTATAACCCTTAGAGAGTAGATATGGGAAAATTAGTGGTTCCCAACATATATATTCATGGATGTCTATTTACTGAAGGATATCACCTCAAAATATGACCCTATCTCTAGGGTTGTCAGGAAATTTGATGGGAAAGAAATGGTAAGGACAACTAGACAAGAAATTGAGGATAGTTTTTTATTTTCACGAGTGGCATCAAGATTTGGTTCCTCTTGATATGGATCCTATTAGGAAGGAACATGAAAACACCAAGGTATTCATCAGAAAAAAATTGTTTCCCTTGCATACTGCTAGTACTGGTACTAGGAAGAATAGAAAACATATCAAAATCAGTGAAAAGGAGCTTGATCCCTTCTTGATGAAGTATTTTGCTAGCTACTTTAAGAATAATGTAAATTCTTTATGCCACATCGTCAATTTTTCTCCACATGACATATTGTAGAGGGAATACAACTATATGGCAACACATCTACAACACCCAACTTACAACATAGTTTATGATTATGCCAAATATTTGTTGGAATGTATCCATAAAGTTTGGGTTGAGCTAAGGGAAGGGAAAGAATGGGTGGAATTATGGTGGTACTCATTGTTAATGCATAAATTCTTGTATAAAGGGGCAACAAATTTTGAGAAAGACATCTTTGAAAATGAAGGAAGAAGGTGTTGATTTTCATGTTCAATGTTGGACCCAGATTCTGGATAAAGATGACTTGAAGTATAGTTATGTGATGTTTTAGAATGGTTTTGTATGAAATAGAAAGAGCTCCTTGATATATTAACCACAAAGGATTCCCAAAGAAATTCATGAATTCTTGAGATCTATGGAGGTGAGCCCTGACTTGATTTTCTACCTAGATAAAACAATCTTTAGAATATAAGGCACCAACATAGATCCATATGTTCTACCAAGAGATGTTCCATTAAGGATAGGTTTTCTTGAAATTATGAGGCAACTAGGAGCCTCTCAGACAACACACTTGCTTGATGCAACAAATAAAGGCTCTTTCTTTCTAGAGTGGACAACATTTGCTAATTATGTTATGGTGAAAGGGGCATGGAGAGAACTAGTGCATCTATTGGTACCCTACAAGTTAAATAATTTACGCTCAAGGAATGATGAACTTGAGGTATTTATTACTAAATTAAAAGCTCATAAAAAGCTTGGTAATTTTGTGCAGTTTTTGTACTATCCTGATGATGTAATCAAGAACATTTCTAGCTTTCTAGAACAAGATGAAAGGAAAGTTAAGTATCTTGCTTACAAGAAGATGATGGAGGAAAAATGGAAAAGGGATCCCAAGTATAAGCCTCTACCAAATATACCTAATGAATTCATCTAGTTCATGTATGTTATGGACAATTTTGAAAATATAGTTGGTGTGCTAAGGGGGCAAGGAGAGGTTAAAAATAAAGGAAAATCAAGAGTGGTTGAAGAAGATACTACTATGGCATTGGAGTTAAGGCCCACTTATCAACCACCCATGTAAATAAGAATCTATTATAGGAGGAAGAAAGTGGTAGATGAAGAACAAACTTTGCTAACCCCTATCACTTCTAAGGGATCAAAGACACCTTCTCCTAAAAATGTAATGCCATCACCTACAAGGTAGGTTCCCCCACCTATAATTGATCTTGATTCACCTCTAGGAAGTCCTACTCCATTGGAGTAGCCACCCCTTTAAAAACAAAGGAATGAGGAAAGAGGAGTGGTTGAATATTCTTATACATATGAAGATGATATCTTTATCACTCCAGTGGATATGCAACAAGGAATGCCTCCCCCTTTAGGGGAAGTTGCCTCAAGTTTAGGAGAAAGTAGTCTCTGGCTAGGGAAACTTGATATTAGTGGTTTAAATAGTAAAATAATTTGAGGTTAGAGGCTTCTCAAAAATTTATGGAAGATGACTCATTTGTTGAAACACCTGCATTTAGAAATTTCTTATGGACAACCAAAGCTATAGAGTATGTAGTGATGGTAGCCACTAAAAGGAGTTTGCATCTAGAGCTTCTTGAAAGTGTCATCTAGGCCAATGTGAGGAGTGTTATGAGGGATGAATTAAGAAAGATTATTGCCTAGGATGGAAAAGAGCTTGTGAAGAAATGTGGTGTGCTACTTCTACTAGAGTATGGTATTGTTGATGCTATAGTTAGGGATACCATAAGGAGAAATGAAAATACCCTAGTGTAAATAAAGGAGGAATTGAATATGACACTTCAAGGGTTTTCATTTAGTGATGATTGGGACGCATTACCAATCTAGTCATTATCCATGGGATCCAAAAAACTAGTACTTGTTGAGCCATAAAATATTAGTGGGAAATTACTTATGAAGAGTGTTCTTGATACCCTACCTTTAGAGGGAATTTACATGACTATTAATGTTGCTAGATTTACTAAAGAAACTATGGAAAACCTCACCCTTGAAAGGGACAATTTCAAGAGTAAGTACTATGAGCTCCTTAATGAATATGGTAATAGTTAGTAGAAGGTAGTTCTACTAGAAATTGAGTTAGAATTCTATAAGCAAAGGGAAGAAATGAAGAAAAGTCAAGGCCAAGCCAACTCAAGTTGTCCACCTCCATCTTCTTTGATTGTATCTTCCCAACCTTCCCCTCAAGATCAAAACCTTGGAAATAGTCCCATATAATTTGGGTCAAGAGCCACTGTCAGTAGAAGAACAAAGCAAATCAGGTCCTAGTTCATCTAATGAACCTGTAAGAGAACAAATCCTTTCACAAGTTGAAACATAAAAGAAGTTGTTGGAATAGGAACAAGACACAATGTATGAAAACATCTCAAAGATTGTTCACACTGTCTTGAAAAATTTGAATAAGAAGATCCATGCTAGACTGAATGATGTTCATGCAAATTATGCCATGATGTAGTGAGTTATAGGTTTGTCTCAAAGGCATAAGGAGTTGGCTATTCCAATCCTGAATAAGTGGATCCCAAGGGCTGAGAGATTGAAGTTTATGGTAGTTAGAGCCAACTAACATGAGGATAGATATCCTAAGGTGGTTCCAACATATACATTTGTTTTTGAGCTTAGTGAACAAAAGTTTCAGGGATATATTGCCCCACTCAAGCATAATATTAGAGAATTGAAGGCTCGTTATGATTTGGCAGATTAATCACCATTTCCAGATTATTAGCTCGCCAATGATGAAGTGAAGCCACTAAAAGTGTGGAAAAGGGAGATGGATAATTTTATTACTTCCCACGTAAATCAAATTTTGTAAGGGAGTTGACATCACTATGTTGAATAACACTTTTGAAATGTTTACAATTATCATAAAATTTCTGGAAGATTTTGACAAAGAATCCAATTCTATGATGACAAAATATTCCCCATATGGAAGAAGTTGGATGAAATCATTGAACTCAACTGGCCATCTAATGATGAATATGAAGAATGGGGAAGGGTATTTGTTGGTTGACTAGGTCTGTAAGAGTAAATGTGAAACATATATAATTGGTCAAGTATTGTATAGGTCTCACCTTAGAAATTACAATGTATAAAATATATGTTTCAAAGGTAAGTGTTATTTGCTAATGATGTGGAATGCTGACCAAGATGTTGGTTAACTTTTTTCTTTGCATCATTTTTTCATCTTGGTCGATGTAATGTATGCACTATGACATAGAGGATTATTCTTTTTGACATGTGTTTCTAAAAGTTGAATATGTTAAAAGTTATTGTCTAATGCTTTGAGCCAAGGTAGTAAATTTAGTAAAATATATGGTTCCAAAGCATATGTAAATGATAATGCAAGTTTTCTAAGTCTATAGTCTCTCACATTTAAATTTGTAGTTGAATTATTAAAGAAAATTCTAATCAAAGATAATTTCACTAATTGCTATCACTTTCATACATTGGTATATGTTTTGGTTTTAGCTTTGGTTGAAAGAATCAGTTAAAATGCTTAGTTCAAATCGTAAATTGATGTTCAAGGATATTAGATTTGATAAGTTGTCTTTAGAATTTAGTTATATATTTGTGAACTACAAATTCATTTCACTTAGATCATGGATGTTCACAATTAAATATACCTTATATTTCAATTTTATTAGACTCCTGGCTTGTAGATAATGGCACTGATATTAACCCCTGTAAGTCTTTCTCATGGTTCTAGTTAGCTGACTTGAGAACATTCTTGTAAATAATCATTGATCTATGTTTAATTTGTTTTTTTTGGTGTTGTCTTGCATTCTTTACTTAAGATGCATAATTTTCTCAAGAAAATGTCAACTTCTTGAAGGATTTCATCTTATTGGTCATTGGTGAGAATATATCTACTTGATTATGCAATGTATACATAAGTTATTTGAAAGAATTGTATAATGTACATTGAGGGACCAATCTCCCTCATTTTATAGAGCTCAAAGTGCATGAGATAAAGGGATTGGTGCTATATCTCATTTTTTGGCCACTTATCTTGTAGGTATTCGAGAATCAAGTTTGACAAACCTATAAGTATCTGGTGAGATTTGATTGGTTCATTGAAAACAACCAACAATGTAGACACATAGACAATTATACATGGTAATAGGATCAAAGTGACTTCAAAATGGCATACAATAAATAGATATGAAAGGAGGGCAAGGTTGAACAAGAAACAAACAAGATTATATTTTTCACTGAATATAAACAAGGAAGCACATAACAATGTCGACACATTTGAAAAATGCAACCCTTTTTTTTTTCTAACACATAGGCCACTCCCATAGGGCTAGCAAATCAAAAGGAAAAGGACATATAAAGAGATCGAATATAAATTAGTTAGAGTTATATTAAAAGGATTGTTAATTCAAATGAAGCATATTCGTAGTTCATTGGATGCACATGGAAAAGAGTCAATATAATTCTCAGCAGCAAAAAGGAAACAAGGAATAAACTTATGGAACTAGTGCCTAAGGATTGTTCAGTGAACTGGGGAGAGCCAAAGTTCATTGACATTGTTGGGTTTGCACATTTAAAAGCTAAGAGCTATAATGTTGATGACTAAATACAAGTTTTATGCCACAACAACACAAGGGCCAAATATTCAATTAAAGCAACAAAGGCTGGCAAGAACCCAAACAAAAACACATATAGGAAATATAGAACACCAATAAAATGACAACCATCAAGATCTTCAAAGCAAAAAATTATCTCTCAATCTTTTTGTAGAAACATTAACAATATGAGGGAATAAGGAATAATAAAAAAAGGTTCAATGATTCATATAACACTTAATATATAGTTTATTATTCAAATTTTTTTGTTTAAATTTTTTATGTTTCAATTATTTTGTAAAGACATTAACAATACAAGGAAAAATAAATAATTAAAAAAAGGATTGAATGTTCCATATAACACTTAATATACATTTTATCATTCCAAGAATGTTGTATTGAGGCTCAAACAAATAACAACTATTTTCCCAAAATAATGAAGATCACAAAGAGTATGTATGTATTTTGTTTACATCTACTTTGACTTACATACATATCTAGACACATAGGAAATTTTTATATTGTTTCATTTATGGCTTCCATTCTATGTTGATGGTTGCAACATAGTAAAATAGTCTATGTTGTTTTCCATAAGGCATTGTTAACTATTGTTCTCTAGCTTTGGTTATATTGTTTCATTTTAGATACATAATAAAATAGTATGTTATAAAGTTTATGTTGTTATCCATGAGGCATTGTTGACTATTGTTGCCACTCATTTTATTTTCCCTATGTGTAGAAATCTACATATGTGAAATTAGATGCAAAAAACATTATTATATATAGACAATATTCATATGTTGCATGCATCTCATTTTGTGTTTTTTTTACATGGGTTTGTTACTATGAATCCTTCTATTTTATAGTTTTTTTCCTCTAAAATGTCTTTTTTAGATTTTTACTATGGTTGGACAAAGAAGCCAGGTGAAAGAATGTAAGTAGGAAGAGGCACATTTGGAAAACCCTTTGTAGAGTATTTTAGATATAGTCTATATACTTACAAAACAACCAACCAAGAACATACATTTTCCATCACTACGATCAATGGTGGCATCTATGTTCCATATAACACTTAAAATACAACTTATCATTCCAAGGATGTCCCAATAGAATAAACATAGGGATCAATATGCATCAATGTTCTTTGCATCTACTATGACATACATACATTCCAACACATAGGGTAAATACATTGTTCAACATTGCAATCAAATGTATGCACAATTTTTGATAAGGTATTGTTGGGTTTCATTCTATGACTTTACCTACTATTAGAGCTATGAGTGAGGAGGGAAAAATTATGATGAGGCAGCAAACCTGAGATACAAAAATAATGCACACAACTATAAAAATTTATTATTATTCAATAATGGAAATCTTACATGTAGGGGATCCCAAATCCTCAAGCTTTGTGATACATTCAAGCTACAAAGGTTTTAGAAATCATATACAATATAGAAGTTGCCCTTTTCGCAGCATGTGAACTCCTTTTTCCCAAAAAGCTACCAAAATAAGAAAAATCCCCCCCAATAAATATCCCTTTTCCCTTAGGAGCCAAAAATAACATTCAAGTTATGAGTTTTGGCAGTCTAGTGCCAAGAATTATAGTTTGAAACTCAAAAATTAAAACACCATCCAAAAATTAGCACATTTGAAAGTGTACCAACTTCTTGGAGCCATAACTTTTGATCCAAGACTCTATTTTTTGAACCGATTGAATCGTTGGAAAGGTATCAAAGTCAAGGATGTGCTCAAAATATGCTTCACCAATTTTGGAAAGTTTTCAGGGCATTTCAGGGCCATTTAGTGCCTCAAACCCAATCTGGAAAGTTTTTAGGTGTTTTTCTAGGAGACTAAAACTACAATATCTTTCAAACCGGGAATGCTCTCTGCCTGATTCTTTCATCGATATTCTTATTTTTTCATTCTAAATCCTCCAATATAATTTTTTTAATTTTAATTCCAAAACACCTTCAATTCCCAAAATTTGCTAAAAATAGTAGCAAATTCCAAAAGTTGCTAAAAATAGCAGCAAATTCCAAAAGCTACTAAAAATAGTAGTTGACCAAAGAAAGTAGAACAAAAAAAATGAAAGTGGGGATTTATGTAATGATGAAAAGGGTATCCATAAATGAAAATACATCTACAAAAATCTAACCAAAGGAAATATAAATGCAATACATGTTTTTGGGTGATTCAAGATTGCTCTTACACCACTAGATGCTCCTGCATCAAATTCTATAAAGGTGCAAGTTTGATTATCTATTTCTGAGTTGTTGTCAAGGTGGTAGGAGGTTTTTCATGTGTTTTTTCTACATGGGGTTATAGTTTCAAATTTAATACAAACTTGTGTCAGTTGTGATAATTTTGAGCCCATTTCTTGCAAATGTTTAAGAAAGAAGGGAGTAGAGAGAAAGCAAGTGGGAAGAGGTACTTTTGAAGCAAGTGACAAGTGGTGTGGAAAGGGGTAGATATTGAAAAATCCATTTGTATTTACAATTTTTCTTATATATACTTTTGGACATGGTTGTATGCATGTATACATCTACATATGCATATACATAAACATATATTCATCCAATTGAATTTTCTGAGTGTGTACAACATCTTGATATAGATGTGTGTAGATATATGTGTCTATTTAATGTATTTGTATGTGTGAGTGTGTATGTCTATATGTTAATTTTCTACAAGTATCTTTGAGGTCATGTGTTTATCTATATATAGATATGTCAAGATTTTAATATCAATATAGTTATTTGCTTCTTGTCTATTTCAATTGCCACATACTCTTATATCTCCACAATTGTTGTTTGATATTTTGAATGTTTATATTTATGTGTGGGTGTGTATGTGTGTATATGAATTTTCCACATGTATTGTTAAAGCCATAGGTCAACAATCACCAATTCCCTATGGACAATAGTGCAAACTGTCACCATAGGCTACACAAAAATAGCCAACGATTGCATTGAGAAGAACATGAACTATTTTATTACATTGCAACCATCACCAACAGACATAAACCATACAAAAATTAATTTTGATGCTAATTGGCATTCAATTTTGTTAGCCTTCTCTATTGACATGCCAAGCACGTTTAATATTAAAAATTAAAAAATCCACTACCTTTTTTCCTGACTAGGAGCCAAAAATATATACACACAAAAGTATGTTTTTCATTTTTCTTTTCCTATGTGAAAATATGTATGTATGTGAAATTAGATGTATACAACATTCATATATACTCCTTTCCCTTTTTATTGTTTTGGTTAGATAGTTGTTATTTGTTTCATCCTCAAAATGAATTCTTACAATAATAGGATTTATATTAAGCATAATAAGAAATATTGCTTGCCACATATAATGTGTTGAAAATATTTTTGAAGTTATTTAAGGGAGAAGTTCTATAGGGTATAATGGCCAATTTTCAATTATCCCTTTTGCATAATTACATATCTTTGATTTGCTACTTCTAGTTTAATGACCTTCATCAAGAATGTGTAGACATGCATTGTCTAAAAGCAGTTTTCTTTAGAGTAGTAGATTAAAAATATGGAATTCATGCAAAATACATAGAAAAAAGATCAAACATTATACTCCAAGGAACTCTTTTCCACAATAAACTTAAAGAACTTTTCAATGCTTTATACCTGCTAAGGCCTAATTTTGTCAATTGCTACCTGCATTGAAAATAGAAGCTTTGGGGAAAATTTTAAAATAGTAAAGAGGGTGGCAACGCAGCAAGGTTGACAAAAATTTCAGCCAAAGTGCACACAATAAGGGAAAACCAAAAAATAGGAGGTTGCATAATTTTTTCATCTAATTTATGTGGCTTTAATATTCTTTTGTTAACTTAGTGTAGAGTATATTGATACTACATGTGAGTTCATAAAGTTATGTTGCATATGTTTAACTTTAATATTTCTATGGTCACATAAGTTAGAATGATAGGCTCTATATTAAGTGCAGTAAGAAACATTGGTTTCACCATTCATCACATTAGGGGGCAATGCAAGTTCTTCTAAGGGGTTTGGTGGTAGCTTATGAGGCTCAATGACCCAATATGGTAGGGTGGAGAGCAGGATTTCTTTTTAATTTCCCTATGTGTAGATATGTATGTCTATGAAATTAGATGCAGACAAAATTCATGTGCACAACAACCTCTATATTAAGTGTAATAAAAAAAATTGATATCACCATTTATTATGCTAGTGGAAAGTGTATGTTGGTTTGCCACTATAATCAATAGTGAGACCAATGTTTCATCTCACAGTTAATATACAACCTATCATTCTAAGAAATCCTTATTGAGTCTTAGAACTATCATTCAAGCCACACAAAAAGATCCAACAATGCCTTATCAAGAACATGAACTATTTTATTACTTTACAACCATCACCACTACACATAAAATCATAAATCAAATAATTTATTTGAGGCCACAAAACAACAATCAACAATTCCTTACAGAAAATAGCATAAACTATTTTATTACTTCAATAAGTATTAAATGCAAGGTCTGGAAAACTAGAATGCAACATATCAATCAATAAGAGAAATAGGTATGTACCTTTGAGTCATTCTATTATGGAATAATTGAATTGTGAACATATTGCTATAAGTAAAACTAATATTAATATCATGTTGATTGAACCTTATGGCCTTTATTCTCAAATTCCATGATTAAATATTTGACTCTCAGTACCTTGTTATGCTAATTAAGTATCATATGAACCATGAGTATAATTCATGTTAATAAGAATTGTATATTAAAGGAAAAATTATTTAGAAACTTGGAAAACAAAACATTCATACTAAATAAGGCACAAGTTCTCTATATTTTATATTATCACATCTCATGTATGAGGGTGCCCCCTTAGAAAATGATGAATCTATGGTGTATGATATTTTGTGAAAGTTATTGTGCATATCTATACATACATCTATATTAAAAAAACTAAAGAAGAACATTAGACCATGTTGTATTGAAAACTAAGAAATAATTTTGCTTGATGACTATGGAAAGAAGATCATTGTTCATATATCAATAATTAATGAAGGTACTGATGATCAGTTTAAACTTGTTACTTTGATGGAGTTAGAAATGACATGAAATCAATTTATTATTAGTCAGTTATTCATTGTGATAAAGTTATGGTGAATTAATTAGTATTTTTATTGACACATAGCCATACTATTATATCTTGAAGTTGATAGACGTGCCTCAATCAAGACATTCAACTATGTGTATATCTACATCCATAGCAAAACTAATAAAAAAGAAAATTAGACCATGTTGTATTGAAAACTAAGAAATAATTTTTCTTGATGATTGTGGAAAGAAGATCATTTTTCATATATCAATAATTAGTGAAGGTATTGATGACCCAAAAAAATAGAACAAGCCCGTAGCCTAACAATTTTTTTAAGTAGTGGATTACATGGGAAAAACCACAAAAAAAAAGAATTAACAATAGCAAAGACATGTAAGGGGGGAAACGAACAACTATGATAATATAAAATATTTAATTGCCATGCAACCATTGGCACCACATGGAAAGCATAAATGAAACAATATTGGTTTCAATAGTGTTGTAGATGACAACATAATTCATAGTAACAAACCCATGAAAAAAGAAATAACACCACACCCAAAAAAAATACTTTTTCAATAACACCCTATGACTAATGAAATAATTTAGCTAAAGCTATAGAACAACAGTTGACAATGCATTATGGATAGCAAAATAAACTCTATACCATTTACTATTTAATTGTGTATCAAAAATGAAACAATATAGCAAAAGCTAAAGAAAAATGAAACTATTTTATTGTGTTGAAATCATCACCACAAAGAAAAATCCATAAATGAAACAATAATGGTTTCAACAACAACTTAGAAAAATTCTTTCTTCAAGAGTACATTATCAAAAACAAAACAATATAGACAAAATTCATATATACTCTTCCTCATGTTTATTGTTTTTAGAAGATAGTTGTTATTTGTTTTGTCCTCAAGAAGGAATTCTTACAATATTATGCTTTTTATTAAGCATAATAAGTGTAGACACCTAAAAATGGGCTAGAGAATCTAATTAATTAAATACGACTTATTTGATTAATTAATCTTAATTCATCTACTGAGTAAATAAATAGAAATATTTATTTATAATAAGTTCACTATTAATTCTTCTATTTTATCACATTATTTCCTCTTAATTAAATAAAAAAAAAGTAAATACTTTTTATTTATTTAATTATTATCATTATTATACTCTATCCATTAAATTCTATCTTGAATTAAATATACAACTTCAATAGTTGGCATTATTTAATTATTACATCATACTTCTCTTCTTCTATTTAATTTAATGAACAAAATTCTATAGTTTATTTTATTAAATTATTTATTCCCCTTTTAATGAATTTAAATAAATAAAAAATATTTAAATAAATGCATAAATCAAATCCCTCTATTCACTCACCAATAAAATTATATTTTTCATATCTAATTAATGCAACTGGCATCCATGAGAAAAGCCTCAGGGAAAAACCTGCAGGAAATCCTCTCAATCTTCTGCCTCAAATATTTCCTCTCATTTTTCCTAGTGTTTTCATGGGGAGGAACAATCCTCCATGATCAGCTCCACCTTCTCATCTCATATCACTCAAAATCTCCAGATTTAATCTCAGCCTTTGTTGTGTTACCCTTGTACAAATATGTTGCTGGGAATCTATATATACAACCTTCTGAAGCATCAAAATCATATGAGAAATCCCAATTTATGAAAACTTAATCTGTAGGAATTAGTAATCAAGCAACCAAACAATCACAAGCATTAGTATTAGAATTTTAGTATCATCATAGTATCATGGCATCAGTAGATTTCATATCATGGCAACATCATTAGTTTTTACTGTACCTTCCATTTAGTAGGTTTCATTTCAGGATAGTTTACAGTAGCTCCATATCATCTAGGAATCATTAGCAATCATCACATCATTTCATTTAGAATCCATTCAATTCTTTAGATAGGCATTTTAAATAGTTACAATGCTTACAAATCTGAGAGCCTCTGTAATTTGATAAATCTTTGGAGATAGGATACAATGAGACACTTTCAAGATTTTCTTTGTTTTAAATTAGTTTAATTCATGTTTAATCTTGATACAATGTTTCATTAAGAGATGTATTTAATTGTATTTAGTTTACATTTTCCACACTTAATTTTGGCACCCACCATGGGGTTGTAGCCCATGTTTCTAAAAAGTTTTTCTATAAATTTTTCATACACGAATCTGGCATAATCTATTTTGGCGCGTTTGAAAGATTTTATAGCACTTTGGTAGACTATTCTATTGCTTTTGAGGAAAAAAATAGCTCTTCTAAGGATTGTTTGACTGCTTCAATCATACGACTAGCACAAACCGACAGTAATACTCAGCATTTATTTTAGCACTTCTATCTATTTCTATAGTGCTTATGTCTATTCCTATAGCACTTTAGTCTATTTCTATAGCACTTTAGTCTATTTCTATAGCACTTCTGTCTATTTCTATAGCACATTTGAGCACTGTCATAACACTTCTGTGTAACTCATTTTTTGGATCTAACGTGTTCGCGACTAGTAAATTTCATTTCTTCAGTTGGATTAAAAAAATAATATATGGTAGACACTTCTTCAGTTGGTTTTAAAATTAATCAATCCTAGGATAGTCACATTTTCCTTTGGATTAAAAATTTACCAATTTAGGATAATCGCTAGATTTTTCAACTTGGGATTTAAAAATGAACACCACATCTTGTTGTGAAGAAACATCTTCACTGTGAAGCAACATCTTCACATAGATTAGAAATTTTTTTGTTTGCATTCTAAAATTTGAACAAGTGGTTTCTGTGTTTGAATGGTTGATAGGCATATGCTCTGCCCCTAACTGGGTGATCCAAAAAGCTAGACTCATCCTTTTTATGCATTTTTCAAGTTTTATTACATCCTTTAGAAGTCTTGTCGTAGTGGGAAAAAGTAGTCACCCTACAAGAATGACCTAAGTGGGTTCAAACCAAAGCTAGGTTTTTGCACCCAACTATAAAATTTAAAGAAAATTTAGGGAAACCCACTTTTTCCAGAAGTGTGCAAGATAACCATCCCTAAAACCTTTGTTCTAAAGGTTGGGAGGTCTCCCAAGGGAGTCTATTATTGCCACTCTAAACATAAACCCTTTCTAAGAACCTAGTGTAATATCCAGCCGAGTTAGTAACTAGACATTGTAATACTCACAGTGCAAGGGGAGGGAAGAATCTGCCCCCAAGACACCATATAATTTCAAATGACCATTTGCTTAGGGGATTGAGAAATATAACCTTGAGTACTCACTTGGAAAAGACAAAAACGTGGGCACCCTCTAGGGGGTGACATGACTGTGTGAGTTGATGCAATTTTAAGATGTGGGTTGTTGAGTATAACGATGACCTTTTGACTATTAAGAGTGAGTTTGTCTAAAGTGATTTATTGTTATCAAAAATAATGAAAATAAGACCATACATGGTTCTTTTGAACATACACTATCTATTTAGATTAAAAACTCTTAAAAACAATTGTCTTCATTTGAGTGTTGTGTATTCCACAAATCATTAAAATTTAGATAAAAGATCATCCTAAAAATACAAAATCAAATATGAGAATATGTGATTAAAGATTGGAAGACCACTAAGTTTGTCAAAAAATATCTGGCCAAGAGAATTAGAAAACCCAAAACAACACTTAGTTAGAAACATCTTTTGCAAAGGTGACGTTTCTTATATCAGAATAGGAAGAATTTGCTTCATCATAGAACATTCCTTGATAGGTTTCATGATTTCAATGGGGGTTACACTAATGATTATGTTTTAGAACCTTTGACTTCACAAGCCTATATTCAAAGAAGTGCTCTTTCATAGGAATCTAACCATAGTCAACACATTCGTCAATCCTCCATTCCACAACTTGCCATAGAATACTCCACCATACCTGATCAGTTCTTACAGTAGACAAAACTTTGGAAACCTTAGAGTTACCACCTTATGACCATTTGGTTACCTACAACTCTTGTTCAAAAACCAGGGCTAACCACACCAATATTTCAGCTTGGTAATGTACACATTGAAGGCACTCAAACTGACATCATCAATAGTTTGAGAACATTTATTTTTGAAAAGAAAGAAACAACTGGTCAATTCCTTACAACATCCATAATCTTGGACAAAGAAGAAGAGAAAGCAAACATAGCAGCTAAAAGACCCATATTGCCACCCCTTGCTTGGCATTAAACAAAAACTATAGCACTTCTGAGACAAAATATAGCGCATCTAATCTCTGTTTTAGTGCCTCAAAAATAAAATTCTAGCACTTCAACCCTTTGGTTTAGCGCTTTTGAACAATATCATAGTTCTTCTGTCACATCAAACCAAACTTCCAGGAAATTCCAATGTCTAACATTCTAGCACTTTTAATCCATATTTTAATGCTTCCACAAAAAAGCATAGCATTTATGAACTCTATTTTAGCACATCCGCTCTTTGTTTTAACACTTCTCTCTATTTTAGCACATCTACTCTCTGTTTTAGCACCTATCCATTGTGTTTTAGCACTTTTGAGTTATGTTCTAGCACTTCCACACTCTGTTATAGTGCATTTACCATAAATTATAGCACTTTTTCCCTCTGTATTAGAGCGTCCACAGAGGGAGAGAAATAGAGAAACTTCCAAGACAACTATCAGACAAATCAACATCAAAAACATAAGATTTTACCAATCAAAAATATTTTACAGAACAGATAGTGTCCTAACATCCTTAAACAAAGTAGGTTCTTACAAGTTAAAATTGTTTCACACAAAAACCAGATCTTATAAAATACAAAGTGTCCAAATTATCAAAACAAAACTTGGATTAGTGAGCCAAGTTTCCTCATAAGGATTTTTGACATCCTACCATCATGAGACAAAAAAAATTAGTAATCGAGAATTTTAAATTATCCTCATCAATAGAATACATCATTCTATTGGGCTTCTTTAAAAAAATCAAATTGACACTAACACCACATAGAAGATCTAAGTTTGGTGAGGGAAAATAACAAAAACAAGTATGCCAATCTTAGCAAGGTTATATAGGAAAAAACTCAGAAAAAGAAACTTAAAATCTAAATAGGACTAAAGAGAACCCTTTTTTCTGATACCAACAACATGAAAATAACAATATAAGACAAGAGGATATATGCCACACACAACAAGACCCAATTTTTCATAAATTTATGGAAAAGGTCTTAGAACAAGACATGGAGAAATACCTCATAATGTTAGTAGAGTTAGGTGCCGAACTTCCAAAAGATTTTGACATCAATCAATTGAAGGAAACATTTAGAACTAATGAGACATAACCAAACCACACCCATGATGGAAATCAAGTAGTTGATTTCAAAGCTCAAATGAAAATTCTACAGCAATAGGTTCAAAACATGCGAATAGGAACCACCAAAACATATTTATTAAAGAAAAAATTTCCTTACCCTTTTCATCCATGTGTGGCTATGATACCCTTTCCAAGACATTGTGATTTTCCTAAGTACGACAAATACAATGAAAAATTAGACCCAATTGACCATGTATGAGAATTTAGAACAATGAGCCTCAAATTTGAAAAAGAAGATACATACCTCATGAGGTTATTTCCTAGGAGTTTGGGAGCCCATTGTATGGAATGGTTCTCAAAATTACAAGCAAGGATCAGATCCTTTGAAGAATTGGTTAACAAATTCATCTCCCAATTCTCTTTCAACATAGCACATGACGTAACAATAAAGGATCTCTATAATCTGAAAGAGAAAAATAGTGAAACATTTTTTATCATTCTTACAATGATGGAGAAAGTTGTTTGCTAGGTATCCTCGATCTATACCTGAAGAGGAGAAGATTGAATTATTTATAGACAACTTAAATGATCAGATGAGTTATAGACTTGAATTACAATGTCCATCAACATTCAAAAAATTAATTGAGAATGGGATCAAAATCGAAGAAGCCCTAGTCAAATGAGGAGTGATTAAGCATTATAATGAAACATCCAACAACACAAGTCACTATGGAAACAACAAAAAGCCAAAATTCTAGTAGAAAAACAAAAATACTAGAAGCAATGAACCTACAACTAATAATGTAAAACCAGTATTCAATTTGATAGCATCAACTGCCAAAGCAAATCAAACTGAAAACCAAAACAATAGTTAGGGTACCATTCAAAACAACAACACCAACAATGGAGAATCATGACCATATTACCAAAGACAATCAAATCAATTGAAATTCACTCCATTAGGACAAACATTGGAATCAACAATGAGAGAACTCATTGCAAACAAACTTATTACTTTACTAGAAGCTTGGAACTAGGAGCCAAAGGTAAAACCATCATGGTGGAATGATGTAGATTATTGTAATTTCCATAAGAATAAAGGACACAAGACAAATGACTGTATGCAACTAAAACACCTAATACAAGACTTGATCAAAGCCAAGAAAGTGTTTGTTGAAGGGCCTCAGACAAACAATGATCACACTACATTTATCAATCCATTACCCAACTATGAAAAAGGAGAGTCTTCTTCTCTAGAGTGGTAAGGGAAAAAGTATAAACTATGCTTATGATACCACCATTCTTTTCCTTTCTGAGGTAGAGAAAAATGACATTGACACTCAAAAGGATAACACAAACAACAATGCCATTGAATCCCTGAACATGAGGACAAGCGCATGAACATTTGATAATCAAATCAATCTTTCAAAAATAAGGAAAACACAAGATCATCCACAAGTAAATATAATGAAAAGGGGACAATCTAGGGTAATAGTTGTTAGAAACCAAGATCAAATTCACAAACCAAAGTATCCTTCCATAGAAGAGAAAAAAAAAAAAGCAGAGATATTGCAAAAAGATGTGCAACATAATATTATTCAGGAATTCAATAATTACAAGATAATGATTTTCTTTATAAAAGAAAAGATACATAACCTTAATCTTATCTTGAGCAACAAGATAGCTCAAAAGATAATGATGAGAATAAATAAACCTAGGTTTCTTTCTATGAAAGGTCCTCTTTTACACCAAAACATTTGAAAATAGTCTAAGCTACATTCTACTGGTGAGGTCTCTTAAGAGACCAAAGTGCAAAAGGGTAGAAAACTTTGACAATAAATTAATCAGAAACTGTGTCTCTTAGATACATTATTTCTAAGGCTACGGGATCACATATGGCCCCCCTAAAATAAACTCTCTTTATTTTTGATAGCTCCAAGTCATTTTCCCATGGTGAACAAATTTTAGTTGATGTAAAACAGGTCAATTGTATGTATTGTAAAGTTGGAAAGTGGTGTAAAATTCATTTTGTTCATCATATGACCAAACCAACTATTCTGAAACATCTGTATGGGTGGTTTTATTCTAGAAAATGTCCTCTTTTACACTGAAACACACTGAAATAGTTAGAGCTACATTCTAGTGGTGAAGTCTCAGAAGAGGTCAAAGTGAAAAAGGGTAGCAAACTTTGACAAGCGATTACTCAAAAATTGTGGCACTTGGATACATTATGTTTGAGGCTATGGGATCTTAAGGACCCTATACAATAACCTCTCTTTGTTTTTCATAGCTCCAAGTCATTTTCTCCTGGTGAATAGAGTTCAATTGATGGAAAATGGGTTAGTTGCATGTAGTGTACAGTTAGAAAGTGGTGTAACTTTCATTCTATTCATCATATGAGTAAAATAACTATTCTAAAACATCCATATGGGTGGATTTATGCTAGCAAAGGTCATTTTTCATAACAAAACAATTTGAAAGAGCTTGAGCTACATTCTACCAGTGAAGTCTATTAAGAGACTAAAGTGATAGAGGTTGGAAAACTTTGACAAGTGGTTACTCAATAAGTATGGCACTTGGAAAATTTTTGCTTGAGGTTATAGGATCACATAGAGCCCCTTTACAATAACCTCTCTCAATTTTTGATAGCTCTTGTACCACAAAAAAGTGTATCCCTTGACATTTTCTTGATTGATTTGGAAATAATTGATGATAAATTGGAATTAATATCACCTTGATTTAGTTTTGTGAAGTGCTTTAGACATCCACATTAGGTCTTGGGACCTTGCAAATTGAATAAAATGTATGTATTGCAAATTGAAATAGATGATAAGGAAGAAGCAATATGAAATTTATGTGAAAGAAAAGAGAATCGATGTAGTAGAAACTTGAAAGTCTTATCTATAAGGGTAGAGAAGTTACATAAAGAACTTGTTAAAAGAAAAATTTGAATTCTATAATTAAAAAGACACTTCCAAAGATGATAACAGTAGTTGCAGATGCAAAGGAAATAGTTGGAAGTGTTGCAATCGAAACAAAACAAAACAAGAAGAATAATTTATCATCATTAAAATGGAGGTTAGTCTACTCTAAAAACACTTGAAAAATAAGGATACTATATTGAATTACATACATAATGTATTCAATGAAGAGATTCTTCCTGCCATCGAGAAGTTGAGGAAGGTGCATGTGTAGATTCTTTTGTGCTCATTGTGCAAGAAAAAATAGTTGTTCAAACACAAATATATGGTTGGATTTATGTTATGCAAGGTCCTCTTTTACTCCCAAACACACTAAAATAGTTTGAGCCACATTCTACTAGTGAAATCTCTTAAGAGACCAAAGTTTAAAAGGGAAGAAAACTTTGATGAGTGATTACTTGGACACTGTGGAACTTGGAAATTTTCTGTTCAAAGCTATAAGATCATGTAAGACCCATCTACAATAACCTCTCTCAATTTTTGATAGCCCTAAGTTGTTTGACCATGGTTAATGGATTCTAGTTGATCAAAAAATTACCAGTTGCATGTATTGTAAAGTTGGAAAGTGGTGTAACTTTCTTTCTATTCATCATTTGATGGAAAAAACTATTCCAACACATTCATATGGGTGGGTTAATTATAGGAAAGGTCCTCTTTTACACAAAAACATTTGAAAATAGTCTGAGCTACATTCTACTGGTGAAGTCTCTTAAGAGACCAAAGTGCAAAAGGGTAGAAAACTTTGACAAGAAATTAATCAAAAACTGTGTCTCTTAGATACATTATGTCTAAGGGTACAGGATCACATAGGGCCCCCCTAAAATAACTCTCTTTATTTTTGATAGGTCCAAGTCATTTTCCCATGGTGAAAAAATTTAAGTTGATGTAAAATAGGTCAATTACATGTAGTGTAAAGTTGGAAAGTGGTGTAAAATTAATTTTTTTCATAATACAACCAAACCAACTATTTTGAAACATTTGTGTGGGTGGTTTTATGCTACAAAAGGTCCTCTTTTACACTAAAACACAATAAAACAGTTATAGTTACATTCTAGTGGTGAAGTCTCTAAAGAGGCCAAAGTGAAAAAGGGTAGCAAACTTTGATGAGCGATTACTCAAAAATTGTGGCACTTGGATACATTATGTTTGAGGCTATGGGATCTTAAGGACCCTCTACAATAACCTCTCTTTGTTTTTGATAGCTCCAAGTCATTTTCTCGTGGTGAATAGATTTCAATTGATGGAAAATGGGTCAGCTGCATGTAGTGTAGAGTTGGAAAGTGGTGTAACTTGCATTCTATTCATCATGAGTAAACTAACTATTCCAAAACATCCATATGGGTGGAGTTATGCTAGTAAAGGATGTTTTTCATACCCAAACACATTGAAAGAGCCTGAGCTACATTCTACCAATGAAGTCTATTAAGAGACTAAAGTGAAAGAGGGAGGAAAAAATTGACAAGTGGTTACTTAGAAAGTATGGTACTGGAAAAATTTCACTTGAGGCTATAGGAGCACATACAACCCCTCTAAAATAACCTCTCTAAATTTTTGATAGCTCTTGTACCTCAAAAAAGCATATCCCTTGACATTTTCTTGCTTGATTTGGAAATAATTGATGATAAATTAGACTTAATATCACCTTGATTTAGTGTTGTGAAGTGCTTTACACATCCACATTAGGTCTTGTGACCTTGCAAATTGAATAAAATGTATGTCTTGTAAAGGTGTTGTAAAGAATTGTAAATTACTTTCACACTTTTCTTAGAAGTTTATCAAGCATTTAAGTCTAATGGTACTTCCCCCCCCCCCCACTTTTGAATTGAATATTATTTTAAGTCAAAAGTTAGCTTTTCCCTCTCCTTCTATAATTAAAAAATTATTTTAATTATTTGATTATTCATTAACCTTTTCTCTCTATAATTAAATAAATTTTATATTTATTTAATTATTTATCCTTTCTTTATCTCCCTAATTAAATAATTATTTTAATTATTCAATTATCTCATTATTTGTTCTCACCCTTCTTTTGAAATTAATAAAATCAATATTTTATTCATTTCTCCTATGTTGGTCACCTACATTAAATATTTTTCTCCAGAAACTTCTTTTTTCTATGCCAATCTTATCTTCCTACTTGAAAGTCTTTATCTATCCATGTCTTTCTTCTCTCAATTAACCTCCACCCTTGATTAAATTAATTTCTAATTTAATCTTGGCCTTTGATCATGATCCTTATTCTTAACTCATTTCTAGAAAAGGATACCTTTAAACCCTAATTCCCTAATTTATTCATAATTCAATCACCATTCATCATTCATCCATACTGTCAAGCAAGAATCAAGCATTCAAAATTCAATTGTAAGGCATTTAAGAGTGAGATTCTTCATCCATTGTTGCAAAAATTCAAGATCCATCATCATGGAAAGTTTTTAATTGCATTGTTTCATATTTCATGCTTCATTATTTTATTTAGTCATTTTAGTTTAATTACCTACAACTCTCTCTTTCCTTGTGTGTTCGCAGATATAGGTACCTTGAAAGCTTAGAAATCATTAAAGAATAGGTTACAAACTTGTTGAAGCTATCTCCATATTGGAAATGTCAAAATATTCATAAAAAGTCACTTTCAGGCCCAAATTTGATAGTTTCATATCTGAACACTTGGAGGAACAAAAAGAGCATACTGAGAAATCCAGATTACACTTTCAAATTTTTAGAAAATCCAAAGTGGACTAAGTCACCAATAGTGGTGACTTAGTCCCACTATACCTATTTTTTGGATATTTTTGTAGGTACTGATACCCATTTCACTGAAATGGGCCCTGGTGCAATTTTCCATATCTTGGACCAAGTCACCTAGAATGGCGTAAGTGTCCCAGTTGGCCAAAATTTTAGAATCAACAACATTTTAGGTATTCAATCTAGTATTCAACACATTTCATAGGTGCATGCTTTCTATTTTACTTTCCTGTTCTATTTTATTTGCATGTTTATTCATCTTTCTTGGTGTTCTTACATACTACACTATGTTTTCAAACAATTTCCATTTCCTTAGTTTTGCATTAATTTTCCATCTCTTTTATCCATTATTTAAATTTAGATCATTCTATTTAGACACATTGCATTCGTATTTACATTATTCTTGAGTGAACCCCCAAGTTTTTGTAGGATACCTTTCTCCTTTTAGATGAAAAACCCTAGAAGTGCAAGAGAGTCCCCCCTACAAAAATTTACATTTCATTTTGGTGAACCTAATTTTAGAATACCTTCCTATATGGTTTGGAGTCCATCATCATCCTAGAATTAACTTTCATTTTATATTAGTTAAGTTGCATTCTAGGGTCTAAAATTTTTCATTAGTGAAAGTGCATATAGGTTGCATTTTTGCATCTCAAATCATTAAAAATCTTTAAAATTTTGCATTTACATCTTAGGTCTACATCATACAACATAGAAAGCATAAAAATCAACAATTTTTTTTTTAAAATTCTACAAATATCCCCCACTAGGATTAATTCACTACCTTGGGCGACTTAGTCCCTTTTCACCCTTGAAACTACCTTTCACAACACTAAAAACCTTGTTTTTAAGCTTATATTTGCTGCCATTACCTATTTGTATCAGTTGGCTGAGTCTCTCTAACATGCATTTCACTAAATCTAGCTTTAATTAGCTCATTTAAAGCATTGCTTAATTTCAAATTTCAATTCCCACATTGTTATATAGCATAATCAGTCAATTATCATCCAACAATTGCATCTCATTGTGGTGCCCTATCAAAGCTATCAAGGGGATGAATTTCTTATGGTTAGTATAATGGGAAGCTAACACACTGGCATGAATTTCTCATTATACGATGGAAAGCCAACACATAGACATGAATTTCTCACTAAACTACTTCATTGGGACAACTCATCATGCAGATGGCTCGATGTTCTATAGCCCTAGAGTGAGCACATATTTTCCACATCATTATTATTTCTATTTAATTCTTTTCATTTCATGATAGCATGTCTTTTTTTTCTACACCTTGTGTGTGTCCTTTTGTGCTTATTTTGGTTTGACATAGGATCTTAGATCTTCGGGGCTTGAATTATCCCTTCATCTTTGTTATCCTATACCATATGTATTGGTACGATTGGACCCGTCTTGAATGTCTACTTTAGTGCAAGTTTGAGGCAAGTTCATCCTCTCACTAAAGTGGGGCTAAATGAACCACAAAAAAATATATCCCTTGACATTTTATTCCTTGATTTAGGAATAATTGATGATAAATTGGACTTAATATAACCTTGATTTAGTGTTGTGATGTGTTTTACACATCCACATTAGGTCTTGGCCCCTTGCAAATTGAATAAAATTTGTGTCTTGTAAAGGTGTTGTAAAGAAATGTAAATGACTTTCACACTTAGACTTTTATTAAGCATTTAAGTCTAATGGTCCTTTCCTTCCCCACTTTTGAATTAAATATTATTTTAATTCAAAATTTAGCTTTTCACTCTTCTTATATAATTAAATAATTATTTTAATTATTTAATTATTCATTAACCTTTTCCCTATATAATTAAATACATGTTATATTTATTTAATTATTTATACTTTCTTTATCTCGCCACAGTTAAATAATTATTTTAATTATTTAATTATCTCATTATTTTTTCTAACCTTTCTTTTGAAAAAAATAAAATCAATATTTTATTTATTTCTCCTATGTTGGTCACCTAAATAAAATAATTTTCTCCAACAACCTCTTTTTTTGTGCCAATATTATTTTCCACCTCAAGTATTTATCTATCCATGTCTTTCTTCTCTCAATTAACCTCCACCCTTGATTAAATTATTTTCGAATATAATCTTGGCCCTTGATCATGATCCTTATTGTAAAATCTTTTCTATAAAAGGAGACCTTTAAACCCTAATTCCCTAATTCATTCATAATTCAATCACCATTCATCATTCATCCATATTGTCAACAAAGAATCATGCATTCAAGATAGCATTCAAAACTCAATTGTAAGGCATTCAAGAGCAAGATTCTTCATCCATTGTTGTAGAAATTCAAGATCTATCATCATGGAAAGTTTCTAATTTCATAATTTTTTCATATTTCATGCTTCATTATTTTATTTCATCATTTTGGTTTTATTACCTAAAAAGGGGTTTGACCAAGGAAAACCCCCATGCCCTAACATTCAATATTTCTCTCTTTTTCCTTGTGTGTTCAAAGATATAGGTACCTTGAAAGCTTGTAAATAATTGAAGAATAGGTTGTAAACTTGTTGAATTGATCTCCCTATTGGAAAGGTAAAAATCTTCACAAAAAGTCACTTTCAGATGTGAATTTGATAGTATCAAAACTAGACACTTGGAGGAAAAAAATAGAGTAGACTAAGAGCTTCAGATTCCACTTTCAAATTTTTATAAAATAAAAAGTGTACTAAATCGCCAATAGTGGTGACTTAGTCCCACTTTACCTATTTTCTAGATATTTTTTTAGATCTGGATACCCATTTGGTTGAAACGAGCCCCTTACTTTTCTAGGTCTAGGACTAAGTCGCCCAAAATAACATAAGTGTCCCAATAATCCAAATTTTCAAGATCAATAACATTTTAGGTCTTCAATCTAGTCTTCAACACATTTTATAGGTGTATTCTTTATTTTTTTTTTCCTATTCTATTTTATTTGCATGTTTATTCTTCTTTCTAGGTATTTTTGTA
Source organism: Sequoia sempervirens (assembly GCA_007258455.2). Taxonomy (NCBI): domain Eukaryota; kingdom Viridiplantae; phylum Streptophyta; class Pinopsida; order Cupressales; family Cupressaceae; genus Sequoia; species Sequoia sempervirens. The sequence goes on from VDFB02379711.1 coordinate 18,030,647, forward strand.
TACTACACTATGTTTTCAAACACTTTGCATTTCCTTAGTTTTACTTTAATATTCAATCTCTTTTATCCATTCGTTTCATTTAGATCATTCCATTTAGACACATTTCATTCATATTTTCATTAGTCTTGAGTGAAACCCCAAGTTTTTGTAGGACACCTTTCTCCTTTTAGGTGAAAAACCCTAGAAGTGCAAGAGAGTCCCCCCCACAAAAATTTACCATTTAGCTCCAAGTCATTTTCTCATTGTGAACAGATTTAAGTTGATCGAAAGCAGGTCAATTGTATGTAGTGTAAATTTGGAAAGCAGTGTAACTTTCATTTTGTTCCTCATATGAGCCAACCAATTGTTGTAAAATTTATGTATGGGTGAGTTTATGCTAGGAACAGTCCTCTTTCATACCCAAACATGCTAAAACAGTTTGAGCTACATTCTACTAGTGAAGTCTCTTAAGAGACCAAAGTGTAAAAGGGAAAAAATCTTCGATGAGGGATTACTTTGAAACCATGGAACTAGAAAACATTATATTTGAGACTATGGGATCATGTAGGGCCCCTCTACAATAACCTCTCTTGGTTTTTGATTTCTCCAAGTCATTTTCCTATGGTGAACAAATTCCAGTTGATGGATAATGGGTCAGTTGCATGTAATGTAAAGATTGAAAGTGGTGTATCTTTCATTCTATTTTCCATAATATCCAATTGACTATTCGAACATATCTATATGGGTGGGTTTATACTAGGAATGGTCCTCTTTTGCACCCAAACATGTTAAAATAGTTAGAGCCACATTCTATAGGTGGTCTTTTAAGAGACCAAAATGCAATATGGAAGATAAATTTTGTGAGTGATTAATCAAATACCATGGTACTTAGAAACACTTTTTTTTACACTATAGGATCATGTAGGGCCTCTCTACAATAACCTCTCTTGGTTTTTGATAGCTCCAATTCATTTTCCCATGGTGAATAGATTTCAATTGATGGATAATAAGTAAATTACACATAGTGTAAACTTGGAAAGTGGTGTAACTTTAATTCTATTCATCATAAGACCAAACCAACTATTTGAACATGTTTGTATGGGTTGTTTTATGCTAGGAAAGGTCATTTCTTCACACCCAAACATGTCAAAATAGTCTGAGACACATTTTACTAGTGAATTTTTTGTAAGAGACCAAAGTTCAAAAGTGTAGCAAACTTAGATGAGAGATTTCTCAAAAACTATGGAACATGGAAACATTTTTTCTGAGGTTACAAGATCATTTAGGGCTCCTCTCTTGGTTTTTGATAGCTCCAAGGTTTTTACCCATGGTGAATAGATTTTAGTTGATGGAAAATAGGCCAGTTGTATTAGGAAATTATGTCTCAACCTTGAAATTATATAAAGTCTATTATTGATAGGATGTATATATATATATATATATATATATATATCCTAGTTACACTGATAGGTGTAATATACAATGGTAGCAAGGAGAGGAGTGGGATGCATTCAAAAAAATTGATAACCTTTTTCAAAAAACTTCTAGAATTGTTGAAATACATTAAATAAATGATACATTGTAAATCTTAGACCATTAATTTTTAGGTTTTAGATCCAATGGTGGATATTTTGTTGGATTGTCTTTCCCTATATGGTAACCCTATTTTATGAGGGAATTTTCCTATGATGGTAGATAGTGATGTATTCCAAGAGTTTGATAGCAACTATGTTGTCTCTAGATCTCTAGTGGTGATAGTCCTATGAGAAGCTTGCTTTACATGTATATTGAAATCTTTTTGATTTTTGAATAATATATTGGAAAGATTTTATTCTGTGGAGTTTTTCTCCCAAATGGGTTTTCCCACATAAATTACTATGTTGTGGTATCCATGATATTTGTGTTTATTTCTATTTTATTTTCTATAATTGTTAATGATTTGTTAAAGTTCTCTATTATTCTCCTCTCAAGATTAGTGTAGGAAGTTGTTCCACTACATTAGCTTCCTTACAAGTGGTATCAAAGCTTGATCACCTTTGGTTTCAATTGTGGATTGTTGGGTTTTTTTAACTAATCCAAATTTGAGAGGGAGCTTCTGCAGAAGACACTTTGTGATCTTGTTGTAGGAATTTTTAGATGACAATTTCATTAGAGAGAATAGATGTGGATAAGTTTTTTTGGAAATAATAGGGTATGTGCAGGCTCATGATGGGCCAAAAAGTGGCAATATGATGGGTATGTGTAGGGTACATATGGCTCACAATTTTTTTTACCCAAAATTGATGAAACGAAAAATGGTTTTTAAAGGAGATTCTCAGCTTTCCACCAATATAAATTATGCTTTACTTTGAATTTAATAAATAATTATTATTCATTTTCTATTTGAATTATGACTAAAGTTCTAATTGATAGGTTGATTGAAAAACATCTATAGCTTTCAAATGATATCACATTTTTTGAATCCAAAATATGTGCCACATTCTATACTTTGCATACTATAGGATTAAAAAATAATAATTGAATTTTATGAAGTTTTGACCAAGTAAAGGTGGTCAGACATATGAGTTTTTATATTTTTTAAATGTTGTAATAAAAAATTCATAATTAATTATTTACTTGGAAAAAATTACAAAAAACATGCATCACATTGGGACATGAGTCCTCTACTTATATCTAAAATATTATAAAAAAATATTATCATTTTATTGTGGTTAGGGTGGTTAGACAGACACCTACTTATTTTTTCCCTGAAATTTAAGTACTACTGCATTGAAATTTCAAATTTTCACCAAATAGATTTTTTTTTTTAAAATAAACCTAGTAGTTTAGAAATTCTTTTATAGATTCTATTCTTACATATTTTTGAAATAATATAGATAACTTATTTAAATTTTTACGTCAAGTTTCCTACCTCTGATTTTTCTAAATTTTTTGCCACTTAAGGGCTTTTTTTTTCCATGATAATCCTACACATACCCAATATTGAAATCTGGAAGCTAGAGATAGAGGATCGGTTGATAGATTGAGATCTATGTGATGATGTTGCTGAGAATGTTTCAAGTCCTATAGATCCTACTTAGGTTGCTCAATATGATGTTGTGGACCATAATGCCAAGCTTCTAATTAGAGTGTGCTTGGAAGACTCTATTTTAATTAATTTTGATGAGGATACCTCTACGCAAAAAATTTGGAAGAAGCTTGGTGAGGTGTATTAGGCTAAATATTTAGCGAACAAGATTTTCTTAAGCACGAAGTTGTATTCCTTGAGAGTGGAAGAGGGTGGAAAAATCACATACCACTTGGAAGCATTCAATATACTTGTGGATTAGTTGGCATTTGTTGGTGTCAAAATGGACGAGGAGGAAAAATGTCAAATCTTTCTTTTTTCCTTTCTTGATTCATGGGATTCCGTTATTATGGATATTGGGAGTACTATTATAATTTTAAAGATTGAAGATGTGATGGGTTCTTTGCTTTCTGAAGAGATGAGAAGGAAGGTATCTGTCACTACCAAGGAGGCCCTGAATGTTTGTGGAAGACCTAAGGAAAAAAGAAAGAAGAATGAGAAGCATGACAAATCTAAGTCCAATGCAAGATCTAAATCTCTTGGAAAGTCCAAAGTTATTTATTGGAACCATGGTAAGCCTGGAAATGTTCGTAAGGAATGCAAACAAGAAAAGAAGAAAAAGAAGAAATTTGATTATGATTTTTGAGTCTTAGAAGAAACATGGTGACACATTCATTGTAGCTTTGGTAACTCATGTAGGTAATGATGCATGGTTAATTTAATTAGGTGCATATTTCTATATGACCTTTAATAAAGATTAGTTTTTTGAATATGAAGAATATGATGGAGGTAAGGTTACTTGGATAATGATTCTCATTTAGAAATTTTTGGTCATGGTAAAGTTAATATTAGGTTTCTTGATGGTAGAATAAAAAGGATTAATAGTGTGTTGCATATCCCTAGATTAGCACAAAATATGTTTTTGATATAGGAACAAGTAGGTTTTAGAGGGGTCCTGAAACCCTTAATAGAATGAAAGTGAGAGATAGAGCATTGACAGAGCCCAAAAAAAAAAACAAAATACTGCCCACAAAGAAGAAAACAAAGGAAACCAAGGTAGCATAGAAAAAAACTGACAAAAAACCACAAAACAATTGGCCACTAGGCCAGATTCTTGAGGATCTTTGTTGCCTCCTCCAATTTTTTCATATTAAGCACATACTTCTTAATCTCCTGTATATTCACTAAAGCTTGATCTTCCTTCCTTTTCAAGTTCACTATGGTCCTATTGCTTGGCCCCCCACTATCCAGCTGACCTTCCTCTTTGTCCACATCAATGAACATAATAATTCAAACATGATACGCATTTTCTAGGTTCTCCACCATAGTGTTCATGGTTTGAGTAGTGTATTTTAAGATCTTATGGCTCATCACCAACACTTTGTGGAGAGAATATTTGATGTTCCTCAGCTAATCCTCCATCTTAGAATGCTTTCCTTCATGTTTTCCTTTAAAATCTTGTAACTCATCAAATGTTTTCTTGAGGCACTCAACCATATATTTCTTCTCATCCTCTATCCATAAATCAGTGGCCCTAACACTACCTCTATTATTATTGTCAACATCTTTCTCCATTTTACTACTCATGGCTCTCTAGTTTAGTTTAATCTCCTTAATTTCAAAGTACCCCCACCTAATTAACCTGAAGAAATCCACTAACCCATTGTAGGCTATAGCAAGAATATTAGTAGGGAATTCTTGTTCCTCCTTAAAGTAGTGATCCTCAACTTGGAGATCCATAGGGAAACAGGGCCTATCATCTCTGTCGATAGCAAGATAGTTGGAGTATTTAGATAGAGAATCTGATTGTGAATATTCTTCATTCACATCATAGGAGGGATCCTTTGACACCTTTTTCTTACCCTTCTTCTAGGGAGGATCACTAGAACTCCTTTTCCCCTTAACAAAAAACCTATCTTTAGAAGAGGGAGTCAGGTAGGGAAAAGCCAACATTGCTTTAAAGTGATCACAAATAAGAACAAGCAAGCCTTCATGGAGAATGAAATGCCTAGTAAGGTTTTGTCTATGGTTTTGCAAATTGGAATTCAAAGAAAAGGAAAGATAGAAAGGAAATGATACCCTAACCTGATGCCTGGAGTGGTTAAGGAGGATGAAGAGATACCCAAAGACTCTTGTATAGAAGCCATCTAGAGTGATGTAAAACACAAAATATGTTATCTGTAAGAAAACTAATAGATGTAGGTGTGTAGGTAGTATTTACTAATGGAGGATGCAAGTTGGTTAGAAATTTTTTGGTGATTGCTAGAGGTGTTAGATATGGCACATTGTATAAGATGGATGCATGAATTGTTGAGTGCAATAGTACTTTTGTGAAAAGCAAGTTTGTGGAAGAGGTGAGGGTTTCACCTTCACTAGATGGTCATGGCTTCTAGGTACCCAAGGTTTCTCTTTCTTTTGAATAAAATTTATCTATAGAGAAAACTATTCTATGGCACTAGATACTTGGCCATATTGGAGAAAAGGTTCTAACAAACTTGAAATGGAAATCTTGCTCTTGAGATGGAAATATATCATTATATGAGATGGAAGGGGTATATTGTTCTTTATTGGAAATGAGATCATGAGATGGTAGGGGATCATATCATAGAGGAGAAGGGTTTCCTTGATCTTTATATGGAGGGGAATCTATGTTAGCATGCTTTGGACTAGGAGATGGACATAGTTCATTTGATATGAATGGTGTGATGAGGGAGGAAGGTTTTATAGACTCTTAAACTTGGATAGATGGATTGATAGGGGATTAATTTAATATTTAGTTTACTAGATTTTTCTTGATGTGGGGGTGATGAAGGTGGATGCCTAATATGGAAGATCGCACCAATTTTTTTGCATGGTCAAACAACCACCTTTACAAATAGTCCTTGGAGGAAGTTATTATGAGAGACATGGGATGTAATTTCTTGGTAATAGTGGGGTGATGTGGAGTTTAAGGATGTGGAGTATGAACAAGTGGAATAAGAGGTGGAAGTGTCCATGGATTGGTAAATTGAGGATGAGGATGAGGACCTTGAATAATATTTGGAGGGGAATTTTGGCTAAAAGATTGGTTTCTTTTGTCAAAGGAAGGGGAAGGATAAGCAAGACTAGATGGATTGGGATTGGATGAAGGTAGGGATGATGGAAGCTTAACATTAATGCCAAGGATACATCTAAGAATGGAATCCTTATAATTATGGAAGTAGTAGGTGAGGATAAAATTAGTGGTGGTGGATGGGGATGATATGGATGTGACTTGAGGGGAGCTTCAGATGGAGTATTGGTGGTAAGTTGGAGCATTTTGTCTACTGAAAATCGATTCTAGGTGATCCACAATGCTCTCATTGTCATCATTCAAATTATATTCAATTTTTTCAATAAGGCTATCCTCACCATCATTGATATGGTTGGGGTTAGTTTGAATGGATGAATTTTGATTATAATAGATTAGCTTGGTTTGACTTGATAGATTATTGTAGCATAGAACATAGGATGCTCTTGAAGAAAGAGACAATTTCATGCTTAATTTGAACCTACTTTTGAGCATCTTTTCATTAATAATCCTTTTAAACAACATTTATAGGCCCCTAAGATCCACTATTTTTTATCTTGAGGCCCATTTCACTCAAGAGTCATGCAAACCCTAACAAATAATGCTTAAATCATTCATATCTCAAAAACCCACCTCCAAAAAACACATGTGGAACCCATTTACAACTATGGTGAATGAGTTCCTTTTGGGGGAATTTTCAAATTCAAGTACGAAAGTAACTGACTTAGTTTAATTTTTTGGTGGATGTCAACCTCTTAGGAATAAATAATGGGAAATTAGGTATTGATGCCTATAAATACATGTTTTGTAGGTCATTTTTCACATCATTATCTAGTCATTTTAAAAAAAAAAATTCAAAAGTCAAGTGTTTAATATATATTCCACAAGAAGATTTATTGGTCTAGATCTACAACAAATTTGAAGCTTTAGGGCAGCAAGTTAGTGTTTTTGTAGGTCTTCAAGCTCACTTTTTGTTCAAGAACTCACATTTCAAAGGGTTGATCATGGATGCCTATGGATAATCATGAAGAAATCTAGGTCAAGGAGATGCAACTAGCCATCAAATCAAGCCTAAAGACTTATTTCCAAAGTGATTCCATCCTCCATTTTCCCTCTATCTTCATATTTAAGGTTTTGCATGTACTTGATACAAATTTAAAATTTTGTAGGGTTTCTTAGGTTGAATTCTTACATCATTTAAGTTTCTTTTAGATAATCTTATTCTTGCACGTTAGAATAGAGTTTAATCTTACTTCAAATTTTCCTAGTCTTAGACACACTTAGGGCTAGGGTTTTATGTAGATTTCATTATTTATCCAAGCTTTAATTACCAAATTGGGTGTTTGACTAAGGAAAATCCTCCATTAGAAAAAAAATCATATTCTATTTTGCAGGAATTTTTGAAGATTTAGTTATGGAATTTAATCTAGGAGTGTAGTGCAGGTGTTAAAGTCTAGATTTATAAATTCATTTCTCAAAAAATGGGAAAAGGACTAGTTCACCATTAGTGGAGAATGAGTCACATTGGAGGTGTCTATCGAGATAGAGTGTAGATTCTAGTACCTTGTTGGCTGAAATAGTCTTCTAAACAAAAGCCTTGATCTGGGACTAATTTGCCTAGGTTGGCTAATGAGTCCCAATTAGTCAAAAATTCAACATTTGCATTTCTTCAATGTAGTTTTTTAATTATTCAAAGTTTCTAGGTGCATGCTAGTTATATTCCATTTCTTCTATTTTTTTTTCTTATGTTTTTAGTTCTCTTCTTAGGTATTTTTATACTTGTTTGCATATCGCAACATTTTTTCAAACACTTCACTTTTCATTAGTTTTGCATAAATAATCAATCTCCTTTACCAATTTGTTAATTTTAGGACATTTCATTTAGGCATGTTTCCATCATGCTTGTATTATTTTGAGTGAACCACCATAGTTTTTGGCCTATGTCTTTCCTTTTACATGAAAAATCCTTGAAGCGCAAGAGAGAAAAATAGTCCCAAAAATCATTGGTTCATTTTGGTGAACCTACATTTCAAAGTTACATATTTTTGTTTTGGAGCATCTCTATATCCTAGAAATAGTTACATTAACATTGCATTAGGTTTTGGATCACATTATATAGTCACATGTGTTGTGCATGTTTTCCACACATGCCCTGCTATAGGCAGGGACCCCCTTTTTTCGCTCCCGAAAGGCTGCTTTGCTCCTGTCTTGTTTTGTGTGCCCCATTTTCCAAGCCCAAATTGGTCATGTGCCTTCAAACAATCAAATCCCCTACCCAAATTCACCTACTTGGGTTATTCAAATCTGTGGAAAAATGAGGTCCACCATCCCCTTTTTTGCCTTTGTCTTGTTCTCGCTATTTTGGAAACATTTGTGGACCCCTGTCGCTCCTGTTTCCACAATTTTGACTTCGGGGGCAACCTTTTTTGGGATGTGGGATGTGTTTGAAGTGTGTAAATGAACTGCCAAGGTTTCGTCAACATTCCATTAAGTTTCAATGGTTTTGGAGCTTTCCCTCCAGAATTCCCTTCCTCCTTGGCTGTTTGGAAACATCTATGGACCCCTGTCACTCCCATTTCCACATTTTTGACTTTGGGGTCAACCTTTTTGGGATGTGGGATGTGTTTGAAGTGCATAAATGAACTGCTAAGGTTTTATCAATGTTCCATTAAGTTTCAATGGTTTTGAAACTTTCCCTCCAAAATTCCCTTCCTCCTTGGCTATTTGGAAACATCTGTGGACCCCCGTCACTCTCATTTCCACATTTTTTACTTTTGGGTCAACCTTATTGGGATGTGCGGTGTGTTTGAAGTGCTTAAATGAAGTGCCAAGGTTTCGTCAATGTTTCATTAAGTTTTGATGGTTTTGGCACTTTCCCTCTGGAATTCCCTTCCTCCTTGGTTGTTTGGAAACATCTATAGACCCCTATTGCTCCTATTTCCACATTTTTTACTTTGGGGGCAACCTTTTTTGGATCTGGGATGTGTTTGAGGTGCTTAAGTGAATTGCCAAAGTTTCATCAACATTCGGTTAAGTTTTGGTGGTTTCGGAGCTTCGTCCCCCTTTTGCTGTCTTGGAACATCCATGGAGCCCCGATGGCCCGGCCTCCATAGCCCGACCCCTCCGAGGCCATTTCTGGATTTGCATCCCTCTTGCCATTTTGAACATTCATGAGGGCCCGGCGACCCGGCCTTTGGAGCCCGCCCCTCCGTGGCCATTTCCTGGATTTCATCCTCTCTTTGGTCGTTTTGAACATCCATAGAGCCCGGCCCCTCCGTGGTCGTTCCTAGGATTGCATCCCTCTTTGGCCATTTTGAACATCCGTGGAGCCCCAGCGACCCAGCCTCTAGAGCCCGGCCCCTTTGTGGCCGTTTCTGGGACTTCGTCCCTCTATGGTCGTTTTGAACATTCATGGACCCCTGTTGGTCCGATTTACACATTATTGATTTTGAGGCTAACATTTTGCTGGATTTGGGATGTGTTTGAGGTCCCTAAGTGAACTGCCAAGGTTTCATCAATGTTCTGCTAAGTTTTGGTGGTTCTGGAGCTTCGTCCCTCTTTGGTTGTTTTGGAAACATCCATGGACCCCTATCCATCTGGTTTCCACATTTTTGACTTTGGGGCCAACTTTTTCATGGATCTGAGATGTGTTTGTGGTGCCTAAGTGAACTACCAAGGTTTCGTCAATGTTCCACTAAGTTTCGGTGGTTTCAGAGCTTCGTCCCTCTTTGGCTATTTTGGAAACATCTATGGACCCTTGTTGGTCTGGTTTCCACATTTTTGACTTTGGGGCCAATGTTTTGGTGGATCTTATATGTGTTTGTGGTGCCTAAGTGAACTGCCAAGGTTTTGTCAACGTTTCGTTAAGTTTCGATAGTTTCGGAGATTCACCCCCCTTTAGCTGTTTTGGAACATCTGTGGAGCCCCAGTGGCCCAGATTAATGTTTATAGTCCAAATGAGCTCCAAATATGAATATTATGATCTTTTGATGATGCATAGATGAATCTAACAAGGATTTTGCAAGATTTGACTAACATTTTATGTGATTTTTGTAAGAAAGCACTTACAACGTTTCATGTACATAGGATTCAAAGAGCTTACCATTGGTTCGTCAGGGAGACCCATCGAGGAAGCTGAGCAAGGAATGCACACAACTCTTGTCACCATTCATTTCATGATTTTCTTTCCTCGTAGCACCCATCAATAGGGTTGACATTAGAAGAAAGGCCTATGCTAGGGAGGCGAAGGACAAAAATGCAAGGGGGTGGCCTTGAAGAAAGCATAAGGTAGCTATCTACCTGAATTGGGGGCAGCCAATCCATTGATGCCAATTGTCGATGGGATCGTTTGATCGAAGGAAGAACACTACAAACACATCAAGTAAGAAGAAAGCTTTCAGGTAATTTTTGCTATAGTGAAAAAGGCTATCAGCTAAATGTCAAAACTGCTACAGTGAGTGGCACTAGATGATAGAATAGAGAAAATACAAGGAATGTATTTTAAATTGCTAGATATTGTGGGGTAGGTGAAACCCTATTGTAAACAAATCTGGGCCATTCATTGGAAATTGATCCTAGCCATTCATTTGGGCTTTGGAAAACTATAAATAGGGGCTTGCCCCTCATTTGTAAGGGTTGGAGAGCTATTGTAAAAAGCATTTTGCAGCAATAGAAGATAGCATTGCATGATTTTATGGATGTTGTCTTTGATTTTGCTCATCTTGCATGCATGGTTCTACTTCCATGTTAGTTTTAGCATTATTTTCTTGAATGGCTATCATGATGGTGTTGCTGTTATAGTATTTGATGAGCTTGGAGCCCATACTTTTAGCACTTGTTGATAACAAGCTGCTGTGCAAAGTTAGCCTTAGCTTCTTTTTGTCATTGCTGCAACCTAGTTCAATTGCATGTTTATGATGTGTATGTGTAATTTGAAAATCAGAAAACCTTAGAAGATTGCACTGGTTTTTTGTAGCTGTAGGTTTCTCTTGGTCATGCAAAACTCAGTTTAGGAAGCCTATCTACTTTAGCAGCCACCATTGTTTCTGTTCATTCATAGCTTAGGATTAGAATAACTTTCTTAATGCTTCTGCTTTTGTTGTTTCTTTTAGTCCTTGGTTAGAGTAGGATCTAAATCATCACCATGAAGCTAAATCAGATGAACTTGATGGGTTTCAACTTACTGTTTTGAGTGGACAACCACTGTTCATTCACTTTCAGCACTTTGAAATTGCATTTACAAACCCAACTTCCATGCTTTGTAACTCATCCATAAGTCCACCTTGTGATTCTAGCAAATCACATCAAACAACTAAGATATTCCAAGCACTGTCAAGACCTGACATTAGAGACCTTGGGATAGTGTTTTGCAATTTGATTGTGGAAGATTGTCTTTCAAGAGAGGTAGTGCACCTACACACTGCCTGTGTTGAGAAGTGCATAAAAAACACATCAACAGAACTAGCGCTAGAAGGAGGGCATGACATGTTGAGGCTACAGAGATAAAAGTTGGAAATCGAAAAGAGCACTTTCAAAGAACAAATCTGAGATAAGGAGATCTCTTTTAATGCTAAAATCAAAAAATTTTGAAGGCAAAAGAAGCTGAGTCAAGATGGAGCAGCATGCACAAATTGACATCACTCAGCTACATGCAAATTTGAACAAGAGACTGAAGAAGCCATTGTAGCAGTTTGCATTGGCGGATAGATGTCAGATCCATTGCACTTGCAGGCACAACGAGTTGGGGTGTCTGATTTTTTTTAACAGAATTGAAAAGATCTTGCAAGGAGAAATCTCGTTCTGGGAAATCTATCTACCTTTAGCCCTTGCAGACCCAAAACACTGCAACAATGAACATACTGACCCCAAATCCATAGATCTATTATGTGTTTGGTGTGCTTTCTTTTCTGGGGGGACACTCCCTTCCTTTCTTTCTTTTTCATTTTCCTTGACATGATGCAGCTTAACTTCGAAACATATGACTTGGCATAGAGCTTTCCAAGTTTTCTCTCATGTCTTGTTTTCTTTTTACATTTTCTTTTCTTCTCTACTTTCAAGTAATTACTCATAGAACGATGTGTAGCAATTCCTTTAAAGTGGGGGCATATATTACCATTATTTTATTTGCATTCTTAGCAAAGCCTTGTCATTTGCATGATGCATTTGTCACTTTGTGGATGACATTGGGTATGATGTCCTTCATAAGTGTGATCTATCTCAGCATATTCCATTCCTTTTTATGGTTTGATGTGACGCACTACATCCCCTAAGTTGTGAATATACTATTCTTTGATTGGTCCTCTTTTGGAGATATTAGACACAATGTTCCCTAAGTCACTCACCTTGCATAAATTGAACAAGACTTATTTGAACATATTGTATTATCATTCAGTGACCTTGCATAACACAACTTGCATGCTTGTGGAGCTGTCTTACTTATTTGGCCACCTTGCATAATACAACTTGCATGCCTATGGTGCCATCCTATTTTAAACCAACATTTACATTTTCTTTGGATTTTTGGCACATTGTTAAAGTTATCGAATGGGTATAGATTTAGCATGGTTGAGTGGGAAGCCCAACTAGCGACATGACTTTTCCCCATAGCCACTTTTGTGTTTGTTCGTGAGTGCATACCAACTAGTGTATGCATCCTAGTTTTTGGGCCTTCTCACCCTGTGGACAACTAGTTTTGTGGCCCCAAAGTGAGTACACATTTTTTTCAAACAATCAACCTAGATATCTCTTCACAACTAGTTGGATTGATGATTGAAGCTTCACTCAATTCATTTCAACACTTGTGTGTTCCTTTGTCTTTATGTTCAGTTTGTCATGGGATCTTCATCTTGGGGGCTTGATCATGCTCCTTGTTTGTTGTATTCCATCTTGCTAACGTAAGTGCATTTGAACCCTCTTCTCGATGTTCATGGCTACTTTAGTGTGAGGAAGCAAGTTTCTCTCACTAAAGTGGGGGCTAACTGTACTGTAGAAAAATGGACCTTTCTCATTTTCATAGTTGTTTAGGCCTTGTTTCATAGTGGTAGAGCTATGTTACTTTAATTTTAAGATGTATCTTGGCTTGAACATGCTTATTTTGGTGCTAAAACTCAAAAAATGACATCTTATGAAAGTTTTGCAAGACATTTCTTCACTCTTCTAGACTCCATTTAATGCATTTCACCTAAAAACCACCTTTTCATACATCAACAAGTCCTATTTTGAAGTGTTGTAAAGTCTTGTAAATAAATTTCACACTTTTCTAGGCATATTTTCCCTATTTGCACCCTTCTCATGCTTTATTTTGTCTTTTTATGCCGTCATATGCTTATATTAAGTGTATTTTTGGGTCTTATCCTGACAAACAACATTAAACACAACTTTATTTTTGACACTTAGTTTTGGGTCCCAGGTGGGACTCATTCACCAAGGGTGGCAAATGAGTCCCCCTTGGCCCCAAATTCAAAATAGTTCAATTTTTTTTTCAGGATTTTACTAAAAATTCACTTCATGTCGGCCTATGATGAGGTATGAACGGATACTAAGGCACAAGATTTGTATAAATAGGCATTTTTCACCTCATTTTACATCTCCTAACTCAATTCAAGTAATCTCCTACAATTTCCACATTCACTCAAGTACTCAACCATTTTGCATCTTCAATTCAAGAACACTCAAGCACTTTGGAGTAGCCTTTTGACATCACTTCATATTTGCATATTCAAGGATGTGGTAAGTTTGCAATACTTCCATGTTATTCATTTATCATTCTTCTTGCATGCCATTCATTTCAATTGGGTTTAATTACTAAAGCAGGGTTTGACCAAGGAAAACCCCTATTCACTAATCCCTCAACATTTTTCTTTGTATGTGTCTTTGAAGCCTTTGTTTTGCAGATTTAATAGGTTTAAAGGTGTTGAAGAGTATATTTCAAGTCAACTAGGCTCTTCAAATCAACTCATCATCCTTTCATGCAATTTGAGTGACTTTTAGCCCATTTTCTACAGAATTGACCTTAATAACCTGATATTCAATCATTACCAGATCTGGAGTAGCAATGTTGACCCTTGACTTTTCAGAAATCTTGGGGAGGACTGATTCACCACCCTTGGTGAATGTGTCCCAGTTTTGAAATTTGGAAATTTGCATTTTTTCAGAAATCAACTCCCGACTATCAAAAATTAGTTCTCAACACTTTTTCAATAGTAGGAGGACTGATTCGCCACCCTTGGCGAATGAGTCCCATTGTGAAAAATCCAAAATGTTGATTTTCATTCCAGACATTCCAGAAAGGTCATACATCATCCAGGAGCACTCAAATTTGACCCTATACTTCATGTTTTGTATATTTCTTTCTATCTCTTCATCTTTCATAGTTTCTACATATTACACTATGTTTTCAAACAAGGCATAAATCTTAGTTTTGCATGCATTTTATATCATCTTAATCAGTCAATTTCATTTAGTTAAATAGTTAATTAACATCACATTACATTATACATGTCCTTATTTGAACGAACACCTAGCATTTTAGGATCTAAATCTCTCTCTTTCTAGGTGAAAAGCTTAGGAAGAGAGCAAGCATTTCAGGTCCTAAAATTTATGTTTCAGTGGGCCTAGGGATGTGGGTTTCCCTGGGCTGGCAACCATTTTCAAGGAGGCAATAGGAAAATGACAAAAAGGGCATGACAACCCACATGCAACCACGTGCATTGATATTTCTGCATTATACCTAGGGCTCACCAAGGTACTAGTGTGTTTAGGGACATGTGGGTTTATCATTTATGAAGTCTTGAAGGTGGTTGTTCACTTATTTCTTATGTGTGTCAGGAAGGTGTGGAGGTAGGGGGTGTCTTGGCCGTTTGGGCCTCCAATGTTAGGAACGACACTGGTGATATGGAAATGCATAGACAAAGACTCACAATGTGGGACCCGCAATCATGAGGGATGAACGAGCATTAATTTCAGAGTTTAATTATTTCACAATGTTACGGGAAAGAAGTTGCGGAAGGATGTTAGGTAATGGCTTGTTTCAAGATAATGAAGAATTTGATGGAGGCCCGCAAGCAACAAACCACACCATTAATCCTACAGAGAGCATCGACATAAAATGTTTACTTAAGGGAAGTCAAATAGCCACAAAAGGTTCAGACCCTACAAGGTGGATGAAAGATCATTTTGATCTGTTAATACTTAGTCTTTCATGGGATTGCGGGCGGAAAGCCACAAAAGGCCATTGAGGAATGGCCATTTTGAAATGGCTGTGATAGGATGACATCCCATGGTGGGCCACTCGTAATGCTACACATGTAGGTCCAAAGGTCGGTTGAAGGTTGTCTTTAAATTTTAAGTCCCTTAGAGTGTTGTGAGTGGGCACTCGTAGGTGGATGCTAGGGAATGGTCATTTTAAGATGGCAGAGATCGAGCGGTGGCTCGTGGTCGATGGCCCACAAAAGTATTTACTCAGGCGTTTTGCACATGAAGGGCTGAATGGAAACATATGATGTAGGGTCCACAAAGTAAGAGAAATTGTGGGCCTTACCATTTAAAATGGTCAGTGAAATGATGACAAAGCAGCGGTGGAAACCCGCATCAAATGACCCACAAACAGAGTTTCACCAACTTACTGAGGTAATGGAAAAGGGTCCCATGGAACCCACATGGTGGAAGATATGGGACAAGCATCCATTGAGAAATGGTGATAAGAAGGGTGCCCTGCATGTGTGCAGACCTGCCAAGTGTGGAGGCCAATGTTTAAGCTTGTCATTTGGGAGGTTAAGGAAATGATGATAGACAACTTGCAGGCAACAAGGGCATGAAGGCCCTAGTTCAAGAACAAAAAATGCAGAGGTAAGTTTTGTGTGGCTCCAACGGGTCGATTTCCAAAGGGTATCAAATTCTAAAATGTGGGTTTTGTGTAGAATTTAGTATTCTAGCCAGTTTCAAGGTTTTCCTCCTTAATATTTTAACAACTTTGCAAAACTCAACGAAAAAAATATGACTAGGGTGGTGATAGAAAACCTACCTAACAAAACTAACATAAGGCAATGGAGAAAGCTTTGAATTCGTCCTTGAGGCAACATGAGTGCAAAGGCGGCAGAGGCAGGAGGAGCTCTGACAAGTGTAGAAGGAATTCTGGTAAAAATGACATGTCAACTTCGCTATTTATAGGATTTTAGCCATTAAATTCTTGCATTTAATGTCAGTATAGAAGTGGGCATGGTTGGTGAGTGCGAGTTTCCAAATAGTTGGTCGAAGGAAAGGTGGAGCCAATGAGGCAGGCGACAACTAGGCGTTTGTCGTTTGGCTTTCAGCAAAGGGGAAAAAATATGGAGGATGTAGGTCCCGCAATGTAGGTGGATGCACTTACTCAGCCACCACAGGGACGATGAGAGAAAAATTTTTTTGCAAGGGAGGATCACACAAAGTAAAAGATGACAACTTTGAGGACTTAAGGAAAATTACTAAAGGAACTCTGCAAAGGCAGAAGACTTGAAAATTTCAGGGGTGGTGAGGCTTGGTCAACTTAAGATGGTAGCCTTGGGACTTATTGACCACTTAGGACTCAAAACAAGGGGCATGAAAAATGAGGTGAAGGGAAAATCGACCTAACAAAAGTGAAAAGAGAGGGTCCCCTTTCCAAACGAGGTGTGTGTGCTATAGGCACAATAATAAGCAACCTACATTTGAGTCATATATGCAACCTATAAGTCTATACAACCAAAAACACTACACAACTTGTAGATCCAACAATGCAACATACAAAGTCAACAATAAACTTATAACCAAGTCAAATAAGAGTAATCAGAGATGTACATGTGAGTATGCAATGAATCCAACATCAAATCAATAAGATCATAATAGGCATAAGATCAAAATATCACCATAGTCAATAGCAACCCATAAACAAATCAGATGGAAATAACATAAAATATATCATGCCAAAACATCTCCAAACCTAATTTACTATGTAGTGCTCTAAATAATTTTTCCATCAATTGTAAGAAGTCAAAATTTTGACTTTGTATGTAAACAAATTATGACCTCTCCAATTCTAAAAATAACATCTAACTTCTAGCAAGAATTTCTCTACCAAAACATCAAAACATGAAATACCACTAATATCATAGTGAAGTAGATAAAATTACCCTTCCAATGAGTATAAGAAGTTAAAAAATGGAAACTGAACATGAAAGATATTCCCGCTAGTAAAAAGTTTCCCAATTTGGGTATATGAGCTAAGCATAGGTAGCCCTTGGTTGACCCGCTGGTGGCAACAATGCCACCCAGGGTGGGTGGACCCAAAACCATTGTCAAATCAACTTAATTTTTTGGTAGAATTTTTTGTTTAATTATTTTGAAATCCCATAGGGGTCTCCAACCATGGCTCTACTAAACCAAGGGCTAGAACAAGGAGCTTAAAGCCCCATTGGTCTGACACTATCAATTGGAAACCAATCAACTAACAAGGCAACTATAGTTGGTACCTAGTGGTACCACTATTAGCGGTACTATGAATACCCTATAATATAGGGCATGAGGGATTCTAAGGGTTGTACCCTCTTAATAAATTATTATTTTATCTTTAATTAATCAAGGTTTTAAATTTATCTACAAGAATTTTAATTGTTTATTTATTTATAATTTATCTTTGTAGATGAATTGACAATTGTACATCTATATGATAGGGCAAGGAGGACAATTTTTTGTATTTTTTCATAGTGACCTAAATAGGCCTAATTCTATGTCAATGTTCATCTCTTGGGCCTCCTGTCCATCCAATGGTGAGGTCTATTTTATCCCAAGGGCTCATGTTAAATATTTCTCATACAAAACCCTCATAGTGAACATCTATAAAAAACAATTTTTACAACAAAGATTTTTAAACCCAAATCTTCAAAAAAATATGCACAAAACCCTCATACCTTGCAATATATTCATTCTTTCATGCAAAGTTCTAGATTCAACTAGATACACCAAATATACTCCAACAAGGGTTATACAAACCACAACCATGGATCTGATACCAAATGAAAGGAAATATGTATTCATCCAAGATAATTTCCACATAGTACGAATAAAGAAATCTATGCAAATAAGTATTAAAAATCCATATGCAAAATAATAGACAACATACCATTAACGATGACATAAGATATACCCTAGGAAAACCCTTGAGAGGGAAAATACCAACCTCTAAAATAATCCATCACTCATGTATTATCCAACAATAAATATTACAATACATCTTCAAAGTTCTCCATCAGCACCCTTCAAAGATCAAGCCCTCTACAAGAACTACTTATGGACAAGAATGTAACCACACATCGCATTCCATTCTTTAACACAAATGCTAACAAGAGATGTTGTTGACCCCTTAGCCAAATGGCCAAGTCATCCAATCAATCTTAGATAACTTCCCATGTGATTTATTTTGTAGACATAAGCTCACTCAAAAACACTAAGTGGTATTACATAAAACCATGAGATTACAAAACCATTAACCCCGACATTTAATTTTTAGTACTATGTTCTCACAATATTAAATATTTTCCCAATGTACAATCCCACATTAAATATTTATCACAATGTTACGTACACCACATAATGTAGCCCCAAGACTACTAACCAATGTGATGCATGCATCCCTAAATCCCCTAGGTGCACCACATCATAATAAAATATTACAGTATATCATTATGCAAGATGGACAACAAACATTTTCCTAACACAATTTATGGGGCTTATTGTGTTATATAATAAATTTTTATTCTCTTAAATTGGTACTATAAAAATGAATGCATGAGAATTCATTTTGAAGGGAAAAAACATAATTTGAAAGTTGTCTTATGGATGGAAATTTGGGTACCGAAGAACCTATTTAATGAAATATAGGGATCAAAGGTTGCATTCTTATTTTATCAATTCAATCCAACAAAAAACTTAAAATCTTGTTCATCTATCACTAGATCTTGGAGGAGAGAAACCCCCTGTATTTCTGTACTTTGTTAGTAGACAAAATCCTCTAGTCTAATATTATGCAATTCCAAATAGGATTATGTTTGAGCTTCAAAATTTTCTAATTGAATGGTGATATTTCAAGGTAGATATCATTATTGGGAATGATGTTCCTAAGGGCGATTGTTATTTGTATAAGGTGGTTGTTATAATCCAATTTTTCCATTTGGATGGCTCCTAGAATGCCTTTTTTTTTTTAGTGATAGGTAGCTACCTTAGTGTCTATGGTTTTTAATTTTGATGTGGCTCCTTCAACACCATTTTATATTGATTTACTCTTTTTATAATAATTACTATTGTTATTCTAGAATTTTTGGTAAAATGGAATTTTATTGAAATTTAAAAACATTGAATGGAGTAATTAGTTATTGTTGGAAATCATATTAATTATTCACATTTATAAGGTGTTTTTCATTTATTTTTAGATATTTCATTAAGGGTAATAGCTATTGTAGTAAATCTAATTTTAAAATAAAATTTACATTTTTAGTGAGTGGAATCGAATCAGCTAGATCTTACCTAATATTCCTATAGAGAGATAAAGAGGGGGAAATAGAAATATAAATAGAGTAAAAGATATGGAAAAAGATATAGAAAGGAGGAAGAGAGAAAGATAGAAGAGGAAGCAACAAGAGAGGGATAAAGAGAAGAGGAGAGGAAAAGAGAGGGATATAGATAAGAGATATAAATGGAAAGAGATATAAGAAAAAGAGAGAGCATGTGAGGGAGAGTGAGAGAGGGAGGAATAGAGAAAATAAATAAAATAGGAGGGAGAGATACAAAAAAGAGATATAAAAGAAAATAGAGAATGAGTGAGGGAATGAGATAAAGAGAGAGGAATAGAGAAAGTGAAATAGAGTGGGAGGGAGATAAAATTTCTAATTGCAATAAGTCATTGTGGGATCAATAGATTTCTTATAAAATGATATGGGCCTTTACAATCCATAAATAAAAAAGGTTGAGACTTAAAGAGAAACAACCAAGTTTAGCAACATTGATCATCAAGGAATCAGATTAAACTATATGAAGCAAATGTTATTCTACAAGACTTTATATATGTCATGTCTTCACATATCAAAGATATACATGCATGTAGGATAGTTGATATGTTATCTTAAATTGAATACAAATGTTATTGTAGATGCAAATATTTTAATTCACTCTACTTATATGCAAAAAAAAAAAAAATTTAATAACATCCATTTCTCAATGGTGAAATATTTTCCTCTTATTTAGAAGAATTCATTTTGACAATCATGTATGCATATCTATTTTAATCCCTATATTTATTCTTGATGCATTAAGCTTAAAATAATATGCATTTTTTATCCTACTTTTTTTTTTTTTCAAACAACAACCTCACTTGTATAATACATTGGCTGAAATTATGTATGTATAACTATCACAATCTATATCTATGTATTGCAATCTATTTATATGTTACAAATTAACTTCTTGTAAGTAGTTATTTTTTTTTGGTTTTATTTACTTGATTTACTCTATGATTTTAAATGTAACCCTATAATGATATGCAATTACTTTTTTCTCTTTTTCATTGGATCATTTGCATTAATATCAATTATGGAACCACATTATCGAACACATGTGAAAGTTAACAAGTAATGCATAATTTCAATCATCTTTTAGAATTTTTTATAATTTTGATTAAAAAGTGTTCTCCTTCAAATGCTTTTATCTCTTTTAATGAAATTCACATTATCCAAAAATAAATTATCTCTAACTATTTTAATTTGTACGACCATAAATGTGTTTATTATTTTTATATAACTTTTTATCTAAAGTTAATTAGAGAAAATGTGAATAAGTGAATGACACAACAGAGGTTATATGTATGCATTTCAAGGTGTTCCGCAACAACAACACCAAATGCAACCGCGTAAGGAAGTTTTCTTTCTTAGGTTGTTGGTTAGACTGTCTATTAGTTTTGAGAAAAAAACGTTTCTTCTTAAATTGTGTAATGTTTTTGGATGATCACATTACATCGAGTGTGTCGATTAGACTATGTTTTTCACATCCTCAATAGTCTTGGAGCCAACCAAAATTTTATCTTTTGGTGAGTGCATTTTCTTTAATAAAGTAGCTTTATTACTTTTTCTACTATTTCTTACTTTTTCACACCAATATCTTATCTTCAGGTAAGTGTGTTGCCTATTATTTGCTCCTTTGAAAAGTAGGTTCTTCTTTTAATAAAGTAATTACACTTGACTTGGGATTTTTTTTCTTTAGTTTGGTCAATACATAAAACAGGAAAATATAACATCAAAGCTGATTAGATTCTCCTTTTTTTTTGTTTTCTTACTTTAGTCAAATATATGAAGAAAACATAATTGAAACTTATCTTTTGTCAAATGAATTATCTTTTCTATTCTTTTGGTATTCCAATAAAGTAAGAAAACATAACATAGAGGATGATTAGATTCTCCTTTCATTTATATTTTCTTACTTTAGTCAAATATATGGAGAAATAATTTCATCTTTACTAGGGGAGAGGGGTTGATCATTGGGTGGGGTATAGTACTTGTGGCTATAAGATTTAATCTTCCAACACATCGAAATATATCTCGGGTGAAATAAACCATCACAAAGGTACACTTGTAGAAAAGTGAAGCACATCCAAATAAATCAAATGACAAAAAATAGGGGATATGGAGTCTTATCCTATACCAGGAAACTAGGTACTCATATCCATCATGACACAAATATTAGGACACTAAAAAAAATTAAAAAAATGATTCATTACTAATTACATAGTTCAAGAATAAATAGGAAGCATGTGGGTATATCAAATGGTCGTCTATGGTGCAGTAAATATAAATGCATCCCCTAGATACCCTATATCACATGTATCTATGAAATTCCTTCACACATCCTTCATAAACCACAAATTTATATGGTGGATTACATAATTCAAAAGGAATAATAATTAATTTCTACAAACTAAGTTTTTAATATTAAAATTATTTTTGCACTTATCTTCTTCCACTCTTATTTGATGATACCTTGAATTTGGATCAAATTTCATAAAATAATTCATATGTTACAATTCTTCTATCAAG
Organism: Sequoia sempervirens; assembly: GCA_007258455.2. Classification (NCBI taxonomy): domain Eukaryota; kingdom Viridiplantae; phylum Streptophyta; class Pinopsida; order Cupressales; family Cupressaceae; genus Sequoia; species Sequoia sempervirens. The sequence continues at coordinate 18,052,833 of VDFB02379711.1, forward strand.
TCCTTTAACATTTGGCAAGGATATTAGGGTGAGTGCACAAAGATGGGGGAACAGAAAGGGGTCTTAACTTGGAACTATTTTTTTTAGAAATTAGAAAAGAATGACCTTGGATAATAAATTGAAGATAGTTACACTCAAAATATGATGATGCAACAAAATCAAGAGTTGTAGCACTCTGAATCTACTTTCTAAACAATTTTAAATTTAAATGGTAGAGATTAAGTGATTCAAAATAGGGGGCCACACAAATTAGTCCTATTTTATCAAAAGTACATAACATAGTCTTTGGTGTGCGCCCCCTAAAAAGTTAACTTTCTTTTAGCATTTCAAAAATCGCTTCGGTGAGAAATTAGCTAACACCATGTAGTTTATCCCCAATTTTTCTACTAATTTTTTAATTAATGTGTTTTTTTACTACTTTTCAAAGTGGACACATCCTAAAAAATAGAAGATTGAGTGTGCTCCCCCCTAAAAAATTAAAAATTGATTAAAAATCATTTTTAAATGTGTAGAATGGAGTCTAGTTTCTAAAAATGTAATTTATTTGATTTTCTTTTAATATTAAAATAATAAAGTAAAAAATACCATTGATTTTTGACAAAAAATAGATACACTAAAAAAAGAAATTAAAGATGAAAACCTTAACATACTCAAAATGTGAAAAAAACTACATAGTTAGATAGCTAAGAGAGAGCTTAACATTATCATAGTGTTTTTCAACTTGAAATTGAAATGTTCACATGCAATCCATATGGTGATCACACTTGAGATTATGTCAATTTTTTAATAATTTGTAAAAACACATCTTTAGAAAATGGAAAGTCACTCCAAGTATTTGGGTTAGAATCCAAAGGAAAATCCAAGCTAAGGGATTGAAAATTTCCAAAGAAAACAAAAATGTGAGTGCATTATAATACACTTATGTTATGTTAAAGAAAAAGATAATGCAAGCATATTATAATACACTTGTGTTATGCTTCACTTAGTATATTTGTCTTCATCACACGTGATTTCACATAACATACATTGTAACCCAAGCTTATTATAATGTTCTCATGTTATGCATCACTAAGTATATTTATCTCCCTCACATTATCTCTTTCTCCCACGCTCTATTAATCCTCCCCTCTCTCTATTACTCTATTCTCTCTCTCCCACTCTTTGTCGATCCTTGCCTCTCTCCATCCCTTTGTTCTCTCTCTCTCTCTCTCTCTCTCTCTCTCTCCTTCTCTCTATCTTTCCTTCCCTCTCTCTATCTATCTATTCTCTATCCCCCCTCTTTAGCAATCTCCATCTCTACATCTCTCTCCCTTCTTACCCTTCTCTATTCTTCTCTCCCTATCTCTTCTCTCTCTCTCTCTCTCCCCTCTCTAGGCCATTACCTCTTGAATTTTTAATTGAGGGTATAGATTTTAGGATTGAGGGTATAAGGTTTAGGGTTGAGGGAGTGTAAGTTTGAGGGTTTAACATATAGGCTCTAGGGCCTAGGGTTGAGGTATTGTGTTAATGTTTTAGGGTATAAGGTCAAGTTTATAGGGGATAGGGTTTAGGATATTTGGTATAGGGTTGAGGGTATGAGGTTTATGGTGTAGTGTATAAGGTATAGGGCTTGAGAGTGTAGGGTTTAGGGTTGAGGTTATTGGTTGATGGTATTGGGTATAAGGTATAGGTTATAAGGTATATGGGTTGAGATTATTGGGTATATGGTCAAGGCTATAGGGTTTCAAGTAGGGGGTATAAGGTTGAGGGTGTATATAGGGACATATGTGCATTATGTGATAGAGGATTTTATCTTATATACAGTAATAAAGGGATTATATATCAATTGATTGTTTGGTGGATAGATATCAACAAATAGGACTAATGTTGAATGTAATTGAGTATAATATTTGGTGTAGTGTTCACAAGACTCCAACATAGTTATCAAGGTTATTCATTTGAAGCCAACCCCATTAGTTTTAAACTTTATTTTTTCTTCCAATATAAATTATGCTTTATTTTTAATTTAATAAATAATTATTATTCATTTTCTATTTGAATTACGACTAAATTCCTGATTGATAGGCTGATTGAAAAACATCTATATATCTTTCAAAAACTATCACATTATTTGAATTTGAAATATTTATCACATTCTATGCTTCGCATACTATAGGATTAAAAAAAAAAAATGAGAAGTTTTAAAAGTTATAGTTTGTAGTTTTTAATAAAAAATTCATAATTAATTATTTACTTTGAAAAAATATGCATCACATCCGGACATGAGTCCTATAATTATATTTAAAATTATAAAAAATATTATCATTTTATTGTGGTGAGGGTGGTCAAACAGACACCTACTTATTTTTCCTGAAATTTAAGTACTACTCCATTGAAATTTGAAATTTTCACTAAATAGATTTTTTATTTTTTTAAATAAACCTAGTACTTTAGAAACTAAATTCAATTTTCTAAAAATTCTATTGTTACATATTTTTTAAATAATATAGATAACTTATTCAAATTTTTGCACCAAGTTTCCTAACTGATTTTTCTGAATTTTTTTCCACTTAAGGGCCTCTTTTTTCATGATGATCTTACACATACCCATATAGTAATTCATGTTATTTTTAGGCTTAACAATGTATATAGATATCATATATTGGTTGTCTATTCATAAAATTCAGTAAAAGATCACCAAGGTATGTGTAGGATCATCATGGAAAAAATAGGCCCTTAAGTGGCAAAAAATTCAAAAAAATCAAAGTTAGGCAACTTGACATAAAAATTTGAATAAGTTATCTATATTATTTAAAAAATATGTAGGAATAGAATCTATAGTAAATTGAATGTAGTTTCTAAACTACTAGGTTTTACAAAAAAAAAAATCTATTTGGTGAAAATTTGAAATTTCAATGCAATAGTACTTAAATTTTAGGGAAAAATAAGAAGTAGGTGTCTGTTTGACCACCCTAACCACAATAAAATGATAATATTTTTTATAATATTTTAGATATAAGTAGAGGACTCCGACTGATGCATATTTTTTTAATTTTTTCCAAGTAAATAATTAATTATGAATTTTTTATTACAACTTTTAAAAAATATAAAAAACTCGTATGTCTGACCACCTTAACTTGGTCAAAACTTCATGAAATTCAATTTTTATTTTTTAATCCTATAGTATGTGAAACATAGACTGTGACTCATGTTTTGGATTCAAAAATGGTGATACCGTTTGAAAGCTATAGATGTTTTTTAATCAGCCTACCAATCAGGACTTTAGTCGTAATTCAAATAAAAAATGAATAATAATTACTTATTAAATTCAAAGTAAAGAATAATTTATATTGGTGGAAAGCTGATAATCTCCTTTAAAAACCCTTTTTGTTTCATTAATTTTGGGTAAAAAAAGTCATCAGCCACATACCCATCATATTGCCACTTTTTGGCCCATCATGATCCTGCACATACCCACCACATGTTAGAAAATTTGATGAAAAATTGAGGATAAAAGTTCTCCAAGTGCATATTTGGAGGCATCAACCTCAATTTCAAAGGACTAGTGTTCCTATTTGAAAAATCCATTTGGATTTGAAGGCATTATTTAACACATCTAACGACTTAACGATAACTTGGTGGTACCCAATCTATAGTGAAAAAATCATCCCCCTTAAATTGATTGAAGAGGCCATCAATGAAAGGACTTGGATACTTCTATTTACTCAAGTTATCTCTAATATTTGATACTTCTATTCACCAAACTTATCTACCTACCTATATATGTTATCCTTAGCTCACTCATCCCATGGACTATTGTTGTGGGTATAGTGTTGTCTATAGGTTTGATCTCTTTAAAAGGTATTATATATCAAACATTTTTTGCTTCCACTTTTAACAATGAATTGTAGATCCTTCCTATTCATTCACATCTATGAGTTGACTCAAAGTTCCTTTTCCTCTTTAATTATAATTTCTAGGATGAGGGTATAAGGTATAGGGTTGAGGGTATAAGTTGTAGGGCCAAGGGTACAGGCTTCAGAGTTGAGGGATTAGTGTATAGGATTTAGACCTATTATTGAGGGACAATGTTCAGGGTTGAGAATATAGGGCTGAGTGTATATGGTATTGTATCATAGAAAAAAGGGAACCCTAGTTTTAATGCATAAAATTAGGATTCAATTGGTTCCTTTTTCAAATGTACATTAGGATGTAAATCAACAATGTGTTTAGATTGAATTTTAACCATGAAGGTGAGTCAACCAAACCTGGATCTATATCTTTTGATCCTTAGAAATGGAATTGAATTAAATGACTATGATTAACCTAATTAGATTATGTTCCCTCATATCAAAATGACAAGAATCCAATAATTGATAAATTAAAATATTGAATTGATGGAAGATATGGGAAGTGTAGAGGACTTTGTACCTACCCAAAAAAATTGGTTATGGTCATTATAGAAGGAGATAGGTTCCCTAGGACATCCTAATCCTTGTAGCGGTGTCCTGTTGAACCTTTTTAATCCTTTGATTCAATATTTGGCATCTTTATTTCCACTTATAGACTTGTCAAATCACCATCAAATAATTCTATAAGTGAGTTTATGTGAATTGGAAATATTTAAGGATTCTAATGCAACAATGAACCAATGATCCCTAAACTTCTTTCAATCCTCTTTAAGCTAAAATTTTCACATTCAAAAAGAGAAGATATGTTGTTCCATTTATGGGATTGCCTTAGTCAAACCCTATACTTAGTGTTTCCACTTCCATAATGTTAATTTCAATGATTAAATGATAAATGGTAGGAAGGAATGAAGAATCAACAAAGTGTTTGAATTCACCACCCTTCAATGGCTTCTTCGAAGGAATAAATTCATATACATCACCTCAAGGTCTTGGATATTTCTTGCTTGAATTATTGAATTTCTTGAAGACCTACAACAAGTTTTATCCTTCACAAGAAATGATAACACAAACATGTAAAACCTCACATAAGATTTTACATGATGTTAGGATCTTGAATTGTTGCAATGAATCACTAAAATTTTTCTCTTGAATTTCTCTTAACAATAGCTCTTGCTCATAAATTATCCATCTAGTTTCAAATGGTGAAAAGACTAGGTATTTATAGGTATTTCTCTAGTTTCCTAAAGATTAGATTCGAATAGCTAAAATTTGCAATTTGAATTTCAAATTTTAAAATGCTGGACACCAACATATTCAAATTTGGGTCTTGATAGAATAGGGGGAGTGGGATGCCCTATGGAATCCCAATCCTAGCCTTATTTTCTAGGACATAGGGTGTCATGGGAAAAAAAATAGATTAATGCATTTTTCTAATGTTTGCAATTTATCAAAAATGGTACAAATGGGCTATAGAATGCATAATGTAGGAACTTAGGGAACCAATTAGGCTCAATAGTTTAGGAGCAACATAACATAGAGTGAAATTGTCAAAGGTGACAATTTATAATGGTACATTTAGCCTCCACTTTGGTTAGAGTATGAACTTATTCTTAGAATCACACTAAAGTAGAAAATATTTTTCAAGAGGGGTTGAATTGTCTAAATTTTGAAGAGATAGGATTTCAAAGGATTTGGGATGAGTACATCAGCCCCCATGATAGAAGATTTGATGGAAAAACAACATAAGCACAAAGGAACACACACATGAAATGAAATACATCAAAACAACATACACAAACATACATGTTGAAAACATAATGAAAACACATGGTTACTACTAAAGGGATTTGAGTCAATAAGGAAAAGAGACCTCAGTCTTAAAATTTCCCAAATACCAAATGTCATTAACTGAATGTGCTGTCTAAAAAAATGATGCTCTCACAAGGATGTAAAATAACTTATGAGCCACATGGATCTACTGGCTAGAGATTTGTGTTATACTAGGTTTCCATGCAATATGATGGGTTTGACAAGGCTAGTAAGGTGTGCTATGCTAGGTATCTCATGAAAAAAATGGATCCACTAGCAAGAAATTTGTTTTATGCTAGGTGGCCATGTTAAATTTTTTTAAACTCATAGACCAGTAAGCTCCATTATGCTATGCAAACCATGCTTTAGGGAGTGCAAAAATATCAGCTCAAGGGGTGCATAAATTTTAAACTCAGGAGGTGCGAACAAAACTTACCTTAGGGGGTGCATAAAGTTTAATGTCATAGGGGATGAATTGATAGCCATTCCTCAAGGGGTGCTATAAACAACAACACCAATGGGGTATGTCAATAAGTCAAATCTTAGAAGATGAAACAAATAGGGGTAATATATGCCCCACTTAAATTGTCAACATACTTTATATGTTGGTATTCTAAGGAATAAGAGGGGAAGAGAGAATCCTTAATGAGAATGCACACCTCCCAAAATTAGTTATCCTTGCCCCCAAGTGTAGAGATAAGGACAACCACACCAAGGAATATCATGTTTCCGCCATGAGAAATATAGTTGCATGTAAGATTGTAACATCATGAATGGTAATGAGTAAAACACATAAAGCTACAAAAGCCACATAATGATGAGAAACACAATAGGATGAAGATCATTATTGATGAGAGCAATTAGGTGCATCAACACAAGGAATAGAACTAAAATCCTTAAGCTGTATTTTATTACTCAAGACCTAACATTCATTGGTAGAATGTCCACACACTCGATGATATGCATAAAATGATATTGTTATAAAATATCTTTCATGTTTTTGGAGGGGGGGATATCAAGCGATCTTTGAGAAGCCTTGGTAAAATATGCTCTTGATTATCAGTCAAAGAAATTCCTTTCTCTTATGAAGAAAAGCTTGATTTCCTACCACAAGATGCCATACATATAGTAGATGAATAAAGCATTAGATGAAGATAGGGATGAGTGTTGGAAATATAGACCATGTTTAGAAAACTATGGTATAGAATTCCCTTGATCCCTATAAATTTGTTTCATGGTTTCATTATATCCATGTTTAGAAAGAATTTTGTATCTCAGACTATAATATTCTTCTATCTGTTGGAACACAACAATCTACTGAGAAGAGGGGCACGAATCAGTAGATCAATTAAACCCTTACTTTAATACTTTTAAACCAATATAAAAGTATATGTAGAGAGATTAACAAGCACACACATAACACTAGATATATGTGGAAAACCCAATATGGGAAAAATCATGGTGAGAAAAGATGCTTGATTCTACTAGTCAAATCCATCCTCACAATAGAACCTCATTGGTTACATTGTTTAATGGAACCAACCCTAAGGATGCACCAATCCCCTAATTTAAGAGCACCAACTCTAAGGAGGCACCAATCCCCTGATTTAGGAGTACCAACACCAAAGAACCACCCACTCCCTACATTGATCACCAACATAGCTATCTGATGGAACCAACCAATTAGATTTACAATAAAAATACAAGAGCTTCAACTCTAGATTACAATTGATTCAATTGAATCTAGTTATTTGTTACAAGCCTTATCTATAACTACTCATTCTTTTCTTTGCATCTATGCAAAAATTCTCTCTCTTGATGTTGTAGTGTTAGCAACACATACCTCTTTGATCTTCCCCCCTTCTCTTATCTATCTCATTGATCTACACTTAGAAAATTCTTTGTTATTTAAGTTGTTGCACTGTAAGGCCCCGCCTTATGTATGGTAGATATAAGTACTTCAATTCCACCATTGGTATATTTTCCTTTTAGTGATAATTATTTGGGTGAAATGAAAGAGCTATATAACTTAGAATTAATTTCTAACATGAAATATTCATGGTTTTGATTCCTAATTATGGTGATAGTATGTGGCTAATATCATAGGATGTTTATATAATTGTTTTATATCATTCACTCATTTCTTGAGACCTTATCATGCATAGTGACCACAAGGTTTGTAATTCTTACCAATATGTTTTAGAAACCATCTCATGAATCATTATGCACATCATGTTGGTTTTGTATATAAGATAATTGGATTAGAAAGTGTATAATGTGTCATGGAGAAATAGAAATCTGTGATAAGTATTATTTCCATATATGGTTGTTTACCATGAATTTAGATTAGAAAGAAGGGGTAGCCTTTAGATTATTATTACTCAAGAATTGGTGACTTCAAGATTCTTAAATATTAACAAAAGTTCAAACTTTTTTGTAAACACTCATCATGCTATTATGGTACAAATTATATGAACTTATTAAAGTGGTTGTCTTGTATATCAGTCATATGTATCATTGCACATTTTAGGGCTAGAATACTTTTTCCTAGATAACTAAGTAGATGTTATAGTATGGAGAGCAGAATTAACTTGAAGAATGCATATAATTATGCTACCAATAATCATGTGGATAATCATTTAACTTGTTAATAAATCTACTTCATCATAATGGTCATTTTAAAAAGAAAAACTATAATTATATAGGAAGAATGTATTTAAGATATTTGGATGACTTTTTGAATATGATAACTAAGTTAGTTAGGCATATTTAATTTAAAATCTTGCATATGTACAATTAGCATTATAAAATGGTCACATGTAGTAGCAAGAATTGTGTTCAAAAATTTGAGGTGTGGCTACAACCATTCAAGCGAAGTACAATAAACATGATCAAGGTAAGAAAATTTAATTATCATTCAATTGATAATTTAAGTATTGAAATGTCATTTAAACTATAGCATTTTGGAATATTGATCATAATGGAAAAAGTGTGAAAGATAATTAAATGGTTAATGAAAGGAGAAGATCACTAGGACCTTAATAATTTTCCCTTTCACAATGTGAAACTATGTGTTAATTATGGGATTTTTGAGTTACATGTTGTTTCCTTGTGTAGACCAATAAGGACCATTATTTTTTTTTAATTTAGAAGAAAAGATAGTAGATTCTGTTGAATGAAAAAGACAAATAAGAGGGGGGAGGTGAATCAATTGTAGTAAATTAAAACATCAAAAACATCAACATTAATCAGATCCACATGCATTCATTGAACCCTTATTCTATTAATGTTATTAATCATGTTTAATGTATATAACAAAAGCTAAAATAACAATAACATACATAAGAGAACACTAGATTTACGTGGAAAATCTAATGAGGGAAAAACCATGGTGAGGATTAGATCACAATATAAGTAATAGAAAAAATGGTACAAGGGGTCATTGACAGAATATGACACATTGTCCAAAAAGGCTCACAGTCAGGACTCACTACAACAAAAAGAACACAAGAAGATAGAAGAGAAATGTTACACAGAGAAATAAATTCTCATTGCAAGGAGTCCACCACAATTTCTCCAACACTTTCACATCCTTGCATGAAAGATTTTGAACACCTTCAGCTCAATACCTTTAGGAATCCAACACTTAAAATTTTCACTATTATACTCAAACTCACATCACATACATTACTCAAATTAATGTTGCATCTATCTTGTCTCTCTCTTACATCTCACAACAACATTACTCTTATTTATATCAACCTCAACCTCAAAAACTTCTCCAAATTTGGAAACCATCCACTATACTTATAAATTGAAATTAGGTCATAACCTAAGAATTATCGTGGTGGATATGAATGAAGGTGACCCATATAAATCCTTAATTAGTGTTGGTGTGATGCCAAGATCACCAACTATAGCGAATCACCTTGAAAAGAAATCGAGAGAGGCAACACATGGCGATTTCATCAAATAAGGAGTGTATAAAAATGATATGCTTAATTTACATACTGTACAGGATTTTAAAGCCATGAGAAAGGTGTCAAGTGGGAAAACTACCCACACGGGAAAAACCACCCATGAGAAACTAATCAGACTAATCTACCCTATGTGAAAACTTAATTACACTAAAAATTAGGACCCAAATAGATGCAATACATCTCAACATTCTTTCACAAGCCTCACATTTAGTGTTAACACAAGGTCGACCAATACCCATGCTAAAAACCATAAACCTTAAGTGCATGCTTCCTTAAATCACTCTGAAACTTCCAAAAAACAAAATTTACTTGAATATGATCTAGAATAAACCTCCAACCACCTTAGATCCATCAAAAACTTCATCCAAACTCACATTATAGAAATACTTCAACCCAGAACAACTAGTAAACGTTATTCGCACATTGTCACATGAAACACACATTGTAATATACCAAATCAAGTGAAACCTTGAATCCTAAATGATAAAAAAATTATAAGAAAGTTCCAAAATTTGTGTAACTTGAAGCCAAACTATAGAGAAACATAGAGAAAATACATTTCTTCCAGACCATAGGAAAAATCGTTAAAAAATTGGTTCACACACTATTACAATGATCTAGAAACCTAAATTCTAAATATAGCAACCTCTAACAACCTTGAATGACATATTAGATTTGTATACAAGAAACATCAACACAAAAGAAAAATAGAGCACATCTTGAAGCACATTCTAAAAACTTACACCAATTTATTTTCTTTGTTTATCAAATTTTCTCAAAAGAACTTGGAAACAAGGTTCTAGAGACATCATCTCAACTCATTAATTCATTCCAACTCATCTTCAAACATTGCAACAAAATATAGCTCCATGTACTCAAAACACTTCCTCAATATGTCAACTACACATGCACAACCTGCAACAACTTATTTTCCTCTTGTTCACAATTTTCTCAATATCCTTGACATCTTCATCATACAACAAACTTCATCAACAAATAGCTAACATCAATGACAATACAAGCTAGTAGAATTCCTATTGAAATCAATGAAAACACCTTCATACTTGCAACAATCTTTCCCTTTTTCATTGATGGAAACAAAAGATGTGAAAAACCATCACAAATACATAATAACTCAAAACACACTTTCTTATGATTTCCTTTCTTTTCTCCCTTGAATAGATAAAAATTTTCACATGGTACTTTCTCCCCCTTTAACATCAATGGCAATGGAAAAATGTTTTACATTTTTCTCCCCTTTTGAGACTAAACTAGAAGATACCTACTCTAGATACTCCCTATTAGTAGTACACCAAATCAACTCAACAATTTTTGACAATGATAACCCATGAAACTACCTACTTCCCCTAATAGGTAGCCTCCAACATTAGTCCAAAAAAGAGATGAATCCATAGATCCACTAGAATGATACATCTCCCTATGCATCTAGTTCAACGGAGGGGAAAAAACCCCAAAATTCTCCCGAAGATGCTCAAAAGTATCCTTAGGAAGAGCCTTAGTAAATATGTTAGTGATCTTATCCTTTGCAGGTACATACTCAAGTTTTACCTCATTTTCCATAACCTTCTCTCACAGAAAGTGATACCTAATTTATGTATACTTTATCCTTGAATGCATCACTGGATTCTTTGAAATGTTAATTGCACTTGTATTATCATAAAATATAAAAATAGGCTCATCATATACAACTCTGAAATCCTTCAATTTATGACTTATCCATAAAAATTTTGTACAACAAGATGTTGTTACAATATACTCAACCTCTACAGTGGATAAGGAAACTAAATCTCGCTTCTAAAAAAAACCATGAAAACAATCTACATCCATGAAAAAATGCACCACCACTTGTACTTTTCCTTTCATCAACACAACCAACCCAATTTTCATATGCATAAGAACTTAATGTGAAATTAGTATCCTTGGGATACCATAATCCATAATCTGGAGTGCCTCTAAAATATCTAAATATCCTCTTCATAGCTACAACATATGTTTCTTCAAGTTCTTGTTGAAATCTAGCCACAAGGAAAACTATATGCATGATCTAATGGCTAGCAATTTGTGTTATGCTAGGTTTCCATGTCATATGATGAGTTTCACAAGGCTATCAAGAAAGGTGTATTATCTTGAATGACCATGTTACAAATGCTTTAAATTCATAGACCATCAAACTCCATTATTTTATGACTATGGAAACCATGCTTTGGAGAGCACACCAAAATCACCTTAAGGGGTGCACAAGGACAAATTAAAATCACCTTAGGGGTTGAAAAAAGTTTAACATCACGAGGGATGAATAAAATTCACCTTAAGGGGTGTACAAAGTTTAATATCATAGGGATGAATATAGTTCACCTCAAGGAGTGCATAGAGTTTAATGTCACAAGGGAAAAATAAAATTCACCTCACCTAGGGTGCACACGTTTTAACATCATGAGGGACAAACAAAACTCACCTCAGGGGGTGCATAAAGTTTAACATCATGGGGTATGAAAAAAACTCACCTCAAGGGGTGCCTAAACTTATGAAAAGATAATACCAAAACCTCAAGGGGTGTTATAATAACACCACCACAAAAGGTTATTTATAAAAAAAATGAAGGGGCTTTGCTCAACATAAGAAGGGCCATACCTTAGGGATCATCACACATGACCTCACCACCAAGAGAGGACAAGTCATAGAATAAAAAGATCACACTTTAGGGAATGGTAGACATAGTATTACAACCAAGGGGAATGTCATATGCCAAGAAAGGTCACACCCATACGGGATATCAAGCCCAATATCACCACAAAGGAGATGTAACATAGATCAAGAAGGACACACTTTAGTTGACAAGGTCACACTTCCTAGGAGATGTATGCTACCAACACTAACAAAGAAAAATTCTTGTGCAAATAAGAGTAGGGAACTTTATGTCCCCCTAAAATGTTAGTGTACTTACTACATTAAAATTTTAAGGAGAACTGAAAACATCCCAAGAAGCAATTCATCTAACAAAATTATTCCTAACTCCTTGCCTCCCAAGTGTATTAACAAAGGTGGGCGCAAAATGGATGATGATATGCTTCTCCTTGCAAGATAAAAGATTATTGCATAAAGCCAATTTTATACCCCCATTGATTGTAGTGAGCATGTTGTGATACTACACCTACCACATAACAAGGGGTGAAGAATATGGATGTTAATATATCATACATTTAATTTGATCCCCATAAGGATCAAATTCTCTTAATTTCTTCTTTAAAGCATAAGGGTATGTGCAAGATCATGATGGGCCAAAAAGTGGCAATATGATGGGTATGTGGTTGATGACCTTTTTTTTACCAAAAATTGATGAAATGAAAAGGGTTTTTAAAGGAGATTATTAACTTTCCACCAATATAAATTATGCTTTACTTTGAATTTAATAAGTAATTATTATTCATTTTCTATTCAAATTACGATTAAAGTCCTGATTGATAGATTGATTGAAAAAAATCTATATCTTTCAAATGGTATCACATTTTTTAAATCCAAAACATGTGTCACATTCTACGCTTTGCATAATATAGGATTCAAAAAATAAAAATTGAATTCAAGAAGTTTTGACCAAGTTAAGGTGGTCAGACATACGAGTTTTTTATATTTTTTAAAGGTTGTAATAAAAATTTCATAATTAATTATTTATTTGGAAACAAATTACAAAAAAATATGCCTCACATCAGGACATGAGTCCTCTACTTATATCTAAAATATTATAAAAAAATATTATCATTTTATCGTGGTTAGGGTGGTAAGACAAACACCTACTTCTTATTTTTCCCCTGAAATTTAAGTACTACTGCATTGAAATTTCAAATTTTGACCAAATAGATTTTTTTCTATAAAAAAGCCTAGTAGTTTAGAAAATTCATTCAATTTGCTACATATTCTATTCTTACATACTGTTGAAATAATATAGATAACTTATTCAAATTTTTACGTCAAGTTGCGTAACTTTGATTTTTCTAAATTTTTTGCCACTTAAGGGCCTGTTTTTTCCATGATGATCATGCACACACCCATAACATTCATCAATAAGATGTCTGATTATTCTATAATATGTGTAATAAGATATATTTTCACTTTTTCCTTTCTTGTCTTCTTGATCATAGATAGATGGTAATGTAAAGTATCCTAAGTTGAGAAGTATACCTAATGTATGATAAATCTTGGTTACAAGATGTAGGAATGGTAAATTCTTAATAGGACCATGAATATTATGTCTTGGATGTTGGAAAAAATGTTTGATGTAAAGGTTGAGGACCTTGGTAACCTAATCCTTTAACAGATTTTGATAGTATCTATTCCAAGAGGGGATGGATCTCATGTTCATTATTTATGTCACATCCTTGAACATTTTCTTAATATCCTAAATCATTTTCCATAACATTTTTCTAAGTTGATGGGTATTTTTGTAACTTTATGCTCATATGGCAAGAGGTTTTTCATGTGCATTCCTTGTGATTATTATTGATAGGTCTCTCCATACCCATTGGTTGAGGTATGAATTGTAAGTCACCTTTCTAATGTGATGTAGAGAATATTTCAAGTCGTGGTACGATAGGAGGTGTTGATTGTTGATATGGATTATTAGGCCATTGCATTGAGGGATAAAAGGTTTTATTATGCTTAAGGTTGCACAAATAATTATGTATGAATATTCATTCATACTCTCCTCATATTTTCCCAAGATATCTACATCACAAGGAAATGCATTGGGAGGTGAAGGATCATGAATATTCTCATTGGTGTAAGGATGTTAAGGTAGCAAAACAACTTCCTACAATAATCTTGAGAGGTGTAAAATGAAAAACTTTATAGATCTTTAACAATTACAAAAAATTAAACATAAATAAACAAAAATATCATGTATACCACAACACAATGATTTATGTGGGGAAAACCCTTTCCACTCTATATATTATTCAAAAATCAAAAGATTACAATATACTTGTAGAGCAAGCTTCTCATAGAACTGTCACCACCAGAGATTAAGAGACAACATGACCACTATCAAACTCTTAGAATAAACCATGGATACATATATCCTAGCCTCTTATAGAAAGCTTTTTGGAACCTTCTAGAATTATAGTTTTACAAGGTCATTTTTCATCTAACATGTTAACAAAAAACCTTGACATGTCAATGGCAAAAAACCTTGATGTGTCAGTGAGAAAACCTTAACATGTAAAAAAAAAAGGTTCAGTTGCCACATACCAACATAGATCCTATCAAAAATAAATTGTATATAATTTCAAGGTTGAGACACATTTTCCCAAAAATCTCCCACTTTTCAAACACCTTGCAAGAGCAACATGGGTTTGTAACCATTGTCTCTCTAATTGCTATGGGTTAAAAGTCCCATAATCTCTTAACACCATCTGAACTTCTCTGTTTTCATAGGCTTAATTAAAGAATCACCAACATTCATCAATGTCTATATCTCAACTAGCTTCACCTTGCCATATTCAACCATACCTCTAATAAAATGATACTGTACATCAATGTGCTTGGTCTTGGCATGAAATATCAGGCTCTTGGCTAGACATATCACACTTTGACTATTGCAATAAATGTTCATTGCACCTTGTTTTATTCCAATATCTGAACATAGTCTCTTAAGCCAAATGGCTTCTTTACAAGCATGCGTAGATTCCATATTCTCTGCTTCGTTAGTGGACAAAGCAACCACAACCTATTGCTTACTCATCCAACTAATTGCACCACCAAATAAACTAAAAACATAAGCATTGGTGGATTTTCTGCTATCAATGTACATCAAACTTCGAACTACACTCTAGTTGTAGACACGTAAAATGTACTGATTGACATTACACATCTGATCGTAATTTTACTAACACCATTTCATCCTAAATCATCCCTCTGTCTAAACCATTTAATTGAATACCCTTATTTGATTAAATTCATTAAATTCTCCTCTCTTAATTAAATAAATAAAATATGATTAAGTCATTCTCTCTCATTAATTAAATAAATCAATGTTATTTAATTAATCCTCTGGTCTCTATTTAATAAAATAATTCATTTTATTTGATTAAACCTCTAAATTCATCTTATTAAATTCAATAAATTATACCTTATTTTATCTAATCTAGCACCATCCCCTTTAGTTAAATAAAACAAAATCATTATTTAACTAAATCTAAATCATTTTCCTCTCAACTTTGATTTATTTAAATCCTAAAATCTAAGTAAAAAATTTCAAATCACCTAACCTCCTCTTATTTAATTAAATCTTGATTAAAGCTAATCTTAATCCATGTACCATCCTCTATTTTTTGCCACTTGCACATGAAAATACATTTAATTAATTTATTAAATCCCTACTTTCTCTCAACTTGGCATAAAAGGGGAATATTCTTCAAAATTTGAAAATCCCTCCAAGTGAACTTTGTCCTTCCAACAAGACATTTATTTCATCTTACAAGTCCTTTTTCCTTGAGCCAAGTGGCCATAACTCCATTTGACTCTCCCTCCACCTTGTCATTTCACTAATTTCAAATTTCAACTAATTGCATTTATGGGCACATTCATCAAAATGTGCCCATCCTTTTTCCCATTCACCTCTTGACAAGTTGCATCTTGTCATTGGTTGAAGATTAGTCCCACATTGCTTCATTTTGGGCATTCTTCCATCTTGTCTTTTTATAAATAAGAAGCTTCTCTCCTCATTTGATCCCCAATTTGAGCAAGTTTACTATACTCAATTTCATCCTCAAGCATATCTATTTCCATCCATTTTATGAAGGCTTTAGCTAGGTTATGTAGATTTTTCATCATGGAGCTCAATTGAATCTTGAACAAAGTGGATCACTCTTCATCAAATCAGAAAAAGCTTGCATAGAAATTGGGAAAGGGAAAATTTTCACATCAAAGTGGCACCAAATCCCCCATGAGATGAAGAGTTTTCTTTGCTTTGAATAAGATTTGATAGCTTTTGTTTATGTTTTTCATCTCATTTCTTGTTCTTTGCAAATTTAAATGGAGTTCATGGGGAATCATGATTATCGCTTGCATTTGATCTAACCATGTGTTTGTTTTCTTGTGTTTGTGTAGATCTAGGATTGGGCTTCCACATTTGGCACTAGAAGGAGCAAAAATCTCAAGTTTTAATCATGTTTTTTCACAAAATTTTGTGCTTTTCTCTATTTTTTGGTGTCTATAGGGAACTGCGCCGCTATCAGTCCAGTGACTCCATACAACACCGCTATCATTCCAACGGTGCCATACATCACTGCTTCAAACTACAAACTGCACTGCTCAGCCTTTCCCGCCCAGAATTCAAAAATTCTAACTCCGCCACTGGGTCAATTCACGGTAATTGGATTTCTCAAACTCCAAACTGTGTCGCTAAGTGAAACTCCACTGCAATCATGCTCTTTGTTCTGCTACAAAGTGTTGTGCAGATTTAGCAGTGCCATATAGTGCCACTGACTTTCTCAAATTTGCACTGCCTGTGCAAACTACACTGTTGGAGTCAAGTAAAAAGGTCAAATTTCAATTTTCTTTGACATGTGCATTTTTATCTTGGTTATTTTGGGCTACTAACTAGTTTTCTAACCTATGTTTTGCAGTTCTAATTAGTTTTTTGCAAGTTTATCTAATCAAGGTGAAAGAGGAAAAAAAAGTTGGAGGTTCCATTATGACATCATTCTCTCATTACATCAAGTGTTTTTGAACACTTTTGTGTTTCTTTAACACTTTTGGGAGAAGTCAAAATCTCTCTTAAAGATTTGTTACCTTTCATGTGCTTAGGACACACTAAATTTATTTTGGGTATATTAAAAAGAACTCTTCAAAATCTTTCATTTTTGCTACAAAGGGTTTAAAATGAACTTTAGGAAAATCCACTAGATTTTGTTTAAAGGTTAACAATTGAACAATGCAATTTTCAAACTTCCTTTGGTGCTTAAAAAGAAGTCACTTTTTCTTTGAAAGGATAAAATGAACATGTGCTACTTTTTCTTGTAATTACTTACCCAAAGTAATACCATTGAAAAGACGTATGCACTTCTCTCAAACCTCACAACGATCTTGAGAATCAAAAGGATTTTTGGTGATCTTAAGTTAGGTAAAGTGATTTCCTTCATATTTCATTTTGGGATTAAAAATTGAAAAAACCTTACAAGTGTGAGCGGAACATATCGTGTATGTTCTCTCTTTGTTTCTCAACAAAGATTGATCAAACTACAAATGTGTTTTCTCGCTTTTTTGTTATCTTAGAGGACCTTCCTTGTGGGAAAAAGTAATCACCCAAGGGAACGACCCAACCGGCAACATGCTAAATCCAAGCGACTTCCAACCGATATATAAGTGTGGGTCCTTGTTGAAAGGAAAGTATCATGATGGTCATCCCAATGAGAAAGGCAACAATGGTCTCTCACCAAATGGGTGATCCCCCACGAATGAAATGCCCACATTAAAACCCTTGTTTAGAAAAGGCCAAAACCCTTAATCTATTTTTTGGTAAAAGAATAGTCATTCTGAAGCTACCCCACACTTTTACATCTTTTAGTAGAAATGGAAAGTGTGCCATGGGAGTTTCATGAATATTGATGCTTGGTTGTCCTGTATAAGTGAGTGTTGTGGAGGGGAGCTAGTGGGTTCAAGCATCTAACCATTCGCTAAAAGTAGGCGTAGTTGGACTTGTCCAAGTGGGGATTCAACAAATAGAGTCTTTCATATCCATAGGATTGTGCATGTTCTTAGAAACAAAACACTTTTCTTGTTCATAAAAATTGAAAAGAAATAAACATTCAACATTATCATCAAACTTCAAACCTTTTAGGAAGCAAATATCTTTGAAAAAAATCATGTGTTATTGCTTTCCCTTGGGATTCTATCCTTAGAGGTTTCTAAACACTTGGATTATATATCTCAAATTGCTTACTAAAGTCAACAATAGGGAAATTTTTCCTTAAATTCCTTGATGTCCACATAACACACTTTGTGGGATGATAAGAAGTTAAGACATTAGACATTTAGTTTGAAAAAACCTAATCAAGAATTGTTTGTGGTAAAAAGAATTCAAGAAAAGCTAAGAACAATTGAACCCCACACATGTGTTTCAAATGATTTCAAGCAAGATCAAAATACAGAAACCAAAAGTCAAAAGGTCGTCAAAAGTGTCTCTTGATGCTCTCCGAATTCAAAAAAATATTTCTTTTCAACTTTTACAGACATGCTTCAAGAAACAATCCCAATTTGTATTCATTTTACTATTGTCAGAATCCAAGACCTTTTCAAAAATTTGAGTATCTTGTTTAGAGTAAAGTGTGTTCTTCAAAACCGAGCTCTCGTAAACAAGAGTCTTTTTAGGTACACATAGGATCAAATAAAAATCTTCATCAATCCTTCAAACATCAAAACCAAAATAATCTCACCAACAACTCTTGAAAATCATGAAACCATCCTTCATGCTATACTTTTTGGAAAATCCATGAGTCAAATATTTGAAACAAATCAAAATCCTTGAATCAAACATCAAATCATCTTGTTTAGCTAGGTATATGTAGATGAGTCCTTCTCCATATGCTTAGTTGAATTATCATCTTGTTTGGTTAGGGTAGATGCATCCTTCTCCCTATACTTAGTGAAATTATCCTCTTGTGAGCAAGTCTATCCCATAGATAGCATCCAACATCTTGGGATCTACTTTTTCATTATCCAAAATAAAAAAAATCCAAAACCAAATCAAGGTCAAATCAAAATCCAAGAATTCAAGAATTCAAAACAAATCCAAGAATCCAAGAAAGTCTCAAAAGTCTAGAGTCCCCTCAAGATCTTCTAAAAGTTAAAATCATCCATATCATCCATCTTTCACACATTCCATCATCACACCTTTGATCCTTAAATCATCCTAAATTCTCTCTTTTGTACCTAAAATTAGATCAATCCAAAGAATTAGAGATACATCTCCCACATTCTTGAAAATTGATCCCTATTTTATGGTGCAAACTAGATCTCAACACAAGAGGAACATGGAAGCCAACAAGGAAACATCCACTTCAAGTGACCTAAGTCATACCAATTCCGAAATAAATATCAATAGATCAAGCAATCCCCTAACTAACTTTCCTTCATCATCACAAAATCCTCAAGAGGAAGGTCAAGTAGAGGATATCACCAATAATTCCTTCAAAATGACACAAGATTAGATTATCGAAATGGTCCAAAATCCTTAGAATCATAGAATTATCAACATCATGATGAAACTCAATCCCTCACAATATATGCTTGAATTAGAAAAAGAAGGGGCTAAAATCCCTTTTGATTTTGATGTGAGCACTATTGTGGAACCACCTTTTGGGATCATGCCCCCAATATCAACCACACTCCCAATTTCATCCACAACCCCAATTCAAAACATCACCCAAGTCATCCTGGAAATTACATCATCCATTGCTCCAACTCAACCCATTGTTAACAAGGGAAGTTCCTTTCTCAATACACTGCAAACACACCCCCTTGTGAACAATCAAGATTTGGATGCAAACACTATCTTGGGACAAACCATTCCCAAAAATCCATTATACCCATGTGTCCCCCTCACCTTTCATGATCCTAATGATCCATCATCATCATTTCACACATCACCCCAAAATTCTCTCCCTATGATCTGGCAAGGAGAAGGTGACTTATTTGGACTAAGGGGTATCTTTGATCCTTCATCTTCATCATTTCCTCAAGGGAGTATGCCACTCACTTTTCCACCACTCCCACCCTTGTCATCAATATCCACACCACCTCTCAGTTTAGGGATTTCCCCTTTACCAAAAATCAATCAAAAAAATCAAACCAACCCCCCGATCATCAATCAAAACATCATACCAAATCATCCCATCTTGCCATTGATATCGCAACAACAGATGGCAATCATCCCAATAACACAAGTAACCACCACATCATGAACCATCCCCCAAATATCTAGAAACATGGTCTCTCAAGGACCAAGCATGTCAATCGCACCACCCACCACCCAAATCCCAATCATCAATACAATGGTGCCTCTCATCACCACAACAAGCACCATTTTGAATCCACCACCACCACCGCCACCCAATTTAAACACGTCAAACCAATACAACATTGTGTTGCAAATTGCTCAACAAGATTCCTATCAAAAGGAACTTCAACAAATCCAAAACTGACAAGTTGGACTACTAGCCACTCAACAAGTGCAAACACAATTATCTGCACAACAAGCACAACAAGCAGCACAAGCTGCTCAATCAGCTCAAGCCACACAACAAGCACATCAATCAATGTAAGCTGCTCAAGAAGAGTAGGCTGCACAAGCCACACAAGCTGCACAAATGGAACAAGCTACCCAACAAGCACAAGCCTAGGTTTAGGCACAAGCGCAAGCTCAACAAGCACATGAACAAGCATAGGCACAAGCACAAGTGCAAGCACATGAACAATAATAATACCTAATACAACAACAACCAACCCAACAACAAGAATATCAACAAGTGCTAAAACAATACCAAGAGCAACAAGAAGCAGCCCGACTGGTAGCCCAACAACAAGCATTGTTGGCACAACAACAATAGTAGCAAGCTCAACAACAAGCACTATTAGTGCAACAACAACATGACCAACAACAAGCATTGTTGGTACAACAACAATTACAAGCATACTTGCTATAGAAAAATGTGAAAACACTAACCAACCCACCCATCCCGCCAACAATTGAACCACCCCAAAACACCTTAACTCCACCCACTGATCTGCAAAATGATGTGACAACACAAATCAAGTTGCTCTCACAACAAGTGCTTGATCTTTATTCAGGGAAAACCAAAAAAACATCCAACAACTTATGTCCTTATCTATTTGACAGGAGTATCACAATGAAACCATTCCCAAAGGGGTTTGAAATCCCCAAATTTGATAAATACCGTGGGACGGGAAACCTTGAAGATCACATTAGGGAATCCCAAGTGCATTGCATGGAAGTTGCATACGATGATACATATTTGATGCGGCTATTTCCTAGAAGTTTGGTTGGCCAAGCCATGGAGTGGTTCTCTTTCCTTCCTCTAGGAATCAAGAAGTTCCAAGAAGTAGTAGATGCATTCATAAAAAATTAAGCATTCAATATCATTATGGATGTCAATTTAGAGGAACTATCAGCTCTTAAACAAGGAAAAAATGAATCATTTGCTTCCTTCCTACAACGATAGTGATCCAAGGCCAATAGGAGAAAATGGGCTATGCCTGAAGAACAACAAGTTTACACCATTATTTCCAATCTCGATGGAGTTTTGGAATTCCATCTCAAGGTGCAAGTTATCACCACATACAACTAATTGATCTCCAAGGTGCTTAACATTGAACGAGCCCTTATTGCATAAGCAGGGTCACTCGCATATCCTAAAAAACAAAACAATCACCCATCCACCAACTATAATGACAAAACTCACACATGGGAGAAGAACAGAAACATTACCAACAATGGTGTTGTCAATGCCAAAGTTTTCATCAGTGCTTGTCGACAAAACACATCAACACCCAACAACAACCCCAAAACAACAATCAGAACCACCAGCAAGCTAACACTATGACTTAGCAGTCAAGCAATCAAATAATCAACAATGTGAATGATCAAAGGGGCCCACCCCAGTGAAACAAAAACTCCCCCAAGCGGAAGTACATAGCCATTGGGAATTGATTGAATCCATCATGAAGAGACTAGTGGAGGAAAAACTCATCACAATCCCCACCTATGAAAACTATCAAGAACCCTCAGTAAAACTATCATGGTATAATGAAAATCACCTTTGTGATTTCCACAAGATCAATGGGCACACAACTTCCAGTTGTGTGAGGTTAAAAAACTTGATTCAAGACCTCATTGATGATAAAATCATAAATATGGAACAACTGACAGGAAATCAAAATCTCAAAATCTACATGAATATGATGCCCAATCATAACAGGGTATGTGCAGGATCATGATGGGCCAAAAAGTGACAATATTATGGGTATTTGTAGGGTATGTGGCTGACAACTTTTTTTTTACCCAAAATTGATGAAATGAAAAGGGTTTTTAGAGGAGATTCTCAGCTTTCCACCAATATAAATTATGCTTTAATATGAATTTAATAAATAATTATTATTCATTTTCTATTAGAATTACGACTAAAGTCCTAATTGATAGACTGATTGAAAAACATCTATAACTTTCAAATGGTATCACATTTTCTGAATCTGTAACATGCTTCACATACTATAGGATTAAAAAAAGAAAAATTAAATTTCATGAAGTTTTGACCAAGTTAAGGTGGTCAGACATATGAGTTTTTATATTTTTTTATAGTTGTAATAAAAAATTCATAATTAATTATTTACTTGGAAAAAAATTACAAAAAAATATGCATCACATCCGGACATGAGTCCTCTACTTATATATAAAATCTTATAAAAAAATATTATCATTTTATTATGGTTAGGGTGGTTAGACAGACACCTACTTATTTTTTCCCTGAAATTTAAGTACTACTGCATTGAAATTTCAAATTTTCACCAAACAGATTTTATTTATTTTTAAATAAACCTAGTAGTTTAGAAACTACATTCAATTTTCTATAGACTCTATTCTTACATATTTTTGAAATAATATAAATAACTTATTCAAATTTTTATGTCAAGTTTCCTAACACTGATTTTTCTAAATTTTTTGCCACTTAAGGGCCTATTTTTTCCATGATGATCCTGCACATACCCAACAACAAAGGGAACAATAACAATGATAAAGGAAAGGGTACCTTCAAAAGTGTGAATCATTTATACAACCATGTCATCACATGCCTAGATGAGTATTGCACTACTATCACCATCAAAGGAGCCCAAGCTGATTTTGGAGTCACCACAAGAGGCAGAAAAATCACCATTATAGGGTCATCTCAGCCTCCTAGAGCACCCACTTCCAACCCAGGATATGTTCCTAGTGGTTATAATGTCCTTGATTAGTCGACAAGAACCCCAACTCAAATTTCCATCATGGAGTTGCTAAAAATTTCATCAGCCCACTGAAAGATCCTTGAGGAAGCATTGGCTTCATCCACCATCTCTGTGGATCTTGATGCTAAACAATTCCAAGCTATGGTTAGAAACATCACTACCCCAAATCTTCTTACATTCTCCAATCAAGAATTTCTCGCTCAACCATCTCATAATCGTGCACTCCATATAGAGGTCCTAGTGCATAAGAACAAAGTCAAGAGAGTCCTGGTGGATGGAGGTGCAGGTTTAAACATTTGTTCCCTCAAGCTCATAAAGAATCTAAAAATCTATGAGGATTCCATTGAAAAAGGAAAAGGTGTCACAATGAAGGCTTGCAATGATCAAGAAAGAGTGTCTTAGGGAACTATTCAACTCCCTATTCAAGTAGGGCCAACAATTATGGAAACTACCTATCAGGTACTCGACCTTGACTTGCCTTATAACATTCTCTTGGGGCATCTATGGATCCATGGGATGCAGGCAGTAGCATCAACCTTCCACCAATGTGTCAAGTTCACATACCAAGGCCAAGAGGTCACTATCCATGGGGATCTTGAAACCTTCTCTTACTGCAACAACCTAGATGAAAAATATTACAAAATCCCCCAAGTGCCTAAAAATGATGAAGGCCCATCAAATCCATACATTTATTGAACAACTCTCACCTCCACTTCTGTGACAGAGACACCTACCACTCCCATCATCCCCGCCATCTCCGATATCAAGGTCATTATCCAGGACAATAGGTGTGGACACTATACAAATCCAAACAATAATTTTATGGTAGGAGAGTTACCACAATCTGCCAGGTCATGAGGATGACCACAATCAAATGATGCTTCCTCATCCCAAACCTTCACTACATGATATTCAAACTTTAGAAGTTGGTGAGATCTTGGGTGGGAAGTAATTGAAGAAGACCCATCCAATCTCCTATCTCAAGCAATAGACCAGTAGCTGATCTACTTATGGATGATAGCAGTAAAGGCTTACAAATGATGCTTGCAATGGGATATGATAGAAACCAGAGACTTCGACAAAAGGACAATGGACTTCTAGTACTCATCATTCCTAAGACATGAATGAGAAATATTGGCCTTGGATGTACCCCTTTGAGTATAACCATATGTGGCCGAAGTCCTCCAATTAAAGCAGTCATGACTCCCCATCAGCTAATACCAGTTGAACTTCGCTTACCCATATCTATTGGCCAAGTCATAGACAAATTCACATTTGACATAACAGATGTCTGTAGCAGTATTGATGATGAGGAAGATGCCATAACTGACCTACCAATGCTTTTTGAGAATTCTTCTCTCCTTATAATTAGTACCATGTCATTTGAGTCAACTAGTCAAACCCATGAAATCAACCTAGTCTACCCCCAGCTCATTGATTACAACCAAAGAGGACCACTAGTTCTAAACACTTTCAAAAATGATGAAGCACTCTCAGAATTCATGGGACTTCAGGATACGATACCATGCAGAGATTATAAAGTTGGGTTTGATATCATTCTGGACACACAAGCTTACTATGGGGAGATGATTGAATCCTTTAGTTGCAAAAGCAAAAACTTGAGAATAATCTCAAGGTCTTTGAGTGAAAACCACATTGTTGCACTCTTTGGCCCTAAAATAGTAAAAATAAAGGGTGTATCCAATGGTGAAAACCTCTCTGAGGTTCCCAAGGATGAAGGATTGAATCTCCCCCTTAGTTCTCTACATTAGGAAAAGTCAGCAGTTCTAGCTGAGAAGTGCAACCCAGTCAACTTGGGAATAGAGGAAACCCTGCATATCACATTTTATGTTGAATCATTAATGTCAGAAGAACAAGAGCTCCTAGTTTCCTTCTTAAGGGAGAGAAAAATCAACTTTGCGTGGAGCTATGCTGACATGCCAGAGATTGATCAAGAAATTGTGGTCCACCACTGAGCGGTTTACCCCAAAGCAAAGCATGTCAAACAAAAACTCAAAAAAATGCATCCTCAAATAGCCTTGTTCGTCAAAATGGACTTGAAGAAGCTACTTGATGCAGGGTTTATATGACCATTTAACTATCCTGAGTGGGTATCAAATCTAGTTCCTGTTTCAAATCCTGATGGGGGCATCCGTATCCGCATAGATTTTAGAGACCTGAACAAGGCATGTCCCAAGGATGACTTCCCACTACCCAACATTGATATGATTGTACACATGACCGTATGACATGAGATTCTTTCATTGATGGACAGATTCTCAGGGTATAACCAAATTATGATAGCCAAAGAAGATCAAGACAAAACAACTTTTACTTGTCCATGGGGGATATATTGTTGGAACATGATTTTTTTTTGGCCTAAAGAATGTTGGAGAAACATATTAGAGAGCCATGAATTAATCTTTTATGACATGATCCATAAGACTGGAAGATTATGTTGACGACATATTGGAAAAATCCAAAAAGATTAGGGACCACATAGCAACATTAAGTGTCATCTTTGACAGACTTGAGGAATACAAGATTCACCTCAATCCAAAGAAGTGTGCCTTCAACGTACAATCAGGGAAGCTATTGGGATACATTGTGTATATGAGAGGAATTGAAATAGATATAGCTAAAGTAAAATCAATCCTTGAGATGGAGGCACCTAAAAATTTGAAGCACCTCAGAGGCTTATAAGGAAGGCTCTAGTCAATCCACTGGTTCATAGTTCAATTAGCAAATAAATCAATCCCATATTCTCACCTACTTCACAAGGGAGTAGTGTACAAGTGGGATGACAAGTGTGACCAATCCTTTAACAAAATCAAAGAATATTTTCTCACACCTCCAATGCTTATGCCACCAATCCAAGGAAATTCGTTAATCCTCTACATATCAACAACAACAACAGCTCTCGGTGCTCTCCTAGCTCAACATGATGAAAATGAAATAGAGAGGGCCATCTACTACATCATTTGAACCATGGTAGGGCATGAGTTAAATTATTCCTTCATTGAAAAATCTTGTTTAGCAATGGTGTTTGCCTCACAGAAGTTCAGACACTACATGTTGACACAAAAAAATAAACTCATTGCCAAGATCGATCCGCTCAAGTATCTTCTTTCCAAAGAAATGCTCACAGGAAGGATGGCCAAGTGGGTCATGATCCTATCAAAATATGACATCGAGTATGTAGAGTGGAAAGCCATCAAGGGACAACCCATTATAGATCAACTAGTTGAAGCACTAATGTATTAAGAGAATTCGCTAGTTTTAGAGTTCCTAGATGAATCCATCTTCAACTTGAGCATAACAGACCATTATAAGTTATACTTTTATGGTTCCTACATGCAACATGGATCAAGAGTCAGAGTCTTTTTCATCACTCCATAGGGAGACTACATACCAAGATCCTACAAGTTGGCATTTACCTACACAAATAATTTTTCAGAATATGAGCCCTAACCATAGGACTTAGAATAGTAGTGTAGTGGCATATCATGGCTCTCAAGGTATATGGGGATTCACAACTAATAATGAATCAAGTGAATGATAAGTATCAGACAAAGGATGACAAGCTAACTCCATACAAGAAATTGGTGGAAAGTCTTAAGGAGTCCTTCATTGAGATCACATTCGAGCAGGTACCCAGAGCAAACAACAGACTAGTGAACGCCATGGCGATAATTGGATCCCTATTGGATATCCCTTGAAATGTCCCAAATCATGAATTCTTGGTTACAGAGTAGCTTCTTGTGCCTGCATTCGAGGTACCAGATTCAGAATTCATGTGTGAAATTGTTGGTCCTAGTGATCCTTGATACCATGACATGTACACTTATCTTAGAATAGGAGTCCTCCCAGCTGACATAACCTGAAACTTTAAGAAAACTTTTGTCAAGAAAGTATCCCACTTTGTCATCCTAGCAGATAACTTGTACCGTAGAAGCATTGAAGGAACCTTGTTATGCAGCCTAAATGCTAATGAAGCCTTGAATACTTTAACTAAGGTACATAATAGTATTTGTGGTTTGCACTCGAGTGGAATGAACTTGGCTAAGAAATTGCTAAGGACGGGGTACTATTGGCCTACTATGGAAAGAGAAGCACATGACTACATCAGAAAGTGTCTACAATTTTAGCAACATGGGGATGTCATCCATGCACTAGCTCAAGAGCTCCATCCTATTGTCACACCTTGGCCCTTTTCACAGTGGGGGCTCAATCTCATTGGAAAAATAACCCCCACCTCATCCAGTGGCCACATATTTATCATTACCACCACTAAGTACTTCACCAAGCAGGCGGAAGCCATCCCCATGACATACATCACTGGAAATCAGATATAAAAGTTCATCTTAAACTATTTAATATGCCACTACGGTGTCCCACAAGCCATTATCTTAGATAATGGGACACCATTCAAGAATTAGGATGTTCGTGACCTTTGCAACAAATTCAAAATCCAACATCACTTTTCCACTCCATATTATCCCCAAGGAAATGGCCAAGCAAAAGCCACCAATAAAACCATTTTGAAGATCCTCAAGAAAATAGTCAATGACATAGGTCATAACTAGCATCTGCTATTAGGGTTAGAAAGGCAGATATCTAACAATTAAATATAGATTTAATTAATAAACAGAGAAACTAAAACACACATAGAATAAATTATACCATAGAGAATTTAACGTGGTTCACCCAATCCGGGCTACATCCACCAAACCACACCCATCCAATTATTTTATTATCTAGTGTAAAAACCTATTACAATCCTGTGAATAATTGCATTTTTCATCATACTGTAACCCCCAGTTGAACCCCTTTTTAACAAGCTTAGAAACTTCCAGATTTGGATTCTACAAAGTCAGTTTTTTTTTGTTGTTGATTTTTTCCTTTCTCAGGTGTATAGTATAGCATGATCAGTCACTACATACCAACAATCTCCCAGTTGGAGACTGATCAGGCTCCACACCAAGACAATATCCCACTTAGAGACTGATCCTGGATGACACTGCTACACATACAACTCCCACTCGAAATAAGTACCTTAGACCCTACTGCTCTATTATACTTGAATTCAACCTTAAAGGCCAACCAAAGTTAAAGAGGAGCTCAACTTCTCCCTTGTCACCACCTTTGTAAAAATATCGTCTAGATTGACATCTGTATGTATCTTGTCCAACTTGACCTGTCCATCCTCCAACACCGACCGAATGAAATAATATATCAACTGTATGTGTTTTTTTTTACAATGCAAGGAATAATTCTTTGCAAGATGTATAGCACTCTAGTTGTTTGTAAACAAGTAATTTCCATCTTTTTGGTTTCCCAACTCATCCATGAAAAGTTGCATCCATATCATCTCCTTTTCTGCCTCTATTGCAACAACATACTCTGCCTCTGTGGTGGATAAAGCGACCATCTCCTGCAATTGAGAAATCCAACTCACTATTGTCCCACCAACTGTAAATACATAACCTGTGGTACTCCGCTGGGTATCTATATCCCCTACCAAATTTGAGTCAACATAGCCTTTTAAATTAGTATTAGAGCCCCCAAAACATAAACATTATTGGATGTACCTCTCAAGTACCTGAGAATCCATTTTACTGCATTTGACTACTCAACTCCAGGATGACTCAAATACCTACTAACAACTCCTATGGCATGTGCAATATCTAGTCTCGTGCATACCATGGTGTACATTAAACTACCTACAGCTGAAGCATATGGTACCTTGGAAATTTTTTCTTCCTCCTCTTGTGTCTTTGGACACATATACTTGGTCAATTTAACATGACTAGGCAAAGGTGTGCTGACAGATTTTTGCATTCTCCATATGAAATCTCTGCAACACCTTTTCAACATAATTAGCCTAAGATAAAAACAATTTTCTATTTTTCCTATCTCTACAAATTTTCATACCAAGGATTTGTTTTTGCTTCCCCCAAATCCTTCATAGCAAAATATTTTGCTAACTGTTGTTTTAGCTCACTTATGTGATCCATGTTAGACCCTGCTACAATCATTTCATCAACATATAAACATAAAATAATGTAGTTGTTATTATCCAACCTCTTAAAATAAACACAATGGTTAGAATTACACCTATTGTAGCCTTGCTCAACCATAAAACTATCAAATTTCAAGTACCATTGTTGAGGTGCTTGCTTCAAGCCATATAAACTTTTCTTCAATCTGCACACTAGTTTCTCCTTACCTTTGACCTCAAATCTTTGTGGTTGTTCCATATATATTTCATCTTCCAAATCACCATGGAGAAAGGTTGTTTTAACATCAAGTTGTTCTAAATGCAAATCTTCAGCAACCACAATACTTAAAACAATACAAATAGAAATCATTTTAACAACTGGAGAAAAAATCTCATCAAAATCAATACCCTTTTTCTGTGAAAATCCCTTTACAACAAATCTAACTTTAAATCTCTTCTTACCTCCATCGTCCTCTTTCATCCTATAAACCCATTTGTTTGGTAAATCCTTTTTACCTATAGGCAACCTATATAATTCCCAAGTCTGATTTTTTAGCGAGTCCATTTCTTCTTCCATTCCATGCTCCCACTAAACCTTCGTATCCACCAACATAGCTTCATCATAATATTCGGTTCACCAGCATCAGTTAAAAAAATAGTATACAAAGAGGGAGAGAATCTTTCTGGAGGTCTACTTATCCTTGAAGATCATCTAACATTCACAGGATTTTGTGGTAATTGTTGTTGTTGTAGTTGTGGAGCATGAGGAACCACTAAAACATCATTGAACATTGGAATATCATCCAACACTGCATAATCATTTTATTTCTTTTCATGTTGCAACAAAAAATCTTTTTACAACACTTTCTCATTGAATATGACATCCCTGCTTCTCACAATTTTCTGATTTTCAAAATCCCAAAGCCTATAACCAAATTCATCAATGCCATATCCAACAAATATACATTTATTTGATTTTGGATCAAGCTTGCTTCTATTTTCAGAATCTACATGTGCAAATGCTTCACAACCAAAGGTTTTGAGAAAAGAATAACTCACCTTCTTATCTTTCCATGCTTCCTCTAGAATACTACAACCCAAAGGATTAGAGGGACCTCTATTAATTAAATAAACAACAGTATTTACAGTCTGTCCACATTTTTAAAGGCAGCCCAACATGCAATCTCATAGTCCGTGCACACTCCATTATTGTTCTATTCATGCACTTAGCCACTCCATTTTCCTGTGGAGTCCTTGGAACCATTTTCTGCCTATGAATACAATTAGAGGAACAATAATCTTCAAACTCTTTGCTGCAATACTCACCACCATTATCAGATCTGAGATATTTTAGCTTTTTACCTATCTCATTCTCAACCAAGCTTCTCCATTTTTAAAAGTTTCAAATACATCAGATTTCTAGCTAAGGAAATAAATCCATACCTTCCTAGTTGCATCATCAATGAATTATGCAACTTAATACTAAAAGCCACCGAGAGAAGATACCTGAGCTAGTTCCCATACATCTGTATGCACAAGCTCCAATTTCTCATCTTTCTTTTGATTCCCATCCTTGAGAAAACTTACTCTCTTTTGTTTTCCATACACACAACTTTCATAGAAATCCATATTAACACATTTTAGACCTGGTAAAACATTATTTGAATAAAATACTTTCATACCTTTTGAACTCATATGCCCAAGTTTATTATGCCACAGTGCTGATTCAGAGTCCACAACAACTATATGATCTTCTACCTATCGAACTGCAACAACTATTCCTAAACATTGACTTTTTTCTGTAACGATTAAAGTAGAAGGAATAGTACGACCTGTACAAAGATATAAGGTTCCTACTTTCACACCTTTTTTTACCACTAAGGCATCCTTTGTGACCTTCCAATTTTTATCACTAAATGTAACAACACAACCTTCATCATCTAGTTGCCCTGCTGAAATTAAATTTTTGATTAACTTTGGAACATGCCTTACCTCATGTAGTCGCCAATGATTCCAATTTTGCAACTTAATCTTGATTCTTCCCTTTTCCAACAATCTGACAGGGTTTGTTATCTCCTAAATAAACCATTCCAAAATCCCCTTGGAAATAATCAAGAAAATAACTTCTATGGGGGGTAGCATGAAATGAAGCCCCTGAATCTAACACCCAAGAATCAAAGAATCCTCATTAGATTTATTACTTACCACATTTTCCTCTTTACTTCCTTCCTTTTTGTTTCCTTCTTTAGTTTTCTTAGACCAGCAATGTTTCTTTAAATGACCCAGCTTACCACAGTACCAGCAATCCCTCTTGTCTCTAGATTGGGACCTTTTGTCCTTTGATTTTCCTCATGACTTCCCATGATTTCCAGAATTTTTTCCTCTCTCCTTTGTTCTGCCCCTGCTTTCTGCATTCAAAACACTACTCGATGTGGATGTTCCACTTAAGCTTTTCCTACAAATTTCCTCACTCTAAATAACACCAACAACATCATCAAATTTCCATCTATTTGAACTAGAAACAAAATTGCTAACAACCATTACCAAGCTATTCCAGCTTTCAGGAAAAGAACATAGAATCAAAAGAGCCCTAACTTCTTCATCAAATTTTACTTTTACAGAAGTTAATTGAATGGTGACCGTATTAAACTCATTTAAATGATCAGTAACTGACCCACCTTCTACCATTTTCATATTAAATAAATGCTTCATAAGAAATACCTTATTCGAAGAGGAAGGTTTTTCATATAACTTCGCTAGGGTTTCCATCAACTCTTGAGTTGTGTTTGCTGTTGTAATATTGAACGCCACCAATTGTGCTAGGCATAAACAAATATTGCTAAGATCCTTTCTATCCAAAATATCCTAGTCCTCATTAGACATTACTATGGGTTTCTTGGTTTTCCCTTCCAATGGCCACCATAAATCCTTCTGATAGAGGTAGTCCTCCATCTGCATCTTCCATAACTAATAGTTCTTCCCATTAAACTTCTCAACCTTCTTACCATCATCTCGCATTACTCCCACTCAACCATGAGACCTTCCTACAGATGATAATCAAAACATAACCCGCTCTGGTACCACTTTTTAGGGTTAGAAAGGAAAATATCGAACAATTAAATGCATACTTAATTAATAAATAGAGAAACTAAAACACACATAGAATAAATTATAACACGGAGAATTTAACGTGGTTCACCCAATTCGGGCTACATCCACCAAACCACAACCATCCAATGATATTATTATCCATTGCAAAAACCTATTACAATCTTGTGAATAATCAGGTTTTTCATCATATTGTAACCCCCATCCGAACCCGTTTTTACCTAGCTTAGAAGCTTCCATATTCAGATTCTACAAAGTCAATTTTTTTCCAAAGGATACATGCTGGGGTGTACAATATAGCATGATCAGTCACCACATACCAACATCTACAGCTAAAGCCTGCCCTCTAGGCCTATCAAACCAGTATTTGCACATCAATAGGTGCCACCCCATTTTCCCTAGTCTATGGATCAAAATCCATATTACTCATTAAGATCAAGCTCCCGTCACTAAGAATATCACTGCGAAACCTCATCATGGATGGGGAATACCGACTATCAAGACTAAATGAGCTAGATCTATTGGATGATTGGTGTATGGATTCCTTAAACCATTTGCAATTCTATCAAAACTGACTCAAACAGAGCTATAACAAGAAGATTAGGAGTTAGAAATTTCAAGTTGGAGAGTTGGTGCTAAAGAAGAATCAGAAGAACATCCCAAATCCAATTGGAAAAGAAAATTTTGAACCCAACTAGTTGGGATTATTTGTCATCACAACAAGCTACAAGTTAGGGGCATATCAATTATCAACACCTGAAGGCGGGCCTCTGTAGGAGCCCATCAACAACTCCCACCTCAAAAAGTTTTATGGCTAATCTTGCAAGGCATAGAACCAAAAATACAAAAAGAATAAAAAATGTCCTGAAAAAATGGTCACCCTAATGAAAACCTGGCAAACAGGCATCTTGGTGACAAAAAATAAATAAAAAAGAAAAAAATCAGAAAAATGATAAAAAATAGTAAAGAAAAAAATCATTCTCTAGTGAAATCCACTTCGGTGGCGCTTTGGATAGGTACCTTGGTGAAAACCTGACAAATAGGCACCTTGTGTAAATAAGCACATTCCATCCACCAAGATCTTCATGGCTTGTTGTGCATCATCCATCCATCATTCTTTCATCATCCATCGCATTCCATATCTCCATCCATCATCCACTCGCATCTGCATCATAGCTTGGTCCTGTGTTCATGTCATGATCCCTCCTTGTACTACTCATCCCATTCCCAAGGTCAGTTTGTCTTGCCTTTATCAGAGTAGTCTATCATATCATGTTGGGGGCATGTTCTCATCAGATCAGATTTGTGTATGTTCTTGAAATCCCAAAATTAGAAAATCCAAAAACATCCCAAAATTGAAAAATCCAAAAACATCATAAAATTAAAAAGTCCAAAAACGGGTCAAAAAAGTTAAAATTTCAAAAAAAAAGAGTTGTCTTGTCAAACTATAGTTCTCTGAGCCTTGAACATAGGCAAGGTTGATTTTTGATCATCCCCCGAGACACTTAGGTCAATCCTTTAGGAGTCCGTCATGATAAACTGGCAATCCTTGTTCATATCTCATCAATCATTGAGTCTATGTCAATCAAACTATGTGGTCTCTGTGTGTATAATGTAGGCAAGGCTAATCTGTTGATCAGCCCCCAAGGCCCCTAAGATAGGTCTTTAGGTTAGGTCTTGGTCATAATCTTGGAAAACCCCAAAACATTTGAAATTCAAAAAATAAAAACATTTGAAAAATCTCAAAAATACCCAAAAAAACCTCAAAATAGTTCAGACAACTCCAAAAAATCCAAAAATTTGAAAAAATCCATCTGTCTCATCTTGCTTTCACTTGCAATAATCATCACTCATAATAAATCATCACCACCTTCAACCTTTGTTGAAATAGTCAAAAACAAGTCTAGCAGATCAAAAGTGAAAACTCAAAGCGTCAAGGTCTCAAGTCTAGGTCAGTAGGTAAACAAGCTGGTCAACTCTTTGTCTCAATAGCCTATCATCCAATTAGTTCCAAATCAATCATCTGATATCGTCATGTCCTAGGATGCATCCTTCCTACATCAACATCAAGCATCATCATAGTTTAGTCTTGGCTGGTGGTATTGAAGAACATTAGCTTCTTTGTTTACTTTATCTTTGTCTTTTGGCTTATTTTTTGTGCTTATTTCAATGACCTCTCAATGATGTACCAAATGAAGGGATTTAGAGAGAAATAAATGAGGCAATGATCATTATCTTTTATCTTCTATACTTTTTGAATATTCTCATAATATAACTTGGTCATACGTGCTTTGCTTGGGTGTAGGGAGGATGTGTTAGGTGTCTTGTTGACCACATAAGAAGGCTTGCTTTCCTATTTTTTGGTCTAAGATGTCTGAAATATCCAAACTACATTTTGAATAAGGTTTCATACACCAAGTATGAACAAGAATACTCCTATCTAATTTTAGAGTCAAATTCCATCACACTAGGTGCAATGGCATCCTAGTTCTTTATACCTTGATGCATCATACAACGTGTATAATCAAACATAAGGTAATTGGCCCTTTTAAAATCCCAACTCCTCAGCAAGCAAATTGTCATCATCATCATCATCATCATCATCGCTGTCTCCTGTCTTGTTGGATCCTCTTCTTTCTTCCACCTTCTTTCCATGCTAACATGGTACCATGACAGTTAATCACAAATCATCATCACTAGTGCATCCATCCTACATCCACAAACTATCAGCATACTACATATTGCATATCATATCATATAGGAAATATTAAATCATATCACATGCATTTCATTTCCATCATTTACATAATATAGATTGGTTATTCTAAGCATTTCATCAATTACACACTTACATTCATTTGCATCCATATAAAACATCATTTGCATTCATCATATCATATCATAAATATCATCATATCATCCATTTGCATTACCATAACATAAGAAACATATCACAAACATTATACACCATTCCATATCATTTGCATCATAAGTGCATCACCATATCATGCATAAGAAATTTACTAAAAATAAAAACATTGCATCTCATCATCCATTAAGTGCATAATATAGATCTGTTAGTCTAAGCATTTGCATATCATACCATTTTGCATACATCATCATAAAAAATGCATAGAAAGATACTGAAAAATAAATGCATCTGGATCATATAACATCATTGCATTACATATAGAAAATAAAGCCATCCATAATGCATAAAACACATCATATCGCATCGAATCATCATATCATATATATATATCATCAAAATGTACACTGTCATGGTACAAAATCAAATCAAAATATGCATGTTTATGTCAATATAGTACAAGTGCCCATGGGAATATAAAAAATGAGCCCATCGGGTGCAAAATGAATCCTATCTTTGATGAAAAATGGGCCTAACCCTATTGGCTGTTGCCCTCACCACCTGCTCTCTCCCCGTGGTCCTCTATAGGTCTGTGGCCTGTCCTCTACAAAAGATCTAGGACTCAACCTAGTCTCGACACAGCCTAATAATAGTGCATCCTACAATAATCGGCCTCCTGGATGGCCTCCCTGTATGATCGAAGTGATACTTGTGCTCCAGGAGGAGGATGCAGACATGCTCTCTAGCTATTGTCATCTACACATCTCTACTATCAATTGCCTGGAGCTCCACAGCCTATCTTTATTGGACTGCCTGGTCCCACTCTACTCGTAACTGATCCCTCTCAGTTATAAGTATTTGTACCTATTCCTATAGTTGGAGAATTTGAATGTCCCTAGGGTATGGCTGTGCAGCTGGCTGATCCTGGTCCCCGTCTCTGAGCAGTGTTGAGACCCTATCTTGGTGCCCGTGATCCTGATCCTAATGTCCTTGGTCCTGATCTTGGAGGACCTGATCTTGATCATCCTGATGGGGCTGATCCTATGGGCCCATGTCCTGCATCGGCTGATGTGGTGGTGGTCCTCGCCCTCCTCGGTCACTATCTTCGTCCCCTCAGCCACGTCCTACTCCTTTGTCTCTAGCCCTATGTCGGGCAGATGGTGTGCTTAGTACTGTCGATCAATGAGGTGGATGAAACTAATCTCTATATGCCTATGCGGTGCCTGTATCTGCCTGAACTTGATCATATGGCCATGCCCTGGCCATCAACTACATGAAACTTTGCACTGCCTCATGTGTAGGTATACACTGGCCCCATGAAATTTGACTCATCGTATGTGCAAATATAGTGACATACTAATCATCTAGCTTGTCCTATGGCTCCGCAAACTGTTTCTCCACTTTGCTCGATAGGTACATCTTGAGCATCATGTGCTCTCTACCCTACATCAATCTGTTATGGTGAGTGAAAAAGAGCTACTGCACATCATCAAACCACATGGGACATCCAAGATATGGCTACCATGTGAAGGCTCGAATATCATCAAGGACTCTCCTCTAGTGGGGAATCTCATGTTGTCCTATGTGCATAAAGGAAACACCTCGTCTATATCACCAAAAAACTGGATCATCTGGCTGCATAGTAACTAGAACAACTCTCAGACAAAGCACAACGATGTGCTCCCACACCTAGATGTGTAGGAATTTGACCCCCACCCCGATGGCTCTATCGTCGACATATGAAAACTCATGTAGGTCTCTGTACAACAAGCCCCTAGTACTAGCCCCCACACAAAGCATGCCTGTCGCCGGACCATTAGCTACCAAGCAAGCCCTCATCCAGGACTGAAGTATCAGCCCTACTGATCTGGTGCAACAAGACCTGATATGATGGCTACAATCACCAAGCAAAAGGGTAACACGACGGGCCTATGACTCTCCAGCTCGATCAGGTCCTCACAAAAGACAATCTCGTCGAGGCCCATCACCTCATAGTAGGCCTCCCTCCCAGCATCCACATCGTATATCATGCACTCTTCTTAGATAGGTAATTTGAGTATCCACCACACATCCTCTAGTGTGACTATGGCCTCGCCTATCAGAAAGTGGAAAGAGGATGTCTTGTTGTGCCATCTCTTAGAGAGTGTCACCATCATACCCAAGTGTGTCCTCATGGGTGGTGCATAAGCAATGTACCAAAGTTTGATCCGCCCTAGATGCTCTTGCCATTGCTCAAGAAAACATGAGTGAAGTATCGAAACCTCTTTTTGCATCAAGAAAGTCACCACATTAAATTTCGTAAAAAATCGTGACCCTATTTTTTGTCTCAGTGTACTTGAAATAGCTAGTGCATCATTGTTTGTGGGTGCAGCACAATTTGAGAATTACAAACTACACCGCTAGGAGCTTTTAACTCTCAAACTCCGCCATGGTGTCATAGTTTGAGAAGGCACCCCAGTTTAGTAAGAAACCCTAATTACAAAAAGGGTCACTGCAGTGCACTTCACATGTGCGGTTCAATTTGAAATTTGAACCCTAATTCCAAACTGCGCCACGACGTTGCTATTCATGACTGTGGCACAATTTGAGGCCGTGCAACATTGAAATAAATTTTTGAGTGGTGCTATACTGGACCACTCCTAAAGGACCTAACTTCTAAGCTATTAAATTTGCACGTAAATCAAAAAATGAAGTCAAGTCAAGTTGACTCACCGGTGGTCTACTACCAGGCAGCCTCTATTGTGTGCATGCTCGATCCGAAATGTGTCGAGGAAGTTGTCATTGCACCATCTCACAAAGGGTTCAGATCTCAAAAGTGTAAAATCTCTAAAGGCTTAATGTACAAATGAATTGGAAATTCCCCCTCGAGGCCTATTTAAGCCTAAAATTTAGGGTTTTTTTATCCTGTTTAGTTGTCCAGCTAGGGTTTTGGTTCCCTGATCCTGTTTTCACTCAACTAAAGGTCATTTTTCACCATTTTTTGCATTTTATCTCATTTTTTGGCACCCTGGAGCCTTTCTAGACCTGTTGAACACCTTGTCCTCTTTTTTTGTGAGATCACCTGAAAAGTTGAAATTTTCATCGAATCTCTCGAGGGGACAATATAGTAGCATGTTTCGTCTACTAGGGTAGCATTGGGGCAAATTTTGAAAATCAAACTTTTTTTGAATTTTGATCGAGACATGTTTATTCTTTGAAATAATGCAACAAGTGCATCACTTCAAAGAGGGGAAAAATGTAGACACATAAAATGTACTAACTGACTTAACACATCTGATCCTAATTTTACCAACATCATTTCATCCTAAATCATCCCTTTGTTTAAACCATTTAATTGAATACCCTTATTTGAATAAATTCATTAAATTTTCCTCTCTTAATTAAATAAATAAAATCTGATTAAGTCATTTTCTCTCATTAATTAAATAAATCAATGTTATTTAATTAATCCTCTAATCTCTATTTAATTAAATAATTCATTTTATTTTATTAAATCTCTAAAGTCATCTTATTAAATTAAATAAATTAAACCTTATTTGATTTAATCTAACATCATCCCCTTTAGTTAAATAAATCAAAATTTTCAAATCACCTAACCTCCTCTTATTTAATCAAATCTTGATTAAATCTAATCTTAATCCATGTCCCATCCTCTAGCTTTTGCCACTTGCACATGAAAATATATTTAATTAATTTATTAAATCCCTATTTTCTCTCAACTTGGCATAAAAGGGGAATATTCTTCCAAATTTGAAAATCCCTCCAAGTGGACTTTGTCCTTCCAACAAGACATTTATTTCATCTTACAAGTCCTTTTCCCTTGAGCCAAGTGGCCATAACTCCATTTGACTCTCCCTCCACATTGTCATTTCACTAATTTCAAATTTCAACTAATTGCATTTATGGGCACAATCAACAAAATGTGCACATCATTTTGCCCATTCACCTCTTGACAAGTGGCATCTTGCCATTGGTTGAAGATTAGTCCCACATTGCTTCATTTTGGGAATTCTTCCATCTTTTCTTTATATAAATAAGAGGTTTCTCTCCTCATTTGATCTCCAATTTGAGCAAGTTTACTATACTCAATTTCATCCTCAAGAATATCTATTTCCATCCATTTTATGAAGGTTTTAGCTAGGTTATGCAGATTTTTCATCATGGAGCTCAATTGAATCTTCAACAAAGTGGATCACTCTTCATAAAATAATCACAAGCTTGCATAGGAGTTGGGAAAGGGCCAATTTCCACATCAAATTGGCACCAACTCTCCCATGAGATCAAGAGTTTTCTTTGCTTTGAATAAGATTTGATAGATTTTGTTTATGTTTGTTTATGTTTTTCATCTCATTTCTTGTTCTTTGCAAATTTAAATGGATTTCATGGGGAATCTTGATTCTCCCTTGCATTTGATCTAACTATGTGTTTGTTTCTTTTGTTTGTGTAGGTCTAGGATTGGGGTTCCACACTAGTAACAGACTCTGCTCATGTCTTCCATCTCTGATGGAGATGTTGGACAATTTTAAATAGATAACTTTGTTCCAACTAAAACAAGAACACAAAATGGTCTACAATCTTGCATATAAAACATCTATAAAATTGAGTTGAAATACTTGCTTTGGCCAAGCAATAGCTTTTTGTTCACTCTATCTCTTGTAATTTTCATCCCAAGAATGTGTTTAGCTACACTGAGACCTTTTATTTCAAATTTAGCAGCAAGTTGAGATTCTAGTTTTGAAATCATAACTTTCCCTCTACCAATAAATAACATATCATCAACATATAATGCAATAAAAAGGAAACTATCACCATCAATTTTATAATAAACATAATGATTTGATTTAGAATGCTCATATCCAAAACTCAACACATATATATCAAATTTTGGGTACCACATCCTAGGACTTTATTTTAATCCATACAAAGATTTCTTCAATTTGTAAACCAACTTACTTTTATCTTTCACCACATAGTGCACTGGATGTGTCATATAAATATCCTCCTCTAAATCACCATGAAGAAAAATATTTTTCACATCCATTTGCTCAGCCTCTAATTCATAAGAAGTAGCAATAGAAAGCAAAAATATAATGGATGTCATTTTTAAAACAAAAAATATCTCACCATAATCAACACCCTCAACTTGAGAGTAACCCTTTGCAACCAACCTTTCTTTGTACATCTCAATACCTCCATCAGAACCAATCATTTTAGATTGAACACCCATTTACAACCATCAGGTTTTTTTCCTTTAGGAAACGATACAAGATCCCATGTATCATTCTTTTTCAAAGATGCCATTTCTTCATCCATAGCAATCTTCTAAAATTCTGCATCATTCATACCTAGTGCTGCTTTTATAGATATGGGTTCACCCATGTTCATATTCAAAGCAAAAATACATCTCCAATCATCAGGTGAATACCTTTCAAGTGGTTGTCTATGCCTTGTAGACCTACGAAGAAGATGATTTGGAGGTTCTTCCTCCTCTTCTGAAGATCTAGAGCTAGATGAGCTCTCATCAACTTCTTTTCTATCCTTGGGACTCGATTCAACTTTCTCAGGTGTAGAAGGAAATTGAATCACATCTTCCTATTTACTTATTTCTAGCTGCAATGTAATAGAAGAAGAATTAGTTTCTCTAAAAATAACAGTTCTACTATACATATTACCTTTTGTGCAACAAGATCCTAAAGCTTGTATCCTTTCACACCATAACTATATCTGATGAAGATACATTTCATAGCCTTGTTCTAAAACTTTTTTTCCTTCTCCTTTGGCACATGTGCATATGCCTCGCAACCAAAAACTCTAAGATCTCTTAATGAAGGCTTGCAACCCAACCATGCCTCTATAGGAATCTTATCAACAGAAGTTGATGTAGGAGACTTGTTAATCAGATAACAAGAAGTGGCAACAACTTTATCCCAAAACTTTTATTCTAGGCCAAAAACATTCAACATACTCCTAGCCTTCTTAATTAGTTTCCTATTCATTCTTTTCCCAGAAGTAATATTGTACTTAATAGTGGATGCATCAAGCTTATACAATGTCCCATATCTAACACCTCTATAAATCACCATAGAACCTCTAACCATCTTGCATCCTCCATCAAAAAATACTACCTGCACACCCACATCTATTATTTTTCTCACAAATAAAAAATTTCATGCTAATCCAGGGATATGTGACACACCATTAATCCTTTTTATTCTACCATCAGGAAACCTGATTTTAACTCTACCATGACCAACAATGTCTAAATGAGAATCATCACCCAAGTACACCTTACCTCCATAAAATTCTTCATATTCACAAAACCAATATCTATTAAAGGTCATATGGGTATGTGCAGGATCATCATGGGAAAAATAGGCCCTTAAGTGGCAAAAAATTCAAAAAAATCAGAGTTAGGCAACTTGATGTAAAAGAAAATAATTAATTATGAATTTTTTTATTACAACTTTTAAAAAATATAAAAGCTCGTATGTCTGACCACCTTAACTTAGTCAAAACTTCATGAAATTCAATTTTTTCTTTTTTTAATCCTATATTATACAAAGCATAGAATGTGACACATGTTTTGGATTCAAAAAATGTGATATCATTTGAAATCTATAGATGTTTTTCAATCAGCCTATCAATCAAGACATTAGTCATAATTCAAATAGAAAATGAATAATAATTACTTATTAAATTCAAAGTAAAGTATAATTTATATTGGTGGAAAGCTGAAATTCTCCTTTAAAAACCCTTTTCATTTCATCAATTTTTGGTTAAAAAAAAGTCATCAGCCACATACCCATCATATTGCCACTTTTTGAACCATCATGATCCCACACATACCCATATGATAATATGCACTTGTTTCAATTAAACATGCATCATTACCTACATGAGTTGCTAAATATGCAATGAATGCATCACCATCTTCTTTCTCAAACTTGGAATCATCCTCAAATTTCATTTTTTTCTTCTTCTTTTCTTCTTTACATTCCTTACGAACATGTCCAGGCTTACCATAGTTTCAACAAATAACTTTGGACTTTCTAGGAGATTTATATCTCCGCTTGGACTTGGATTTTTCACACTTCTCATTCTTCTTGCATTTTTCCTTAGGTATTCCATGAAAATTTTGTTGGATGTTGTGGTTGTGTTGCTAATATGTGGTTGTCATTGATGTCAACACTATAAGCACTATTTTATTGAAGGTTGTATATGTCGAGGATATTGAGAAAATTGTTAAAGAAAATGTTGCAGGTTGCCAGAGGAACAGTGAAGGTCATGAAGGTGTCTTGATCCGCATGTTGATGATCAACTATTGTGTACTAAAGGGTTTATTTCTAAGAGTATCTAGTCTATCCACCAGAAGTTTCAGAGGTTCATGTGAAGATTTGATCGTTTTATGAATAGTTGTGTTGTAATAGTCTTTCTGTGATTTCTGTTAGTGCTCCTGATTGAATTTTATGTGATTTTGGTAATTTTTGTTGATGTGGATGCTTCTCTATTAGTTCTTATTGCTCGTGGATTCTTCTAGATCATTCTCTATCCTTGTACATCTGCGTTGATTGGTGTGATCAGGTTTTCATGTTCTTGGCCGACATGATGGTTGTAACGTGTTGCAGATCCTTGGATATTTAAATTTGAATGTTTGGATTGCTTGAGGATATTGTTTTGATTCACATAATAATATTTGTTGATGATGTTTGATTCACATTAAAATTTTATTTGTAAATCTAGGCCGACATTGTAAATATGTTTTATATTTTGGCCGATGAAGTTGTTGATGTAAATCTAGGTTGCGGATATATAAGAGTGGTTGTTTTGTGCGAATTTAGTGTGTGTGTGTGTGTGTGTGTGTGTGTGTGTGTGTGTGTGTGTTTGTGTGTGAGGATAAGCCAAAGAAGAGAAAGTGTGTGAACATTGATCTATTCATTCAATTGCAGAGTAGAGTGTGAAGAAGTTTGAGTGAAGTGTGAAGAATTATTTATGTGCTTAACTGGAACTATAATCAAGCTTGTGTAGAAGCTATTTTCTCAGTTCATACCCTGTGGATCTAATCTGAATTACTTTGTATTCTTGGGCAGTGAGCCCTCTTGTGTTTGAGCAGTGAGCTCTAGGCAGTGTGCCTGAATGCATGTGCATTCCCATTATTTTTCATTATACTTTTTACAGGGTATAATATTGTGGACTAACATCAACCATCATTTTTCCCCTAACAAGGTTTCCACATTAAAATCTTGGTGTTCTCTATGCTTTCGATGTGCTAATTGTTTGTGGTTTATTGTTCTTTCATCAAATCTGTGATAAAGTTAATTTAAGTTTGAAAAGTTTAAGTATTATGTGAAAACTGATTCATCCCCCTCTCAGTTGTTTGTCCTTATTTTTCCAACAATTGGTATTAGAGCACTCAGCAAAGCTTCCATAGCCCTGATGTTATTCTCGGCGAGTTTAATTTCATCAAGAATGGGGCCTCCTTGGTAGTGATTGATACCTTCCTCCTCATCTCTTCAAAAATCAAAGAACCCACCACATCTTCATTCTTCAACATAACATAAGTACTCCCAATGGCCATAACAAGAGAATCCCATCAGCTAGACAAAGAACAAAGAAATATCTGACATTTCTCCTCCTCATCCATTTTGACACCAACTGATGCCAATCAAACCACCAACATATTGAATGCTTCTAGGTGGTTTGTGATTCATCCACCCTCTTCCATTCTTAAGGAATACAACTTCTTCCTTAAGAAAATCTTGTTCACTAAATATTTGGCCTGATACATCTCACCAAGCTTCTTCCATAGTTTCTTTGCAGAGGTCTCTTCATGGAAATTAATAAAAATAGATTTTACCCCGAACCCCATATCTTGCTACGAGTGTACAATATTTGCATGATCAGTTTCCATATACCAACATACATCCTATCAAT
Organism: Sequoia sempervirens; assembly: GCA_007258455.2. Lineage (NCBI taxonomy): Eukaryota > Viridiplantae > Streptophyta > Pinopsida > Cupressales > Cupressaceae > Sequoia > Sequoia sempervirens. Next base: position 18,097,455 of record VDFB02379711.1, read on the forward strand.
AATAAATCATATATAATTCCAAGGTTGAGACACATTTTCCCAAAATTTGGAATTAGGATCATCACCAAACACACAACTTGAGACATCAACCAAGGATTTTAGGGAATTCAACATCCGAGAAAAATATTGAAACTTTTGTTAAGGTCTAGGCTGTTATGCAATAGGTTTTTGGAAGAAAGACAACATATCTAGAAAAAGGATCCTTAGGGGATTCTATCACAAAAAATTTCATCCAAAAGGCTCAGGGGACATAGGACCCCAAGGGCATCCATGTCATAGGCATAGTTATAGAAAATTCAAAAGTTGACTTTGTAGAATTATGCTTAAGGATTCTAGATTTGGTTGTAGGCAAGTTTAATAATGAATGTGATTCTATAATTTTCTTAATTTATACCCATGTAAGTGTTTAATAATGTGTGAACAATAAATTGCATTTTCAAATGCAATTTTTCACTAGAATGCAAGAATTGACTAATTGTAAGATTCCTAAAGCTAATAGTGATGATTTTGATGTAATTTTGAAATAAAACAATGCACTTTTGTCACTTTCTAAGCTATATGAAAATTCCTAAATTAATGTAATTAAGGATTTCAAAAAAATATTTGTAAGCAAACACAAACTGAAGACACAAAGACAAAGGACTGTGAAATTTTTTGTTGAGCCACCTGTAGCAAGATAGGGACACCCAAGGGTGACCTATTTTTGGATAGGGGGTAATAACTGGAAGTTTGAATGTTTAAAATATTTCTTAAGCACTCTAGGTATGTGTGCAAATAGCTTTGAAAATTAATATTTCCCCATTATTTCTTCAATTTAAGATAATGTAACCTAAATTCAAATGTGTAGCAATGTTTGATGAAAAAATGAAGATTATGAATGTAATTTTCAGTGTAAATCTGATTTAAATGACTTAAATGAACCTTAATGCAGCCTGGATTGTGTAATATGATATGTAATTTTTTGAATTTTTATGTCCTTTATGATACAAAAGTGAAACCCTAAATGAGAACTGAAAAACATTGTAGTGCAAAATTTAAATCTAGGATGTAATTTCAGAAGTTGTGTAACACTACTAGGTCAAGTTCTCCAAAATGAAACAAAGAAAATATGGAGCCTAGGTCTAATGTGCAAAACATAGGGTTTGGGGTTGGTTGTTTGATGTGTTGTGAGAGGTCTATTTTCTATTGTTTCATTAAGATGGAGATAAAAAAAGGCGTATAGATTATATTCCAACCATGAAGGTGAGCCAATAAGACTTGGATCTACATATTACTGAGTCTTGGAATGGATTGGAATTTATTTTCCTTTATTAACCTAATTAAACTATGTTCCCTAATATCAAAATTGCAAGAATTTGATCATTGATAAACTGAAATAGTGAATTACAAGAAGATATGGGAAGTGTAGAGGATTGTGTACTTTTCCAAAAAAAATAGGTTTAGTCATTGTAGGAGGACATAGGCAGAAAAGGGAATATCTATCCTTGTAGGGGTGTTTTTCCCTATTTTTCCAGTCCTTTCATGTAAGATCTGAGACCTCCATTTCCACTTGTTAATTTATTATATTACAATTGAATAATTTTTTAAGTGATTTTTAGTTAGTTGACAAGATGTAGGGCTTCAAATGCAAGAATGAACAAATGATCCTTAAACTTCCTTCAATCCTTTTTATCATAGAATTTGCACATTCAAAAAGAGAAGAAATGTTGTGTCATTTAGGGGCTTGTCTTAGTCAAATACTTTGTTAGTGTTTCCACTTCTACAAGGGCAATGTCAAAGATAAAAGTGGAAAATTGATAGGAAGGAATGATGAATCAACAAAGTGTTGTGAATCAAGACCCTTTAGTAGCTTCCTTGAAGGACTAAATTCATGCACATCACCTATTCTTGGATCTCATTTGCTTGATTGCTTGAATTGTTTGGAGACCTACAACAAGGGTTAGCCTTCACAAACAATGATAACATAAACATACATAAACTCAAATAATATTTGACATGTTGTTAGATCTTGAATTTCTATAATGAATCGTCGAAATACTTCTCTTCAATTTCTTCGCAATGCTCTTGGATGCTTGTTAATGTTATATAGTGCTAGATTCTCCCCATTAATGTTCAAATTATGCAATCACTATGTATTTATAGGAATTTATCCAATTTCCCACAAATTAGATTCCAATAGCAAACACTTGTAAGTTGAATTTCAAATGTAAAAATATTGACACCAACATATTCAAATCTAGTCCTCAATAAAATGGCAGGACTAGGAGACCCTAGGACGGCCTAGTCCTGGCCCTATTTTCCAGGACTGAGAATGTTGGGGGGAAACATTAAATTAATGAATTTGTTATATGCTTGCAATTTCTTGAAAAAAGGTACAAATGAGATATATAATGCAATTTCAAAAGATACATGGAGGGTAGCCAATGGGAAAGGGGTTTAAAGAAATTGAAGAAGAATTGTGAAGAACACCTAGAAAATTGATATAGAGTTTCATATCAAGATAATAGTGCAAAAAAAGGAAAATCATCAACTATTACAAGAGAAGGTAGCATTTGACGAGGATATCCCAAAGTTGAAAACATGAGAGTTATAGTTAAAGTAGGAAAATGATCTCAGTAAGGAATGTCAAGACAAAATGAATGCTCTATCCACTATAATAGAAAAGATGAAAGATAAATATTTGATGATGATAGATTACCTTACTCAACAATTGAATGATAAAGATACATTGGGACAAGGTGATATTGAGGTAAATAGTTTAATTTTTTTTTTTTGAAGCAATGGCCAATGATATCTCTCATATAAATAAAACAATAATAGATGATATAGTCAAGATAAACAATTTGATTGCCAAATATGATAGAGAGATGAAATATAAATGCTGAAATAAAGAAAATGACAAATATATATGGTGAGTAGAAATTCAAGTAAAACTTTTCTAAAAATGTTTTGAGGGAGGGAATGAATAAATTTTTTATTGCATTCAACAAGTATAAATTTAGGAAATAGGAAGATGCTCTCATTCAAGAGTTATTAAATAATGAGTTAACAATTTTCATCGTTAATTCCATATTTTTCTCTCTTTGCTGTGAACGGATTTTTTATAGTAGTTTTTTTTTTCTAGGCTACGACGACTGACTTAATTGAGTGGATGTGTCTGCCATGTAATTGCGCGATATTAGTGAAACCCGTCGGATGTAATAAGAATTACGGAGGTTTCTTGCGAATAAGAAATCACGTATGACTGACTCTTGACATTCATACACTGATCACAGTATTACACTATCATTTGATTGAGGCAAATATTATGGCTAATATTGAGGAGCGACTTTTATTAATACGTTAAAATTGACTGGACGTGTCTGCCGTGCAAGGAGCGTCTTTCGTGGAAGTGACGTTTCTCTTTAACAAATTTGAAAGGTGCAATGATTCCTTTTGGCGATAGATGATATAAGGGTAAAATTCTAACTCATCTCAAAGGAAAGATTGGACAAATTTTCATTGCATCACCTGTTTCTTTGTCCACCTTCTAGATATAAATGGGCAAAGTGCACAACAATATTATGGTTATGTTTGAACGCCTAAGGTCAATTTTAATCCATAAAATACAATACATTAATATACAATATATTAAAAAGATTAAGTTTATTCATTTCAACGAAATACTATTAAAAGATTAGTCAAACACAAAGAAACAAACAACACACAAATTGGTCTTATCTTATTTGCACCAGCAGCACATAGCCATGTTGTAGGTGCCCACACATCAATTACCAATCCTCTATTGTGGTGTCCACTATGGGGGCTTAAATAACTAGAAAAAGTAAGTTATAGATTCATTTCAAAGAGGTTAGTTCACAATCTAAGACTTTGAATATAGGGCAGCACCATGAAGGATGGTGAGTAGGGAAAAAATGAGAAACCCTTTTCAAACTCTTGTTAGTGTTCTACACTATGCCAAGCATGTTTCTCCTTTGTGATTTTATTATAGTGTTGTTTGTTGATGCAACAAAAGATGGACCATATATGTCCTCAATGTGGGAGGAACATATTTTCACACTGTGCAAAGCACATTTCTCCTCTAAGATGATTGATGATCCGACATATATATTTGTTCCTTCATTTTCCAACAGAAGATGGACTCTCCATGTACTCATGGTGGGAGGACATTTACATTGGTTCCTCTCCTATCATATTTCAATGTTCTTGCACCATATATGACTAGATAAGATGCTTTGACCATTTTATCATTGCTAATAATTATTAAACTTAAAGGTAAAAGTCTACTTAAGACTATTTCCAACTAATTTGAAAAGGAATACTGCATAGATTTTCATTATGTCACCTCTCTAATTTTTTTATTATCTTGTCTAACATGTAAATATAAATAGATAAGTTCTATAACAACATCATGGCTATTCTTAATCATTTAGTTTAATATCGAAGGTTAATTTTAGCCAATAGAAAGAGAATAAATATTTACCAATTTTATGTGTCGATGATGTGTAAAATTTTAAGAATAGTCAAAAAAAAAATTGAGATGATTCAAAGAAACACTGCCCAAAACCTAGTCAAACTAAAAATTACAAATAGTAAACAAACTTACCTTATCCTATTTTTACCAAAAACATGTATAACAATGTTATGGGTGGTCACACATCAATTAGCAATCCTATATCATGGTGTTCAATACAAAGGCTCAAATAATTTGGTAATGTAAGGTATACCTTCATTTTAAAAATCTTAATCATTCCAAATAACTTTTAATAATTCTAGAGAAAGGGGACCTATCACCCCTGAGACTCCAAGTCACAGGAGAGCCCCAAGGAATGGGTTGCCCTAAACTACCTTAGGTTTGCTAAATGCATTGAAAAAGGTAAGGTTTCGAGGTTGAAAAGGAAGGGAAGATAGTTTTCCACTTTCCTTCTGCTAAAGTTGAATGGTCATGAAGTAAGAAGAGTTGACTTCCAAGGTTTGGTCTATTTCCCAGATAGCTCATTTCCTGAGGATGATAGCATAGATCTTGAAATCTAGTTCAACACATTGGTGTCTTAGGGATAGATTGGCATCTGTACGAACAAAGGTCCATAAAATAGATAGAAACATAAGGAAACCTATTGATTTCCTAACTATGAAATATTTTATGCTTAATAGAGAATAAAAAGGTACAAAAATAGAAAATGTAATGAAAGACACACTAGAAATGAGATGTAGATGATAAAAAAAGAAAGAAAATATACCTTTTCACCAATGAGTTTATTCTTCCAGTGGCTCTACCCAAAAACACCTGCACACACAAAAATAGGAAAAATGTTGGCGTTGTTTTAGAGGATTGCCACCGTTAGTCCCTTGTTTTGATGTTCCCATCTCCATGGACACCTAGATAGCCAAAAAGTATAAAAAGAAATAAAGAAAGTAGAAAGAAAGTGGAGAAAAGACAACAGTATACTCTCCAGTAAAAAAAATAATGTGAAGAGAACACCACAATGAGCAATATCACCTTCGCAACTACAAGTACTTAAGGCGATTAGTGGAAGGACAAAGCTTGAGAATCTTCCAATAAAAACTTTGTTGCAATGAGAATGTGGTGTAGGATCCAAAATCAACAAACTGTAACCAAGGAGAAGTGGTTTAAAAGTTGTAGAATGAACTTAGAATGCACGAGAGAGTGAATAGAATGAGAATTGAGTAAGAGAGTCCAAGTGAGTAGATGGATGTGAAAGAATGGATTTGAACTAGAAAAAGGGAGGAAAAAGACCCATTTTTCATCAGTCAAGGATGTAGGAGGCATTACACTTGATGACCAATGAGAAACGTAACATTCTTGTAGATTTTGGAGGTAGGAATCCTATCAGAGCAGCAATGCGGTGCACGGATGTCTATGTGGCATGCACATCCTTAAAATATATTCCTCCACTGATGCAAAAATATGTAGCTAGTTGGAAGGATCGAGGTGGTAGTAGAGAAACTACATCATCAGGTTTACATTTTCTAAGGTAGGGGTGATGAAATGGGGAATTTTTCTAAGGGTGCAAATTCACACCATTACATTTTTCCCCCACTTTAGAGAGCATATGTGTCATTGAAAATGTGAGGTAAAGTAGAAAGTGGTTGAAGAGAATATACCTTAACCATCAAAGAAGTAGATCTCTTATCTAGCACACCTAGATGCGCAAGAGGTATCTCTAGAGGTTCTTTGTCCCATAGGGAAACCTTTTTTTAAGAGAGAGAGAGAGAGAGAGAGAGAGAGAGAGATGGATCCATAGGTACTCGATCCTGTGGAAGTTGATCAAAGGCTCTATAGATTCTCAATCCTCCAAAAATGGATTCATGGGTTCTCAGTCTTGTAGAAGTTGAACAAAGTCTATAGATTCTTGGTCCTACAAAATGAAGGAGCTTCAAAAGTTCTCGATCTTACAAAGGGGGCACCACAAGTTCACAGTCCTATGGGTTTTGACATGAAAGGACTCTATAGGTGCTCGGTTTTGAAGAGTTTGGTGTGAAAGTCCCTTATAGGTTCTTGGTTCTATAAGGCATGCTTATGAGGTACTCGCACCTGGAAGCTTAACAATGAAAGTTACAATACAAGTGCTCAATCCTACAAAGTAACATGTTAGGTTGCAAAAAGAACATGTTAGGTAGAAAAGCTCAAATAGATAGACACATCACATAGCGAGAAATTGAAGGAGAAGTTTTCAACTGGGTCCCCTCAAGAAGCCTTCAAGATAGCAAGGGGACCACACAAAGGGACACTCTAATTTAAAAAGTGCAACATTTTCTATAAATGATTCTATCATCAAGGAATCCTTTTGAAATATCTATTTCATGAAGCAATACAATAAAAAGAATGACGAATTTAGAAGAGTTGTAATGAGCTCAGGTGTTTACAAGATATTTTTTTCTTGTGGCATTCCTTACATTGGGGAAATGGGTTGATCCATTGGCACCAAAATCAAGGAGCATAGTGCTAACATTAGGTATGATCGCGCCTTGAAGTCAACCTTAGAAAAGCCCTCTTCAAAGATGAAGCATCACAATGCCTTAGAAACTACTAAAATCCTAATCAAAGAAGAAAACTACTTCAAGAGGAAGCTCCAAGAAGCAATGGAAATAAAAAATCACCCCACTAACCTCAATCGGGATTGGGGTTGGAATCTTAGTTTCTCCTGGAAACCTATTTTAAATAACCATAGTGGCCCCTCTCTTTTCATCCCTTGACTTCCCTTCCACTTGTAGTCTTTCACGACTTCCACCCCTTAGCCTTCTTCATCCTTTCCTTTCTTGAGTTGTTTTGTTCCTTTTTCCTCTTTCATCATGCTTCTCCTATGCTCTTTTTTCCCTTTCTTCTCTTTTCCTTGTCTCTTCCTTTTTTTTTTCTCTTTTCCTCTTTCCTTCCCTTTTTTTGCTTGGCCTTCCTCCTTCCTCTTGATTAATTTATTTTTTCTTTATATTCCTCTCTAGTTTTTGTGGTTTGATTTTTATTTTGTTTCCTTGCTTTTTGTTGTGTTTAGTTGAGTTCATTTCTTTATTTTTTGCTATTTTTGTTTTTTGCTTATCTGGGCTTTAGTTTTTTGTTTTCTATTTTATTTAATTTGTTATTTTTTTCCTTTTTGGTTTTTTTTCTTGTTACCTTTTAAAATAGATATAGTTATATTAGCTTTATATTAGTCTAAGTTTCTTTTTGATATATAGGTATGTTATTTTGAGTTTTTTTCTTTTGATTAACTTATTAGTTTGGTCAAATTTTATTTCTTTATTATAACTCTCTTTGTTTTTATTCTCTTTTTAATTTGTTGTAAATAAGATTAGATTATAACTTATATTAGTTTTTATTTTAATATCCTTTGCTTTATTTTAATTTCCTAAATATCCTTAATAGATTATAATTTCTATTATTTTTTATTTTTATATCCTAAATTTTATATTCCTTACTATTTCTTTTCCTTTGCTTTATTTTGTGCTTGGTGAATTTTTTTCTTTATGATTTACTTTATTTTATATGCTTATTGGTGTTATAGTATAGGATTTCTATTTAATTTAATTGTTTTTGTCTTCCCTTTTCGATTTTTTTTTTCATTATCTTTTTTATTATTCATAGTTATAATAACTATATAATCATGCATATTCATTATTTATAGTCATGTTAATTTCTTGGGTCTTCCTTTCTTTTGATTAGTTTATTAGCTTGGTCCTATTCATTATTTTAATTGCAAACTCTTTTAGTAATTAATCTCTTTTATATAGTTGAGTATATTAATTGAATTTTTAACATCTTTTGCTTTATTTCCTTAATTATTTTAATTTCCTTTATTTCCCCTTGTTCCTTCTTGTGTTTTTCTTTTTAATATTGTTGATTGGGTTATTTTATTAGTTTTATTTCTTTTTATTATCTTTTAATTGGACTTATTGGATTTGGTGCTTTCATGTCTTTCTCTCCTTCCCTACCCCTAACCTTTTTATGTGTCTAGGTCTACTTCAATTTTTTCACTTTCTTATTCTCTTGCTAAGCATCCTGATGATGGATCATGGAGTATGATCCAAAATGTTGATGCAAAAAATCACACACAATTGCAATCCACAAGGCTCAACATTAATTTTGATTATGGAGTGTGGAAACTTCATGATATCAATTTAAGGTCAATTTTAATAAATAAAAATAAAATAAATATTTATCAATTTAATATGGATGATATTTAAAATTGTAACTCATTGTTTGACTAATGAATTGAATGATGTTTAATAAGAGGGTACATTAATATACAAAAAATTAAAAAATATTAAGTTTATTCACTTCAAAGAAACACCACCCAAAGACTAGTCAAACCCAAAGAAACAAACAACAAACAAATTAGTCTTATCATATTTGCACCAGCAACACATAGAAATGTTTTATATTCCCACACATCAATTACCAATCCTATATTGTGGTGTTCACTATGGAGGATTAAATAACTAGACAAAGTAAGTTATAGATTCATTTCAAATAGGTTAGGAGGAAATCTAAGACTTGAATATACAACAGCAACATGAAGGATGGTGGGTTAGGAAAAAAATGATAAACCCTTTAAACACTCTTGTTAGTGTTCTACACTATGCCAATCATGTTTATCCTTGATTATTTCATAATAATGTTGTTTGTTGATGCAACAAAAGATGGACCCTATATGTCCTCAATGTAGGAGGAAAATATTTTCACACTATGCAAAGCATGTTTCTCCTCTAAGATGTTTGATGATCCCACATATATGTTTTTTCCTTCCTTTTCAAACAAAAGATGGACCCTCCATGTACTCATGGTGGGAGGAAATTTACATTGGTTCCTCTCTTATCATATTTCCATGCTTTTGCACTCTATTACTAGATAAGATGTGTTGACCATTTTGTCATTGATAATAATTATTTAAATTAAAGGTCAAAGTCTACTTAGGCCTATTTCCAACTCATTTGAAAAGGAATATTGCATAGATTTCTATTATGTTACGTCTCTAATTTCTTTTATTATCTTATCTACCATGTAAATATAAATAGATCAATTCTACAACAATATCATGGTTATTCTTAAACATCATATAGTTTAATATCAAAGTTTAATTTTATCCCATCTAGAAATAGAATAAATATTTACCATTTTTATGTGTTGATGATGTGTAAAATTTTAAGAGTAGTAAAAATTTAAATTGAGATGCTTCAAAGAAAAACTACCCAAAAACTAGTCAAATCCAAAATAAAAAATAATAAACAAACCTATCTTATCCTATTTGTACCAAAAACATGTATACCATTGTTATGGGTGGTCACACATCAATTACCAGACATCTATCATGGTGTTCAATACAAAGGCTCAAATAATTGGGTAATCTAAGGTATACTTTCATTTTTAAAATATTAATCATTTCAAATAACTTTTAATAATTGTAGAGAGAGGGAACCTCTCACCCCCAAGACTCAAAGTTATGGTAGAGCTCCAAGGAATGGGTTGCCCTAAACTACCTTAGGTTAGCTAAATGTATTGAAAAGGTTAATGTTTCGAGGTTAAAAATGAAAGGAAAAAAGCTTTCCAATCTCCTTCTACTAAAAATGAATGATCATGAAGTCAGAAGAGCCAATTTCCAAGTTTAATTTGTTGCCTAGATAGCTCACTGCCTAAGGATGATAGCACAAATCTCTAAATCTAGTGCAATGTATTGGAATCTGTATAGAAAAAGGTTTGGAAAATAGACAAATACACCAGGAAACCTATTGATTACCCGACTATGAAACATTTTATGTTTAACAGAGAATAAAAAGGTACAAAAATAGAAAATTTAATGAAAGAAACACTAGAAATGATAGAAAGAGAAAAAAAATATACCTTTTCACCAACAACTTGATTCTTGCAGTAGCTCTACCCAAAAACACGGTTGTTTTAGAGGACTGCCGTAGTCGTTCCCTCATTTTGGTGTTTCCATCTCCATAGAAAGCTAGATAGCCAAAAAGTATAAAAAAACAATAAAGAAAGTAGAAAGGAAGTTGAGCAAAGACAACAATATTCTCTCCAGTAAACAAAATAATGCAAACATAAAACCACAATGAGCAATATCACTATGTGCAATCTGTTTTAGCTACTCTAAGATGCAGAACTAAACTAAATGCAACAAAAAGAAAACACAAAACAAACACTCAGATTAGGCCTAGTTGAATCTAAATAAAGCACAATAAAAAAGAATCTTTTACCTTGTTCAAATTGGTTGGTTTGGTTGTCCCTTTTTATGCTTGAAATGTATGCTCCTTTTTTCACAAAATAGACCTAAATGCTTGAAGTGATGCTATGAGGATGAGGAATGCAATGGTGCAAATGGGTATTGGAATGGATGCGAGATTGAGGCTCAAAAAATGTTGCAACAATGGTGATGGCTTCAATGCTTGAAAATTGCTAAGTGTGCTTGAATGCTTGATTGCTAGATTATGGATTGCAAAATTGGATAGTTGAAAATGGAGACATTTCCCCCATTTTTAGGGAGGGTGCCTCTAAAGCGATGGAGGGATAGGATTAAGCCATGGTGGAGGAGATCAAGGGCTAGGGTGAGTTGAGAACTCACAAGCCCTCACAAGATGACATGTGGCAAATGACATTAAATGGACGGGGTGAGGTGGAGATGACATGGAGGTACTTTCATGTACCTTGGGAATGGACAACATCTCATAAAGGAGTTCCTTGTCCACATGTGCCTTGAGAGGACATGTAAGGAATTAAAAATTCCTCACAAATCCTCATGGGGATGGGAGAAGGAATTTAAAATTACTTGAAATTCCTAGGAGGAATAAATGTGAATTAAAAATTCACACAAGGATTGGGATGCCTTCTCTAAATAGAGAAATAATTTAATGTAGGTTGACTAAAGAAACATGCCATAAATGGCATGGATATTAGGTTAGATTAATTAAGTGATTAAGGTTGTGCAAATGTGGGATTAGGTAGGCTAATGAAGGATTAGCGGCAAGTGGGAGGTTATGGAGGATGTGACCCTAATGATGATTAGGGGTCTGCACATCCTAATCATAGATTAATTAAATTAATCTAGATTAAGGAGGATTATGGAGGATGTGGCATGAGGAGAGAAGAAAATGAATAAAAAATTGGTTTAATTCATTTGGGCTAATGACTAAATTAAATAGATTGGTCTATTTATTTAATTTAGAGATGAATAAGGTAAGGTATTCAATTGATTAATAAAATTTCTTAGGGACATTAGGGTAAAAGGAAATATTAATCAAATAATAAATTATTTAATTAATATTGCTAACGAATGGAGGACAGAGGAATGCGGAGGTGAATTTGACCATATGGGAGTGGTAAAATTCCGGTGTCTACATTTATCCCCTCTTTGAAATACTGTTAGAATAATAGTTTTTAAAGAAAAATAAAACATAGATCACTCGATACAAGAAAAGATTGTTAAATGATGCTTCGATATTGTAGGAGAATGGATAGGAAGGAAGAATGGAGAAATATGACCTAGGGTATGCCACCTCAAGAGGGAGGATAGGGAAGAAAAGGGGCCATGAGAGACTTTTTCGTATGGAGGAACAGAGGTCCCCATGTGGTAGAGCACGAAAAACCATAAAGAATGGCTTTTAAATGGAGAAAAATGGGAAAATAGGGTGCAAATGGAAACCCTTGGAAGAAAAGGGGGAAATGAATTAATCAAAGGTTAATTAAAGTGTAAAAATTACCAAAAAATTAAAAGGCTAATTAGGGGAAAAATGAAAATTATAAATAGTACAAATTTGAAAAATTACTATTCATCTAACTCTCATTTGCACACTTCGTAGCCTGCAATTCGATAAGAGAGAAAGTGTGTGTGACAAGGATTGCTGACAAGATGAGTGATGAGGAGATAATTGAGGATGATGAGAAGATCCACTGGGGCGAGGATGTGCGACAGTTATACCACAAGCACATGGTACCCTGCTAGGTAGGTTTTGGATCACAACCTTATGATTTTGATTTGAATTTCATGAACATGTTTAATTTAGAGATGTGTAGACTAGTGTACGAACTCGCCACAGAAGGGTAGCTTGACCCTTCCAACAAATCACATTCACCCATTCAGTGTATCAATGAGGAAAGGGGTGGAATCATGCACCATAGGGGTGGGCACGTGGTATAGAGGGGTGATTGTGAAATCGCCTTTCTTCAAAACGGGTGAACCTGCACAATGTAGGAGTGGGGAAGAAGGAGGATAGGAAATTGTGAAATTTCCAAAAATGAAAAAGGATGGAAAAAAATTTTACCAAAAGGAGAATAGGCATATGCGAATCCACCTGTTGAGGGAAAGGGAAAATTCAAATTTTCCACTCAAGAGGAAAATACAAAGGGGTGATTGCGAAATCACCCATGCAAAAAAGGAAAATATGAATTTGCCTCTATGGGAGAGATGAGAAAATTCACACCTGGAAAATAAATGGGTGGGTACGCTTGAAAAAAAGTAGACCCACAAAAGAAAGACACAGGGGAAAATTCACTAGCTAAACAAGTGAATGCATTGAGAAGGGAATGGGTGAACCTGCCTTACACAGAGGAAAACTCACTAAACTGGGGTAGGAATGAAAAATACAGGAAATAAAAATGAAATATTAGAAAGGCTAAGGTAATGGTCTATATGGATGTAGAACTTTGAGACACTGAGGATGCATGAGAGACACTCGACAGTGTTGGATGTGTGTATGAGAGCGATGACTCTAGAGGATCATAGAATATTAGCCTAGGTTTGACAACTTAATATTTGGGATATCCCAACATCAGAGCATGCATACCTCTATTGATAGCCTTGATAGAGTGATGGAGCTCAGAGACCTCCACATTCCATCTCTCGATAGGGGAGATGAAAATGACACTAGAGGATGTATGGAGGATCTTGTAGTTTCCCATCCGAGGGCATTTGATCAGCACTACTCCTAGACAATTAGTAAATAAGATCGTGTGAGCAGTGTTTGGGTCAGGTTACCTTCCCATTTGAGGGAAGGAGTTAGATATTGATGCATTTTTTTGTTAGAATACTATCATCTACTAAGAGGGGGGTGAATTAGTAGATAGTAAAACTTTTAGACTTGAAAACCTATTTGCAGATTTAGCCTTACAACTCAGATGTGCAAATAAAAATATAAACCAATATAACAATCACATGTAGATGAAACAACCAATCATAACACTAGATATACATGGAAAAACCAAGATGGGAAAAACCATGGTGACAAAAGCTACTTAAGTCTACTACTCAAATCCAATGTCACAAATGAAATTTTTGTTACAAAGTTTAGGAATGCAACCTAAGGAAGCTTCAACTCCTTAATTTAGAAGCTACAGCTTCAAGGATGCTACTACACCCTATTTTAGGAGCTACAACTCCAAGGAGACTAAAATCACCTAATTTGAGCTACAACCTTTTTCAATGGGGCTACAACATCAACAAGATTACAAGTTCATATGTGCATGCAATTAAGTTCTAGTCAACCTGAAAATGCACCATTACTTATAATGAATTGTTGCACACCCCGCAACTTACACTATTGTTGTTGAAGATGCACTCTCAACAACACACTCCTACTCTGCACTCTCTTCTACTCTACACTGTCTTATCTACTAAATTTTAAGTTGTACATCAATCTGTTAAGAACTTTGTGCACTAGCAAACTCTTCATACTTCTCCTCACTTTTCAGATTCAACACATCGCAAATAGCTACTACTTCACTTGGACAATATCCCAAATTATCTTTTCTCATTATAGACATGTAAAATATACTAATTGATGCTATACGCCTTATCCTAATTTAACTAACATCACTTTGTCCTGAATCACCCAGGTATGTGTAGGATCATCATGGAAAAAATAGACCCTTAATTGGCAAAAAATTCAAAAAAATCAGTGCTAAGCAACTTGAGGAAAAAATTTGAATAAGTTATCTATATTATTTCAAAAATATGTAAGAATAGAATTTATAGAAAATTGAATGTAGTTTCTAAACTACTAGGTTTATTTAAAAATAAATAAAATCTTTTGGTGAAAATTTGAAATTTCAATGCAGAGTACTTAAATTTCAAGGAAAAATAAGAAGTAGGTGTCTGACCACCCTAACCATAATAAAATGATAATATTTTTTTATAATATTTTATATATATGTAGAGGAGTCATGTCTGGATGTGATGCATATCTTTTTGTAAATATTTTCCAAATAAATAATTAATTATGATTTTTTTATTACAACTTTTAAAAAATATAAAAAGTCGTATGTCTGACCACCTTAACTTGGTCAAAACTTCATGAAATTTAATTTTTCTTTTTTTAATCCTATAGTATGTGAGGCATAGAATGTGACGCATGTTTTGAATTCAAAAAATTTGATATCGTTTGAAAGTTATAGATGTTTTTCAATCAACCTATCAATCAAGACTTTAGTCATAATTCTAATAGAAAATGAATAATAATTATTTATTAAATTCAAATTAAAGCATAATTTATATTGGTGGAAAGCTAAGAATCTCCTCTAAAACCCTTTTTGTTTCATCAATTTGGGTAACCAAAAAAGTCATCAGCCACATACCCTACAAATACCCATAATATTGCCACTTTTTGGCCCATCATGATCCTACACATACCCACCCCAGGCTTTTTCTAAATATTTAATCGAATAATCTTTATTTGATTAAATTAATCAAATTCCTCTCTTAATTAAATAAATTAAATTTATCTAGTTAAGTGATCATCTCCCATTAATTAAATAAATCATTTTATTTGATTAATCCCATAGTCCCTCTTTTAATTAAATAATTCACTTTATTTAATTAAATCTCTAAGGTCATTCTATTAAATTAAATAAATTAATATTTATTTGATTTGGTCTAGCATCATCCCCTTTTAATTAAATAAATGAAAATATTTATTTAATTAAGTCTAAATCATTATTCCTCTCAACTTTGATTTATTTAAATACTAAAATCTAGGTCAAAATTGTCAAATCAACTAACTTCCTCTTAATTAATCAAATTTTGATTAATGCTAACTTTAATCCATGTCCCATCCTCTATATAATGCAACTTGCATAATAAATCATTTATTTTGATTTACTAAATCTCTAATTTCTTTCAAAAAAGCATCAATGTTGGAATATTCTCCAAGTTTGAAAAATCCCAACAAAACAGTTTGTACATACAACAAGGCTTTATGCATCTTACATGTCCTTGTGCATTGAGCCAAGTGGCATTTAAGGCATTTTTCATTCCCCTCAAACTTTTCATTTCACTAATTTCAAATTCCACCTAATATCATTTATTAGCACATTCATCAAAATATGCTCAACCTTCTTCCATTCACATCTTGACAAGTGCCATTTGAACATTGGATGTTGAATGATCCCACATTCATCCATTTTTCCCCATTCTCCAACATTTTGATCTATAAATAAGAGGTTTTCCTTCTCATTTTGGATCCACAACTTAGAGAAAAGTTACTCTCTTCACATTGAAAGCTAATTGTATCCATCTTCATAGCATTTGTCATCATCTTAGCTAGGTTATTGTAGATTTCACCAAGGAGCTCATTTTTCTTCATCAAAAAGTGGATCAATCTTCATCAAATCATCATCAAGCTTGCAAAGGAGTTGGGAAAGGGCCAATTTCCATATCAAATTAGCACCAATTCCCCCATGGGATTGAGAGTTTGCATGTTTAAATAGGATTTGATAGCTTTTCTTGTTTTGTTCTTCATTTCTTTCCTATTTTGAGCATTGTAGATGAATTTCATGGGGAATCTTAGTTCTAACTTGCATATGGATCTAATATGGTGTTTATTTTCTATGTTTGTGCTAGTCTAGGATTCGGGTGCACATTTTGGTTCTAGGAGGGCAGAACTTGAAGATTTCAACATGTTTTTTCTCAAAAATTTCATGGTTTTTCGTTAACTTTTGCATCTACAGGAAACTATGCCACTATTAGACCAGTGGTTCCATACAGTGCCACTATCAATCCAATGATGACATACAGTGATGCTTCAAACTCCAAACTGCACTACATTTATTTTCCCGCCCAGAAATTGAAAATTTCAAACTGCAATGTTGGACTAATTTTTTGTCATTGAATTTTCAAACTCCAAACTATGTAGCTGATCAAAATAGTGTCGTAATCACACTCTCTAGTTTTACTATAGAGCACCGTTGTCAGTCCTAGTGGCACCATATAGCACCGCTAACCTTTTCAAACTTCACTGCACCTACAGACTGCACTGCTGTGGTGGAGTAAAAAGCTCAAATTCATTTAATTTTGACATGTGCTTGTTTGTTTTGGACATTGTGAACTTCTAACCTATTTCCTACCTTTTCCTTTCTTGATTTTAATCAGTTTAAAGGTTGAGGCAAGGAGAGAAATGAAGTTGAAGGTTTCTTTATGACATCGTCATCTCATTACATGAAGTGTTTTTGAACACTTTGTGCTTTTTTAAACACTTTTTGGAGAAATTATAATCCCTCTTCTAAGGATTTTCTACCTTTCATGTTCTTAGGACTCACTTACTTTTAGTTTGCGATTAAAAAGAACAAGACAAAAGGATGAAAAATAACTTTAGGAAAACTTACAAGATTTTGTTTAAAGGTTAAAAATTGAACAAGCAACTTTCACTTTTCCTTTGGTGCTTAAAAAGAATCCACTCTTGCTTTGTAGGATTTAAAATGAACAAGTGCTTTTATGTTTTGTAATTATTTATTCAAAGTAATATCATCTAAAATAGGTGTGCACTTCTCTCGAGCCTCACAATTATTTTAAGAATCAAAAGGATTTTGGTGATATTAGGTTGCATAATTAGTTACCTCCGCACTTCAATTTGGATTCTTAAAATTGAACAAACCATGTGAATGTGAGTGGAATATATCGCATGTGTTCTCTCTTTGCTTCTAAATGAATATTGATTGAACTATGGATGCATTTTCTCACTTTTGTGTTATCTTAGAGGGCCTTGCTTGTGGGAAAAGTAATCACCTAAGGGAAAGAACCAATCGGGAACATGCTAAATCCAAGCGACTTTGAAGATCAGTATATAAGTGTGGGTACTTGAGGAAAGGAAAGCATCGCAAGGATTGTTCCAAAAAGAAGGGTAGCAATGGTCTCTCACTACATGGATGATCCCCCACAAACAAAAATCCCCTACTAGAACCTTTTTTTAGAAAGGCCAAAATCTTCATCTATTTGTTGGTGCAAGAATAGTCATTCTGAAGTCGTCCCACATTTTAACGGATCTTAGTATAAATGAGAAGTATGCCATGGTAGTTTCATGGGTACTTATGCTTGGATGATCTGAGAAGTGATTGTACTATAAGGGGGATCCTGTGTGGTCAAACATCTAATCGTTTTCTAAGAGTACACGTAGCTAGATTCATCCAAGTGGGAACTCAACAAATACTATCTTTCACCCATAGGGTTGTGCATGTTCTTGAAAAAAAACACTTTGCTTGATTTAAAACATTGGAAAAACAAAATTCAACATGAGCATCAAATTTCAAACCCTTTAGGAGAAGAAAATATCCTTGAAAAAATTCACATGCTATTGCTTGCCCTTGGGATTCTATCCTTTGAGGATTCTAAGCATTTGGATTTCATCTCAATTTGCTTCAACTAAAGTCAACATTATGTAACCTTTTCCATGATTTTATTGATTTCCACATAATGCACCTTGTGGGATGAGAAGAAGTTAAGACATTGGACATCTAGCTCAAAATCTAATCAAGAGTGTGGTTTTCGTAAAAATAAGTCACTAAGCAAAGCTAAGAACAATTGAACCCCACAAATTTGTCTCAAATGATTTCACATAAAATCAAAATTTAGAAACCAAAATCAAAGGCTCTTAGTCCAAAGCATCACCAAAAGCATCTCTCAACACTCTACAAATTTAGACAGATATTTCTTTTCAACTTTTACAGATGTGCATCAAGAAACAATCCAAATTTGTATTCATTTTACTATTGTCAAAATTTGGGTCTCTTTCGACAATTTGAACATCTTGTTTAGAGTAGAGAGTGTTCTTCAAAACTGAGGTCTCATAAATAAGATTCTTTTTAGGTACACATAAGATCAAAGTCAAACTTTATCCGTATTTTGAACATCAAACCAAAATCATCCCACCAACAATTCTAGAAAATCTTGAAATCATCCTTTATGCTGGAATTTTTTTCAAATCCATGAATGAAAAGCCTTGAAAATCAAACATCAAAACATCTTGTTTGGCTAGGTATGTGTAGATGCATCCCTTTCCATATGCTTAGTTGAATTATCATCAAAATCATCTGGTTTGGTTAGGTGTTGATAGATGCATCCTTCTCCCTACACTTAGTCAAACTATCATCTTGTAAACAAATCTATCCCATAGATAAACATCCAACATCTTGGGGTTCATTTATTCATTGTCTGAAATAAATCCAAGAATCCAAGAATCATAACCCAAATCAAGGTTAGAATCCAAAAATTCCAAAATGTCTAGCATCCCCTCAAGATTTTCCAAAGAGTTCAATCACCCATATCATCCAACTTTCACACATCACATATTCGATCTTTAAAAATCCTAGATTTTCTCTTTTGAGCTTCATTTTATGAACCTTCAAACAAGATCACAACACAAGAAGAACATGGAGAATAACAAAGAAACATCAAATTCAAGCAACCTAATTCAAACAAGACTCGAGAACTATCCTATTGGACCAAGCAACCCATTACCCGATCTTTATCTCATCACACAAGATCCTTAAGAGGAAGGGAAAGTCAAAGACATCACCAAGTCAGGGATGACCCAAGATGAGATCACCAAAATTCTTCAAAACCTTGATAATCACAAACTTTTCAAAGTCATGTTAAGACTAAATCCTTCCCAATACATGCTTGAATTGGTAAAGGAAGGAGCTAAACTACCTTTTGACTTTGATGTGAGCACTATTGTGGAGAAGCATTTTATGCCCCTTGTACCATTCACCTCACCCACTCAAAGCATTTTACAACCTATTCCACAATCTACATCATCCATTTCCACCACATGACGTATTGTTAACAAGGGGAGTGCATTGCTCAATGCCCTTCAAAAAAACCCCCTTGTCAATACTCAAAATTTGGACGCCAATACCATCATAGGTACATCAAGTACCATCCCTCAAAATCCACTCTAGTGATATGTCCCACTCACATTCCATGACACCAACGAAACATCCTTTCACGCAACGCCGACATATCCTCTTGACACTCAAGTTTCCCTTCCATTGGTACAGGCAGGCCTATTTGAACCAGGTGGACTTTTCAGTACCTCATCTTCATCTACTCTAGAAATATTTCCATCAATTCCATCACTACCCCCACCAATTTTGCCACCATTGGCTCCATTACCAACATCAACATCATTTCTTAGTTTAGGGCTCCCTCCTTTACCTAGCACAAATTAGTCAATCCAAGGAAATCCTCTAATCACCAATCAAATCATCACATAAAATCCTATGAATATACCATGAATATCGCAACAACATATAGTATCTAACCAAGCAACAATGTCAATCCCAAAAAATCAAAACACGGTCTCTCAAGGACCTAGCACCTCAATCACACAAACCACCACAATCGTTCCCAACATATCTCAATCACTCACTACCACAATCACTCAAAATACATCTCAACCATTGATCATCGCATCCAAAAAAATTCCAAATCCTCCACCACCACCACCAAATCCAAATCAATACAACATAGTATTGAAAGCTCAATAGGCCTACCAAAAGGCACTACAACAATACCAAATTCAACAAGCACAAGCTCAACAAATGCAACAAGTTGCACAAGCAGTGCAAGTCACTTAAGTTGCTCAAGCCACACAACAAGCCCAAGTGTTCTTAAAACAAGCTCAACAAGCACAAAAAGCTACCTAGGCACAAGCTTGGAAGCATTTTTACAACAACAACAAGCTCAACAAGTCACTCAAGTGGCACAAGTTGCTCAAATAACCCAATCCACCCAACAAGCACAAGAAAAAGCACAATCACAGGCCCAAGCACAATACCTCACACAACAACAAGCATACCAGTTGGCATTGCAACAATACCAAGAGTAGCAAGAAGTAGCTGAACTAGCAGCCCAACAACAAGCATTGTTGGCACAACACCAGTAGTAGGCTCAACAATAGGACCAACAACAAGCATTTTTGGTATAGTAGCAATTATAGGTGTACTTGGCACAACAAAAAATGCAAACACTATCCACCAACACACCAAAAAATCCACCCATCCGTCAAACAATTGAACCTCCTCAAAACAACTTCATCCCACCCCCCGATCCCTAGGATGATGTATCAACATAAATTAAATTTCTTTCACAATAGGGGTTGGACCTTCAATCAAGGAAAACCATAAAGCCACTAGAAAACTTGTGCCCCTACCCATTTGATAGGAGCATTATTATGAAACCATTCCCAAAGGGATTCGCGATCCAAAAATTTCACAAGTATCATGGAATAGGAAACCTTGAAGATCACATTAGGGAGTTTCAGGTACACTGCATGGAATTTTCCTATGACAAAACATACTTGATGTGACTATTCCCTTGAAGCTTGGTAGGTCCTACCATTGATTGGTTTTCTTGTCTCTTAGAAATTAAAAAAATCCATGAAATCATGGATGCAAAAGTCCAAAACTATGCTTTCAAAATAGCCATGGATGTAAGCCTTGAAGAACTATCGTATATGAAACAATCCAAAGGAGAGAAATTTACTTCATTCTTGCAAAGGTGGTGATCCAAGGTCAATAGAAGCAAATGGGCCATGCCTGAAGAACAAGTGTCCACCATCATTGCAAACCTTGATGAAATCTTTTCCTTCCATCTCAAGATGTAATGCATCACAACCTACAATCAGCTAATCCCTAAGGCACTCAAAATCGAACGAGCCCTTATCTCATAGGGAGGAACTCCATCTTACCAAGAAATTCACCCATCCACCAGCTATAATGATAAACCTCGCACATGGGAAAATAATAGAAATGTTACCAATGATGATGGTGTTGTTGATGCCAAAGTTGTCATCAGTGCACCTCGACAAAAGACACAACCACCCCAACAAAAACTCCAAAACAACAATCAAAATAATCGACAAGCTACCACTGTGGTCCAACAGCCGAACAACCAAAAAAATAAACAATGTGAATGATCAAAGGGGACCAAAACTCCCCCAAGTGGAAGTACATAGCCCTTAGGGAATCAGCTAAATCTATCATGAAGAGATTGGTGGAGGAAAAAATCATCACAGTTCCCACATATGAAAACTATCAAGAGCCCTTGGTAAAACTATTATGGTACAATGAAAATCACCTCTGTGATTTCCACAAAATCAAGGGACACACAACCACCAATTGCATGAGGCTCAAAAACTTTATCTAGGACCTCATAGATGATAAGATCATAAACATGGAACAACCAGCTAGAAATCAAAATCTTAAGATCTACACGAATCTGATGCCTAACCATAACAAGGGGGAAAATAACAATGATAAAGGGAAGGTATAATTTAAAAGTGTAAACCATGTATATGACCATCCCATTGGATCTCAAGATGAGTATTGTACTGTTATCACCATCAAAGGAGCCCAAGATGATTATGGAGTCACCACAAGAGGTGGAAAAGTCACCAATGCAAGGTCATCTCAGCCAAACAAAGCATCTACTTCCAATCCAAGGTCTATTCCTAGTGGCTATAATTTCCTCGACCAATTAAAGAGAACCCCAAAACAAATCTCCATCATGGAGTTGTTGAAAATCTCAAGAGCCCACAAAAAGATCCTTGAAGAAGCCTTGGCCTCATCTTTTGTCTCCACTTATCTAGATGCAGATCATTTCCAAGCTACAGTCTCACACCTCACCATTCCTCACCTCTTAACTTTTGCATAGCAAGATATTTCAACAAAACCATCTCACAATCATGCGATTCATCTTGAGGCTTATGTCCAAAAAAAAAGGTCAAGAGGATCCTAGTGGATGTAGGTGCAGGGTTGAAAATATGCACCCTTAAGTTAATAAAAAATTTGGGCTTCTCTGAAGATGTTGTCGAGAAAGGATAAGGCATAACCATAAGAGCTTAGATGATCAATAAAGAGTGTCTCAATGCACCATCCAACTCCCTATTCAAGTAGGGCCGATCATCATGGAAACAACATGTCAAGTTCTCGACTTGGAATTTCCTTATAATATCCTTCTGGGGTGTCCATGGATTCATGGGATGCAAGCTATCGCTTCCACCTTCCACCAGTGCATCAAATTCCCATAACAAGGCCAAGAATTCATTGTCCATGGGGATCTTGAACCCTTTTACTATTGTAAAAATATGGAAGAAAAATATTACAAAATCCCCCAAGTTCCCAAGAACGATGAAGGCCCTTCAACACCATACATAGACCCAGCAACTCTCGCCTCCACTTCTGCGACAAAAACACCCAAAATTCCTGCCATCTCCGACATGAAGGTCATAATCCAAAATAATGGGTGTGGGTATTACACAATTCCAAAGAATTATTTTGTGGTAGGAGAGTTACCACAATCTCCCAAGTCGTGAGACCAACCACAACCTACTAGGACTCCATCCCAAATACTCACAATAGACACCTCCAACTTTAGGAGTTGGGGAGACCTAGGCTAAGAAGTAGTGGAAGAATACCCATCCAAAATTTCATACCAAGACAATAGAATTGCAACCGAACTTCTTATGGATGATAGTATAAAAGGGTTACAAATGATGCTCGCCATTGGCTATAACAGAAATAAGAAAATTGGGTAGAATGATAATGGAATTTTGGAACCCCTCATTGTTTTGAAATACATGAATAATCTTGTCCTCGGTTGTACTCCTCCTAGGGTAACCATACGTGGTAGAGCCACCTTGATTAGATGGGACAAAACACCTCCTCGGGTATCAATATTATCCCCTATGTCATCAGCCACTGCCCAATGATTACCGATATCCATAGGGTTTCCCTTAGATAATTTCACCTTCGACATCACTGATGTGTGTAGTAGTGAGTATGAAGAATGCAAGAGAGTTATATCTACATTATTCGAAGGCTCTAGCCTCTTTATGATTAGCACCCTATCCTATGATTCTAAAAACCAAGCCAACAAGATAAAGCTAGTCTACCCCCAACTCATCGATTATGATCAACGAGGACTGCCAATTGTAGACACATTTGAAAATAATGAGGCACTCTCAAAATTCATAGGACTATGGGATAACATTATGTGTGGGGATCATAAGGAAAGGTTTTTCATTGAATTGGACATGCATGCATATTATGGGGAGATGATTGAATCCCTCAGTCATAAAAGTGAAAAACTGAGAATAATCTCTAGGTCTCTGAGTGAAAACCACACTATGGCACTCTTAGACCCAAAAAGAGTAAAAATAAAGGATGCATCTAGTGGACAAAGCCTCTTTGAGGCACCCAAGGATGGGGCATTCAATATTTCTCTTGGCTTTGTACATCAAGAAAAATCAGTGGTTCTAGTCGAGAAATGCAACCTAGTCAACTTGGGAACATAGGAAATTGTGCACATCACATTTTATGTAGAGTCATTTTTTTCAAATGAAGAAGAGCTCCTAGATACCTTCTTGAGAGAAATAAAATTCAACTTTACATGGACTTATGTTGACATGTCATGGCTTGATCCAAAGATAGGGGTCCACCACCTACCAGTATACTACAAAGCCAAGCTGATGAAACAAAAGTTAAGAAAAATGCATCCTCAAATTTCCTTGTTGGTAAAAATGGAATTAAAGAAGCTACTTGATGTAGGGTTCATACAGCCAATCGAGTACCCAAAGTGGGTATCTAATCTAGTACCTATCTCTAAGCCCATTAGGGGCATCTATATATGCACAAATTTCAAAGACCTAAATAGAGCATCTCCCAAAGATGACTTCTTGTTACCAAACATTGTTACGATTGTAGAAATGACTATGGGACATGAGATGCTTTCACTGATGGACGAATTCTCTAGGTATAACAAAATTATGATTTCCAAAGAAGACTACCATAAGATGACTTTCACTTGTCCATTGGGGACATACTGCTAGAATATGATGTCATTTGGCCTAAATAATGTCAGAGCTACCTGTCAGAGGGCCATAATGTTAATATTTCATGATATGATCCATAAAAATGTGGGAGATTATGTTGATTACATACTAGAAAAATCCAAAAAGAGGAGGGACCACATAGCAACATTAAGTGCCATCTTCGACATATTTGAGGAGTACAAGGTCCGCCTTATTCCAAAGAAGTGTGTCTTCAACGTACAATCAAGAAAGTTGTTGGGATACATAGTGTTTATGAGGGGTATTGAAATAGATACTGCTAAGGTAAAGGAAATCCTCGAGATGGAGGAACCCAACACATTGAGATAGGTAAGAGGCCTTCAAGGCAGGCTCCAATCCATCCACTAGTTCATAGCCCAGCTAGTAGACAAGTCAATCCCATATTATCACCTATTCCACAAGGGAGTAGCATACAAATGGGATGAAAAATGTGACCAAGCCTTCAAAAAGATCAAAGAATATTTTTTCATGTCACCAATCCCAAGAAAGCCTTTGATCCTCTACATATCAGTAAAAATGACAGTTCTCAGTCCTCTCCAAGCTCAGCATGATGAAAATGGAACAGAGAGGGCCATCTATTAGATCATTCGTACAATGGTAGGGCATGAGTTAAACTACTCATTCATTGAAAAATCCTATCTAGCAATGGTGTTTGCTTCACAAAAAATCATACAATACATGTTAGCACAGAAGATAAAAATCATCAACAAGATTGACCCCCTCAAGTATCGACTGTCCAAGGCAATGCTCATATGTAGGATGAAGAAGTGGGTCATGATACTATCTAAATATGACATCGATTACATGGAACATAAGGAAATCAAGGGCCAAGTAATTTCAGATCAGCTGGAAGAAGCAACAATGTATTTAGAGAATCCACTTATATCAAAGTTTCCCAATGAATCCATCTTCAACTTAAACATAGTCAACCACTAGAAACTATACTTTGATGGTTCCTACATACAACATGAATCAGGAGCCGAAGTGTTTTTTGATCACCCCACTGGGGGACTACATACCTAGATCCTACAAGTTGGAATTTCCCTACACTAATAACATTGTAGAATACAAGGCTCTAACCATAGGTCTTAGAATATCACTACAGTGGCACATCATGGCTCTCAAGGTATATGGGGATTCACAACTGATAATCAATCAAGTGAATGAAAAATACCAAACAAAGCATGATAAGCTGACTCCATATAAAAATCTAGTAGAGAGTCTCAAGTATTCCTTCATTGATATCACATTCGAGCATATTCCTAGAGCAAACAACAGAGCAACAGGTGCCATGGCAACAATTGGATCCTTACTGGACATCCCTTGCAATGTCCCAAAACATGAATTCTTAGTAGAGAAGCTTCTCTTACCTACATTTGAGGTACCAGAGTCAAAATTTATGTGTGAAATCATTGGTCTCAATGATCCTTCATACCATGATATTTATACCTACTTAAGAATAGGAGTCCCCCTATTGACTTACCCTCAAGCCTAAAGAAAACTTTTATCAATAAATCTTCCTGAGTTGTGATCCTAGGACACCTTATACCATAGGAGCATAGAAGGAACCTTGTTATGATGTTTGAATCCTAAAGAGGCGTTGAATGCTTTAACCGAGGTGTATAATGGTATTTGGGGTTCCCATTTGAGCGGTATGACCTTGGCCAAGAAGTTTCTAAGAATAGGGTACTAATGGCCCACCATGGAAAGAGAAGCACATGACTATGTCAGGAAATGCTTGTAGTTTCAACAACATGGAGATCTCATCCATGCTCTAGCTCAAGAGCTTCATCCCATCTTCGCACCATGACCCTTTTTGTAGTGGGGGCTCTATCTCATCAGAAAAATAACCCCCACCTCATCCAGTGGCCATAATTTTATCATTACCACCAATAAGTACTTCACAAAGTGAGTGGAAGCGAAACCTATTACCTACATAATTAGAAAGCACATATCGAAATTCATCATGAACTACTTAATATGTTGCTACGGTGTCCCATAAGCCATTATCTTAGATAATGGGATACCATTCAAGAATCAGGATGTCTGTCAACCTATGTGAAAAATTCAAAATCCAACATCGCTTTCCCACCCCATATTATCCCCAAGGGAATGACCAAGCTGAGGCTACAAATAAGACCATTCTTAAAATCCTAAAAAATATAGTCAATGAAACTAGTTGTGACTAGCATTTGCAGCTAAATCCTGCCCTCTAGGCCTACCAAACAAGCATCCACACACCCACAGGTGCCACCCCATTTTCCCTAGTCTACTGATCAGAATCCATATTACCCATCGAGATTGAGCTCCCATCCCTAACAATCTCACTGCAAAATCACATCACAGATGAATAATACTAGGTCTTACAACTGAATGAGATGGAGTTACAATACAAGCGATGTTTGAATACTTTAAACCATCTGCAGGTGTATCAAAACCATCTCAAGTTGAATTAAAACAAGAAGATCAAAAATAGGACCTTCCAGGTCTGAGAAATTATGCGAAAAGAAAATTAGAAGAATGTATCCAATCCGGTTAGCAAGGGAAAGTTTGAGCCTAATTGGTTGGCACCATTCATTCTCACAATGAGCTATAAGTTAGGGGCATATCAGTTGTCAATGCCTAAAGGGGAGCTTCTATAGGAGCCCATGAACAACTCCCACCTTAAAAAGTTTTATGCCTAATCTTACAAGGTATATGACCAAAAACACAAAAACATGAGAAGATGTCTTGAAAAAATGGTCACCCTGATGAAAACCTAGCAAACAGGCATCTTGGTGACAACAAAAAAATCAAAAAAATCAAAAACTAAAATAAAAATCAGAAAAGGATTAAAATAGTAAAGAGAAAAATAATCATCCTCTAGTGAAAACCACTTCGGTGGTGCTTTGGGAAAGTACCTTGGTGAAAACCTGGAAAATAGGCACCATATGTAAAATAAGCACTCTCCATCCATCTTGCTCTTCTCAACTTTCTCTACATCATTCATCCATCCACCTCATTCCATCACCTTCCATCACATCCATTCCATCATCCATTTGCATCGTCATCATAGCTTGGTTATGTGTTTGTGTCATGATCCCTCCTAGAGCTACTCGACCCATTCCAAAGGTTAGTTTGTCCTACCTATATCAAAGTAGTCTATCACATCATGCTGGGGGCATGTCCTGGATTAGTATCAGATTTGTGTACATTCTCGAAGTCTTAAAATAAGAAAATCCCAAAAACAATAGAAAATAAAAAAATCCCAAAAACATCATAAAATCAAAAAATCCCGAAAGCATCAGAAAATCAAAAATTCCAAAAACATTCAAAAACATAAAAAAATCCAAAAAAATCCAAATCACATCAAAATCCCAAAATAGGTCAAAAAGTCAAAAATTCAAAAACAGAGTCATTTGTCGAACTGTGTTATTTCTAAGCTTTGAACGTAGGCAATGTTGATTTTTTATCATCCCCCGAGACATCTAGGTCAATCTTCTAGGAGATTTTCATAATAAACTGACAATTCATCATGTTCTTATCTTCATCTATAAATCAGTGAAGTTTCTAGTCAAACTATGTGGTATCTATGTGTATAATGTAGGCAAGGCTAATCTATCGATCATCCCCCAAGGCCCCTAGGATAGGTCCTTAGGTTATGCCTTTGGTCAAAATCTCAAAAAACACCTAAAAATTAAAAATTAGAAAAAAATTCAAAAGATTTGCAAAATATCATAATATACCAAAAACAACCTAAAAACATTTCAAAAAGATCAAAAACATTCAAAAAACCCAAAAAATTCATCTATCGCATCTCGCTTTCACCCGAAACAATCAAATCATCCATAATAAATCTTCATCACCTTCAACCTTTGGTAAAACAATCAAAAACAAGTCTAGCAGTCAAAAGTGAAAACTCAAAATGTCAAAGTCTCAAGCCTGTATCAGTAAGTAAAGAAGTTGGTTAAATTTTCATATCAATAGCTTTTCATCCGTTCAATTTCATCATCATCTAATAACATCATGTCCTAGGATGCATCCTTCTTACAATGGACATCAACATTAGGCATCACCATAGTTTAGTCTTTGCTAGTGGTATGAAGAACATTAGCCTATTTGTTTATTTTATCTTATTTGATTTATGTTATTGCACTAATTCCAAGGACCTCTCGATGATGCCTATACAAAATATTTAGAGAGATAGGAATGGGGAAACGATCATTATCTTTTGTCTATTGTGGTTATTGGATATTCTTGTAATATAACTTTAGTTGTGCATAATTTGTTTGGTTTGTAGGGAAGGTGTTTTGAATATCTTGTTGACCACATAGGAAGGATTTCCTTTCTGTGTTTTGGTCTGAGATGTTTGAGATATCTAAACTAAAATTTGAATAGGGTTTTGTATGCCAGGTGTGAACAAGCGTACTCCTATCTGATTGTTGAGTCAAAGTCCATCACACTAGGCGCAATGCAATCTTGGTTCTTTATACCTTGATGCATCACACCTACATGTGTAATCAAACATAAGGTAAATGGCCCTTTGAAAATCTCAACTCTCAACAAGTGAACATCATCATTGTTATCATCATCATCTTATGACTTGTTGGATCCTCTTCTTTCTTTTGTCTTCTATCCACACTAACATGGTACCATGAAAATTAATCAAAATCATCACTAATCCATCCATCCTACATCCTCAAACTAGCAGCATATTGCATAGTGCACATCATATCATATAGGAAACATTAAATCATCTCACATGCATTGCACTTCATCATGGAATAATATAGATTGGTTATTCTAAGCATCTCATCAACCATACATTTGCATCATCATATCATATTATAAGCATCATCATGTACTCCATAAATGCATCATCCTATCATAACAAAAAAGATATTGAAAAAAATAAATGCATCCATAAATCACTGCATCATAAGTATCATATAGAAACATGCATCATATTGCATCACATATAGAAATTAAAAGAATCTATCCATAATGCATAAATAAAATAGAGCACATCATACATTAGATCAAATCATCTCATATCATCTCATATATCATAAAAATAATAATACACTGTCATGGTACAAAATTGGGATCACATGTGTATATTAGTATAGTACAAATCACCCATGGGGCTATCAAAAATGAGCCCATGGATCACAAAAAAAAGAATATTGTCTTTGATAAAAATAGTGGCTATCATTGCTAGCTGCTCCCATCCCCAGGATCTTTCTCCCCATGATCCCCTAGGGCTTTGTAGTATGTCCTCTGTGAAAAATCTGGGACTCAGGTTGGTCTGGGTACGGCCTGATGATAACCTCTTGAACCATGTCCTTGTGTGCTCTTAGTGACATTGTGCTCCTCGAGGAGGAGGTAGCCATGCTCTCTAACTACTGCTTGTAACTTTGCAGCTTGCCTCTACTAGACTCCCAAATATTCCTCTATCCATAGCTTGTCCCTCTCTGAGGTCAAGGCCACAATATGTCCCTGTAGCCCCTATACCTGTACTTGTAACTCCTATATTGGGACATCTCTCTGATTAGGTGGTGGAGGTGGCATGGGAGGTCCCTGATCTCGCTGAGGCAACTAATCTACCTGCCTCTCCTGATCTTGGTCCTGGTCCTATCATACCTAATCTTGATCTTGATCCTGTCTCAGGGGACCTTTTTCCTTCTCTACGTCTTGTGGTGGTGGTCCCTGATCTATCTGAGGACCCCTGCCTCCTCATCCCTAGTCTTTGTCCCTAACTCCTTTACCTCCTTGGGCCTGTTGGCATTCTCTACCCCTGGTTTGCCACCATGCCACTGCTGCTCCGAGCACTGTTAGTCTAAGTCATGGACTAAACCAATCTCTATAGGCCTATGTAACCCCTGCATCTTCCTGGCCCTAATCATATGGCCATGCCCTAGCCACTAGCTTCTAGAAGCTCTAAATGACTGCATCTACCAGAATGTATCTACCCTAGGACTACTCCCTTGTAGTGCACAGAAAGATCACCATGTACTAGTCATCAGGACAACCCTGCGGCTCACCAAACTATCTTTGAACTTTATTGAGCAGGGGTCTCTCCACCATAGTGTGCTCTCGGCCCTGTATGAGCCTATCCTCTTGAGTGAGAAAGAGCTCCTAGATGTCATCATACCAAGCAATCCATCTAAGATATGGCCACCATGTAAACTCTCGCATATCGTCGATAACTCTCCTCCAATGAGGAATCTCGTGCTGGCCAGTATGGATGAATGAAAATCCTCCCTAGTATCTTTAGATGATGGGATCATCTGGCTCCATGTCAATAGGCACAACTTTGATAGGATGAAGCACTAAAATGTGCTCCTAAGGCTTAGATGTGTAGGAGTGTGACCCCAGCCCCAATGGATCTTCTATCGTAGTATGCTACTTTATGTAGATCTCTATATAGTGAGGCTATTAATAATAGCCCTTAGTAAAAACATACTCTCCCTCTGATCATGCACTCCCAAGTGAGCCCCCATCCAACACTAAAGTATCAACCACACCGATCTGGTGCCACAAGCCCTGAAATGATTGATGCTACGACCAATTAGAACAGTGATACAACAAACCTATACTGCTCCAGCTTGATCTATCCCTTTGCAAAAATGATCTCATCAAGACCCATCACAACATAGCATGCATCTCACCTGACATCCACATCATAAATCACTCACTCTCTATGGATATGTAATTACAAAATATGCTAAACATCCTCCAAAGTGATGGTTGCCTCGCTAGTGGGAAAGTGAATGGATGATGTCTTGTTGTGCCATCGCTCTGCCAGTGTAGTCATCATACCCAAGTGTGTCCTAACAGGGCATGCATAAGCAATATACCAAAGTCCCAGTGCCCCTAGATACTCATGTAGTCTCTCATGCATCCCCTCTAATATTCCAAAAAGAAATGGGGACCTGTGCTCACATGAATGAAGTATCTCATCCTCCTCCTACATCAGCAAACTCATTGCGTCAAGTTTTATAAAAAATCGTGATCTCGGTCAAAGTTTTCACCATTGAAACCACATATTTGTCATTTTTTGCAATGGTAGCATAGTTTAGAAATTCCAAACTACACTGCTGGAAGTGTTTGACCCCCAAAACTCCACCGCCATGGTGCAGTTTAGGTGTGCCACTGTTTGACCCCCAAATCCTAAATTCTAAGTGCACCACCACGACACCATATTCAAAATTGATTTAGTTTTGAGATTGAACCTAAACTCAAAACTATTTTGTTGCATCACTATTAGCAGCCATGACAAATTTTAACACTGTACGACACCAAAAAAGAGTTTGAAATGGCAATATACAACACTGCTTCACCAATTTGGACTTTCTAAGGCTATTTAATGCACTTAAAATTGAAAAAAAAGTTGGGTCAAGATCACTCACCGGTGGTCCTACACTGGGAAGCCACTGGTACACTGGCACTCACTCTGAAATGTGATGTGGAAGCATGTGGTGCGCCATCTCAATCAATGCTCAGAGCTTAAATCGCATGATTCTCTAAATGCTATGTGTGCAAATGAATTGGAAGTGGTTCGTCGAGGCCTATTTAAGCTTGAAAATTAGGGTTTTTTGACCCCATTTAGTTGTCTAGCTAGGTTTTTGGACCCTCGATCCTATTTTTGTCCAACCGAGGCCTGTTTTGCATCGTTTTGTTGCATTTCAGCACATTTTCTAGCCTCCAAGAGCCATTTTGGACCTGTCGGGCATCTTGAACCTCTTTTTCGCGAGATCACCCAAAAATCCAAATTTTCATCTAATCTCTTGAGGGGGCAGTATATTAGCATAATTTTTTTGTTGGGCAGCATTGGGGCATGTGAAAAAATTGAAAAAAATTTGGCTTTTTTTTTATCAAGACATGTTTATTCTTTGAATCAACGCAACAAGTGCATCACTTCAAAGAGGGGAAAAATGTAGACACATAAAATGTACTAATTGATGCTATAAACTTGATCCTAATTTAACTAACATCACTTCATCCTAAATCACCCCGTTTTCTAAATATTTAATCGAATAATCTTTATTTGATTAAATTCATCAAATTCCTCTCTTAATTAAATAAATTAAATTTATCTGGTTAAGTCATCATCTACCATTAATTAAATAAATCATTTTATTTCATTAATCCCATAGTCCCTCTTTTAATTAAATAATTTACTTTATTTAATTAAATCTCTAAGGTCAATCTATTAAATTAAATAATTAACAATTATTTGATTTTGTCTAACATCATCCCCTTTTAATTAAATAAATCAAAAATTTATTTAATTAAGTCTAAATCATTATTCCTCTCAACTTTGATTTATTTAAATCCTAAAATCTAAGTCAAAATTGTTAAATCAACTAACCTCCTCTTAATTAATCAAATCCTGATTAATGCTAACTTTAAACCATGTCCCATCCTCTAAATAATGTAACTTACACAATAAATCATTTCTTTTGATTTATTAAATCTCTAATTTCTTCCAAAAAGGCATAAATGTTGGAATATTCTCCAATTTTGAAAAATCCCTCCAAAAGGGTTTGTACATCCAACAAGGAATTTATGCCTCTTACATGTCCTTGTGCATTGAGGCAAGTGGCATTTAAGGCATTTTTCATCCTCCTCAAACTTTTCATTTCACTAAGTTCAAATTTCACCTAATATCATTTATGAGCACATCCATCAAAATGTGCTCAACCTTCTTCCATTCACATCTTGACAAGTGCAACTTTCCCATTGGATGTTGAATGATCCCACATTCATCCATTTTTCCTCATTCTCCAATATTCTCATCTATAAATAAGAGGCTTTCCTTCTCATTTTGGATCCACAACTTAGAACAAAGTTACTCTCTTCACATTGAGAGGTAATTTTATCCATCTTCATAGTATTTTTCATCATCTTAGCTAGGTTATTTCAAATTTCACCAAGGAGCTCATTGTTCTTCATCAACAAGTGGATCAATCGTCATCAAATCATCATCAAGCTTACAAAGGAGTTGGAAAAGGGCCAATTTTTATATCAACTTGACATCAATTCCCCCATGAGATTGATAGTTTGCCTTTTTAAATATGATTTGATAGATTTTCTTGTTTTGTTCTTCATTTCTTTCCTATTTTGAGCATTGTAGATGAATTTCATGGAGAATCTTAGTTCTAACTTGTATATGGATCTAATATGGTGTTTATTCGCTATGTTTGTGTAGGTCTAGGACTGGGGTTCACACTCATCGACCTGCATTCAATGCCTCAAGATTCTCACACATGATTAGATCTTCTCTAATCTTATACTAGGGTTTCATTAGCTTGCAAACTTAACCAGCAAGCTACTTGTACCTCAAGCCACATGCACACAGCACTGCCTTGCTCATCATAAAGACATCTGATAAGGTTAATCATATATCACCATTCCCTGTATCAAGTCATCCAACATTAAATATGGTGCAAAGAATTTCCCTTTGTTCTCTCTATTAAACCCTAAAATCTGATTATGTATTTAATGCATTCTCCTACTCACTTGATCTGATCTAATCTTGACCATCTTTTTTGTTTGTTTTACCACCTTGAAGATCAAATATTCATTCAAATGGTCACTAGGTGTAGTTGAACCTATAGACATATAAATTTTATCACTCCCATTAGATCAAATTCATTTGTCTATCTCATATCCCGTGTTAATATTAATTAAATTGTTTTATTTAATTAATATTCTCCTCCTCATCTAAATTTTCCTAAGGTATTAATTTAAAAATTAATACTTTAGCCCTTTCCTCTCTAAATTAAATAAATGCATCAATTTATTTAATTGAGTCATTTAGCCTCTTGAATTTAAATCAATTTTAAATTCTCCTTGTCACATCCTCCATAATCCTCTTCTAATCTAGATTAATTTAATCAATCCATGATTAAGATGTGCACACCCTTAATCAGGGATTAATGTCACATCCTCCAACTATTACCACTTTCTTCTAATCCCTCATTAATTTTCTTAATCATGTATTTGCACAACCTTAATCTAATACCCTTGCTACATTTAGGATACCTTTTTGGTCAACCTTCACATTTTACACATTTGGCACTAACCCTCCTCCCCATGTGAATTTTTAATTCACATTTATTCATTCAAGACTCCTCTCTTCCCCATGTGAATTTTTAATTCACATTTTTCCTTCCAAGACTCTCCTTATTCATATGCAAAGTTCTAGAACCTTTGACTTGTCACACCACTCATAAATGTCAAAGTCTTCTATAACCTTTGACTTGTCACATCACTCACATGTGTCAAAATCCTAATTTTGGGGAACCTTGTCCTCTCCACAAGATTATTCCCAATCATGTGAATTTTTAATTGACATTTATTTCTCCAACTAATTTCCTCTTCCCCATGGATATTTTTGAGGAATACTAAAATTTTTCATATGTCACTTTCCTCTCATGTGGGGACAAGAAGTTTCTTTTTGAGGAAATATTCTCATCTCTTAAGGTACTTTCAAAGTACTTGTCCTTCCTCCACATCATTTGTCCCATTTCCATCTCACCATGTCCTTTTGACACTTCACCCTCCACATGGAAAGATGTGAAGATTTGTGAATCGTCTACTCACCATAGCCCTCCATCTTGGCTATAATGTCTCAATCCTAATCGTTGAATTCTCTAGAGAATTGAATTTATTGTATAAATACCCCCATCTTTCCTCCATTCAAGGACCTTCTGCATTTTGTAACATCCTTATGCTCTTAAGCCATTCAAGCCATTCAAGCCATCATTAAGCACTCTTTGCATTCAAACCATTTTGAATATTTACCTTCATTCAACCATTATGGAATACCTAGTTTAGTTCTCATCTCATCTTGCATCCACTCTTTTTATCACATTGGCATCAAAGGGAGCACACAAAATCAACTGTCAAGGGACAACCAAAGATCAATTCAAGACAAGGTAAAATATGCTCTTTTCATTTTATTTTATTTTGGATTCAACTAGGCTTATCTCGAGGTGTTAGTGTTATTTTCCTTTCTTTTTGCACCTTGTTTTGCATCACTTAGAATAGGCTAACTTTATTGGTTCACATTTCTAGCATGCCTGGTGGGACCCACAAGTGAGTCCTTTTTAGCTTCACGTTTTCTATTTTTTGACTTTTTGTAGGCTAAGAAAACATAGAGGCATACCTTCCCCTGGAGAGGGGCGAACTTGCCCTTGAAACAAGTAAAACAACTTTCTATTTTTATTTTTTAGCCTTTGTTTCTAATTTTTTTTTGTAGAAGGGTGAACCTACCCTTTAAACAAGTAAAACAACTTTCATTTTTTAGTTTTTAGACTATGTTTCTGATTGTTTTCTCCAAAGGGGCGAACCTGCCCTTGACACAGGTAAAACAACTTTTAGTTTTTATTTTCTAGCCCCTGTTTCTGACTATTTTCAATAGAGGGGAAAACCTACCCTCATAAAGGGGTGAACCTACCCTTGACACAAGTTAAAAAACTTTCAGTTTTTAGTTTTTAGCCTTTGTTTCTAATTTTTTTCTGTAGAGGGGTGAACTTTCCCTACCAGAGGGGAAAACCTACCCTTTACACAGGTAAAACAACTTTCAACTTTCAATTTTTAGTCTCTATTTTTTTTTTCTATAGAGGGGTGAACTTGCCCTAGACAAAGACTTTTTCAAGGTAAAAATAGGGGGTAAATTCCATTTTCAGTTTTAGTTTTTGATTGTTTTTTATTATTACTGACCCTAACCTGTCATGTTGGCATTTGTGTTAGCTTTTCTAAAATTTGTACAACCTTCGATGTTTATTGAAGACCGAGATATAAACTTCTAACATATCTACTACAAGGTAGACAGATCTGATTGTTAATTGGTTGTTTTCTTTGTCATTTTCTTTAATATCTAGGCACATAGTCAAAGTAGGGGAGTCAAAACATTTTTTTCTATGTTTGTAGGTAAGCTATTGACATATCTAGTCCCCTTGCACCATTTGGAGATCCTGGGTGAAGAGAAATCATAGCTTACCTAAGTCCTTTATGTTACCTAATGGGGTTTTATATTGTTTAAGGTTTCCCCTTGCACTTTGTGTGAGCCTAGAGAGTAGCCGAAAATGGTTAGTATTATCCTCTTAATGGGACTTGCTTTGGGATTTCATCACCCCAAAGGACAATCTTGACAACATGTACCGGTAGGGTATATAAAGAGGGGAGAGCCAAAGTTGTACCCTAATCTAGTCACATCGTGTCTGGTGAACCATCGAAGCTAGGGTGATACCTAGATAGATGTGAAGAGTTGGTCTGATCCTTTCAGTATCTTGTTGGAGTTCCTGACTCACACTTATGATGGGATGGTGTTCACAGTTGTGCCTCACATACCAAGTGTATATCGAGGACTCCCTAGATTAAAGAACTGTGTCAGCCATATCTTTTAATAGTAATCGTAGGATTATGCTATATGAATTATCTTCTTGTGTAAAACTAGTGAATTTTTATCAAGTCAACCTTATTGCGTATTTTTTTCCATGTTTTTGGTCCTTGCAATAACTATTTTCACTTAATAAAATTCCAAATTTCCTACAGAAGGGAAAAATTTCCCTCTAAAGGGGTGAACCTACCCTATAGAGGGGAGAACCTACCCTCTACCTCAACCTTTTATTAGCTAGTTTTTGTTAGAATTGTCAATCATTTTACTAGATAGGTGAACCTTCCCTCAAAAGGGGCAAACCTGCCCTCTGCATCAACTTGTCAGCTTGTTTTTTATTAGAATTTTTAGAGTTTTCATCCAATAGGCAAACCTACCCTTAAGTTTGGGTGAACCTACCCCAAGTTGGGAAAACCTACCCCCAAACAACCAATTTCACCTCTCATTTGGTCATTCTAAGTACCCATTTTTCTACTTTGAGTACTCGTCTACCATTCCAAGTGCTCATTTTCCCATTTTGATAACATGTTTGTCCATTCTAAGTACCCATTTTGTCGTTAAGGAACCCATTTTCCATTCAGGGAACCTATTTCATTGTTTGGGGAATTTGTCTGATTATTTAAGGATCTCCTTTCACCATTCGGGTAACTTGTTCCATCATCTAGTATGTCTGTTTCACCACTTTTC
The DNA here is from genome assembly GCA_007258455.2 of Sequoia sempervirens. Lineage (NCBI taxonomy): Eukaryota > Viridiplantae > Streptophyta > Pinopsida > Cupressales > Cupressaceae > Sequoia > Sequoia sempervirens. The sequence continues at coordinate 18,135,160 of VDFB02379711.1, forward strand.
AAGCTTTTTTTCCCATTCTGATAGCTTGTTTGACCTCATTTTTTATTCATAAAAGTCTAAAGAAACTAGTCAAGTGACCATGCCCCTTGAATAAACAAACATTCTAAATTCAGAGAGTGAAATAGTTGGGGACCTACAACCTTTTTGTTTGTTGTGATCTAAACACTTTCATCGCCTACTATTCACTCATAATTTATCATTTTCACTTTACAAAGATCATTCAGTCATCACCTGCATCATATAGGCACCCTTAGAGCATCTCTAGGTTGCATCATTCATCATCTCTCTCTTGATCCAAATCCCCTAAACCTTGTTTCAGAGGTTATTATCTGAATTGACCTAGGTATCTAAATTTGATCATTATCCTACACATAAATCATCAACTTTGGCCCAATTAATTCACTTCCATCTTGAAGTGGATTTGATGTCGTAAGTTATCATCCTTGACCCAATCAATCCATTTTTATCTCGAGGTGGATTCAAAGTCATGATCATCTATTTGTCCATCAATCTAATCAATCAACACCTTAAGTCACCTAGGGTGATTTCTGAACTAGGTTTAGAATCCCTTATATCATCCATCATCTCATATTTTTGGTCATTTCATCAACCAACCCTAATACATCATCTAAATCCTATCCAATTATATTATCACATCATCCAAATCAATCCTATCACAGCATCCAATCAATCCTATCCAATCATCCAATTAAATCCTTATCCAGTCACCTAATCTCATCATCCAATTAATCAATCCTTTACCCAATCCAATCGATCTTCTAATCATCATCCTTGCACCTAGTTAGTCCACCCACTAGTTTTTCATTTTCATTCCCATTCAAACTTGATCACAAACCAAGAAGAAAATGGCAGAACAATAAGGTCAAGGTTCCTAGCCGAACATCCCTCAAGATCCTAACAACATTGAAAATATTCCCCAAGATCCCCATAATGGTACTTCATCAAAATCTAACACCAACAAACAAAATACTTCACTACCCGGTGATGAGAACATGATCAATCAACCTGAAGTCATCGTCGATCAATACCTAAGCTATCATGCTAATGTTCAAATGATAGATCAGCTCCTCGATGAGTGTAGGGATATGATCCTCACTACTCTACTCATAAAGGGAGTGAAACCATGACCTAATTTTGACATGTCACAATACTCCAACACCCAAGCCCCTCCAATGTATCAAGACCCACAAAATTTTCCCTGAAATTCCTATATTCTCAAGGGTACACCCATAGATAATTTGTACCATCCTAAGTTCAAAAATCATGTAATGCATCAAGTCACCAATTATCTTCCCCTCCCATCCATAGCCTCCATAGTACCATTTGATCCTTATGATCCTTATTCCTATGGAATTCCACAAAACATCCCATCTGCTCCACCACTCCCACCTCAGTATCCTGGTCAATCACCTATCAACATTGGGAACAACCCATTTCTTCCATTACTTGTAGGAGATCTCCTACCACCACCTCCTGGTAACACTTCGACATTCTAGAAACCTCCAGTCAATCCTCATCTATCCACTGCTTCACAGGCACCACCACAACACACAACTATCCCTTCACAAGCACCCCCATAACACATCATTGTCGTTACTATCCCCTCACAATAACATCACCAACAACTTTCACAACAAAATGTTTTCATTCCACAAAAAAATATTTTGAATCCACAACAACATACTTTCACTCATATACAACTTCCTCATCAGACAACACAAACTGCATCACACCCTCAATCACCACCCTCTAGTGCCACTACAACAATCCCACAACAAAAACACATCCCATCTCGCCCTCCTTATCAACAATCACATATGCATGTTCCCACACAAACACAATGTAATCCTATCATGCAATACTTAAACCATTTATCTAGCACTTAAACTACTTATGCTACTACATCTAATCCAAGAATTGATGTGGCCTCCAAGAATCCACCATGGACCCAACTGTCACTTTATACTAATCCTTTCAAATCACACAAAAACCCATACCAATAGTCATCCAATCCACAAATGCCCCCATATGCCACATAGCAGCCCCACATTGCATATAATTACCAATCCAATCCATATTACACTCAACAACAACAACTCTACCAATAGGGTGCCATGTCCACCTCCTATTACCAACAACTATTGTCACAACAACATGGTGCTTCCACATCCTCATACTACCAAGATCCATAGAATACCCCATCTATTTCATATTACCAGCAATAACCAACTCATCAACAAACAACCTCCACCTCTTATCACCAAAATCCATCATCATCCTATCTACCTTATGCTAATCAATATCAACTTACAGCCTCATATGATCCCAATGCTTACCAACAACATCTGCCCTACAACCAACCCAATCCAACTAATCCAACTCCACCCACTAACAAAGATCTAGAAGAGCTTAAAGCTGCATTAAAATATCTACAAGCAGGAATGTCCAAGAAATATTTCAAATTTGAAGAAATTTGTCCCTATCCATTTGATTTGTCAATCTCACTTATCCTCTTTCCAAAAAAAGTTGAGATTCTGAAGTTTGAAAAATATACGGGGACCAAAGATCCCAAATCCTATCTACAAGAGTTCTATACACAATGTCAGGATGTTCAACACTATGACAATTATCTCTTGTGATTATTCCCTAGGAGCTTAGGAGAGCCAACTTGATTAGTTCATGGGTCTAAAGAAGGGGATAGTTGCTTCATTCGCTAATCTTTCTGAGCAGTTTTTCAAACAATTCTCCTTTAACTTAGAGAAGGATATTGATACTCTAGACCTCTTGAATGAGAAGCAATGTGATGGAGAAACCTTGGCTAAATACTTGCAGAGGTGGTGAGCAGTAGCTAGTCGCATGAATTACCCTCCTAGAGGAAAGGAAATGGCAACCCTCTTTGTAGACAATGCCCATCCTAAGATGGCCCATGCTCTTAAGCTTCACTTTGTCACTACCTTTGAGGAGGTTATTGAGAAGGGTCCTATCATTGAGAGAGCTCTTGTCGCTAAAGGGAAAATTAAGTTGTACAACTTAGATAAGGACAAGTCATCTAGTGACAAATCTCATTGTTGGAACAAGAAAAAGAATGCAGTTAACGATGGTGTGACTGACACCAAGCATGTCCAAGTAGCCAATATCTCCCTAGGAAAAAAACCATCCATGCCTAATTCCATGTCCATCTCATAGGGGGCACCTCGTCCTCCTCAACAATCTAATCAAAACAATCAAGGGAACGACAAACAATAGTTCACTCAGTTAGGAGAACCTTTAAGCACCGTCTTCAATAGGTTGTTGTAGGTCAATTACCCTATCACGTATCCTATGACAAATTTTTTTGATGAATCCAAGCCCAAACCTAATTGGTATAAAGAAAATGAGTATTGTGACTTTCACAAGATCAAAGGTCATTCCACGAAAAAATGTTAAGGTCTGAAAACGTATGTCCAAGATCTTATAGATAGAGGTGATATTCATGTGGATGCCAACCAAGCTTCATCCATTGCTCAATTATAGATATATAAAAATTATTTCCCAAAGTACAACCTAGGTGCAAGAACATCCAATGCAAACCATGGATCTAGCAACAATAACAACCAAGATACTAGCACTAACAATATCAATTACAAGCATTTCCTATTTAACTATAATACTCTTATCATGCATATTAGGCAAGCAGAACTGCATTTGTATATGATACACATCAAAGGTAAAGACCCCCAATGTGTTGTTGCAACTGAACGCATGCACAACACCATTCTTGGATCCTCCATGACAACCACATCACCTTCTACAAATTCTAAGTATAACATCTTTGACCATCTAGGAAATATTGCAACACAAATATCTATCCTAGATTTGCTAAATTCTTCTCCTATCTATCAAGATATCCTAACCAAGGCATTACAAGACTCCCATGTTCCCAATGGCATCGATCCCACACAATTCCAAGCCTTATTGGGACACCTTTCATCAACCTACCAACTAGGTTTCATCCAAAATAATATGCTTGCCGTAAATACCAACCACAATAGACCCCTCCATATAGAGTTGCTTATTTCCAAACATAAAGTAAAAAGGATCTTGATATATAATGGCTCTTCTCTAAATATTTGTGCATTAAAGTTTATCAAGTAGGTAGGATATACCCATGCTGATCTAAGCAATCGAATTATCACTATGAAATCTTATGATAATGTACAAAGAGACTCTGAAGGAGTTATTAGTCTTCCAGTTCAAGTTGGCCTTGTTGTACAATACATCACCTATCACGTCCTTGATTTGGATCTCCCCTACAACCTTCTTCTTGTCCAACTATGGATCCATGCCATTCAAGCTGCCCCATCAACTTACCATCAATGCTTGAAGTTCCCATTCAAAGGGATGGAAGTTACAATATATATTGATCCCTAGCCATCTAAATACTTCCACTCACTTGAAGCTTCTTTCCCTCACTCTCATTATTTCCTAGAAGTGGAAGTGGGACCTCTTCTAGCTTCCTCATCCAATCCATCCTCTAATCCATTACCCTCCACCTCATCCACTCCATCATCTACATCTGACTCCACCATCACCAAGGTCCAGATCATTAACAAAGGATGCGGTGAATATAAGATGTGCACTACTTTGAATATGGCAACCATGACACCCTAACCACACACTTATGGTCAAACTTCCAAGGCTACACCAAAGGAAGAGCAGAAGAAAGTCATCGTGAGCTCAAAAAACATGTGAACCAACACTTATGTAACTCCTATATTACCACAATATACACCTAAAGATGACTTAAGCCAATGGATATATCACAAGGAACCTAAGCCTAATCCTCCCCTAAAGGAATATTTTCAAGAGATGTATCCTTGGCCCTTGAGGTACGTGAAAAAAGCATTACTATCAGGGAGGAGGTCTTGGTCCAGAGGAGCTAGGGAGAAGGTAGCCAATTGACACTTCCATATGTCTAAAGAACTAAGGTTTAGGCTATGAAAAGAAGAAAAATGGTCCTACACCATCCGCAAGTACTTCTAACAATGTCAGTATGGATGATAGTCTCTTTGAAGACATACCAAAAGAAGAGTGTATCCTACACGTGTATGATGATGTATACCAAATAGACCTCTCATCCATGTTTGAATGCTTATCTATCTACACCATAAGCCTTCCCCTTCATCATCCTAAGCACATAGACTAGGACCTACATGAAAGCACACCAATCAACTCACTTACCTCAATGGATACATTTGTACATCTCATGGGATTGGGGGAAGACAAATTCCCTAGTTGTAAAAGTAAAAATAAGAAAAATAAAAAAGGGTCACCTAGTGAAAACCTCCTTGAGGCACTTCTTGACCCAAAAAAAGTAAAAACAAAGTACATATTTGATGATGAAAACCTCAATGAGGTGCCAGAAGATGGGGACATTCATCTTCCCCTTGTGGGAGCACAATTTTTTGAATGATCATCCATCCTGATCGAGGAAACACAAGAGGTAAATTTGGGAACTGAAGAGGATCCCAAAATGACATATTTAGCCAAATCCTTCCTAGAGAAAGAATACTCCAACATCGTGCAACTTCTCAAGGAAGAAAAAATCAACTTCACATGGGAATATTTATACATGTTTGGATTAGATCCTGCTTTGGTTGTACACCATCTAGATGTGCGCCCTAATGCAAAGCTGGTTAAGAATAACTTTTACAAGATGTACTTGCAAGTTACCCTATTGGTCAAGAAAGAATTAGAGAAGTTGTTGGAGGCTCAATTTATAAGACCCATTGATTATATCAAATGGATCTCCAACACTGTACGAATAGCCATGCCTAATGGAAATGTCAGGGTGTGTAAAAATTTGAGAGATCTCAACAAATCCTGTCTAAAGAATGATTTCCCTTTGCCAAACATTGACATGCTAGTGGATTTAACTATAGGCCATGAGATGTTTTCCCTCATGAATGGCTTCTCTGGATATAATCAGATCAAGATTACACCTGAAGATCAACACAAAATGGCCTTTACCACACCTTGGGGTACATTCTACTATAATGTTATGCCCTTTCGGCCTTTAAAATGTAGGGGCAGCCTACTAGCGTTTGATGACCGTAATATTTCATGATCTTATCCACATCATCATGGAAGACTATGTTGATGACCTATTAGGAAAATCAAGAACTAGATCAGAACACCTCGTAGTCCTAAGGAAAATCTTCTAGCATCTAGAGCATTATAAGTTGTGCCTGAATCTAAAAAAGTGTGTGTTTGGGGTTATGTCCAGGAAGTTGTTGGGCTTTATTGTCTCCAAAATGGGTATAGAAGTGGATCCAGCAAAGGTCAAACCAACATGGATATGCCCCCACCTCACAATTTAAAATAGTTATGAAGTCTCCAAGGTAAGCTACAATCCATCTAAAGGTTTATAGCACAGTTAGCTGACAAGTGTCAACCATTCACCCACCTCCTAAAGAAGAACATATCCTTCAAATGGGATCCCATGTGCTAGCAAGGTTTGAATAGGATTAAGTAATATTTGGCTCATCCGCCTATCCTTATGTATTCGATCCTAGGGAAGCCACTCCTATTATACATCTCAACTACTTCAGTGGCATTAGGGGCATTACTAGCACAACATGATGAGTCATCCAAAGAATGAGAAATCTATTATATCAGTCAAAACCTAGTTGGTTATGAGCTTAATTATTCTTCAATGGAGAAACCCTACCTAGCTATAAATTTTTGTTCACAAAAGTTTAGACATTACATGCTCAGTCATACAGTCAAGTTAATATCAAAAGTTGACCCACTTAAGTACTTGCTATCTCGAACAACCCTGATAGGTCGTATGGCTAGGTGGGTCATGTTGCTGAGAGAATTTGACATAGAGTATGTGGATCATAAATCTATTAAGGGACAACTGATAGCGGACCAGTTAGCCAATGCTCCCCTATTTGATGCACATCCTTTGGTAACAAAATTTCTTGATGAAGAGGTCTTTACAGTGGTCGAAGCCACCAAATGGACATTAGACTTTGATGGGTCTTACACACATAATGGATTGGGGGAAGGCATCTTGTTTGTCACCCCCTAAGGTGATTATATCCCAAAGTCATTTAGACTAGCCTTTCCATGTGCAAACAATATAACTGAATACGAAGCTCTTCTCACCGGCCTTATAATTGCATTCAAATGGAATATCACTCACTTAAAGGTTTTCAGAAATTCACAATTGGTCATCAAATAGGTCAATGATGAGTTTTTAACAAAGGATGAGAAGTTGTTACCTTATAAATGCATGTTCGATGACTTTAAGAAATCTTTCACCTCTATTGAGTTAGATCAGATCCCCAAAATACAGAACAAAGTTGTTGATGTGAAGACTACCATTGGTTCCTTAATTGACATGCTTAAGGATCAGACAGATTGTGAATTCCTGGTTGAGAAAATTTTAACTCCTACATACAACATCCTTGAGAGTGAGATTGTGTCTAAAATTTTAGGTCATGTGTCCCCATGGTACCATGATATCTATACGTACCTTCATGAAAATATCATATGCGCTGACCTTACCTGAAACCAACGAAAGACATTCATTCAATAAACATCCCATTACACCATCATAGGTGATACTCTTTATCATCATGGATATCATGGTACTCTTCTTTGGTGTCTGAATGAGACTGAAGCTCACACTGCGTTAACAAAAGTATAGTGGTGTTTGTGGGGCCCACTCCAACGACATGGCCTTAGTTAAAAATATTCTTAGGGATAGCTACTATTGGCCTATATTGGAGCATGCCTCTTATGACTTCGTGAAGAAATTCTTACCTTTCCAGCAACATGTGGACCTGATATATGCTCCTGCTCAAGATCTACAACCTATCGTAGCACCATGGCCTTTTTCTCATTATGGCTTCAATTTAGTCAGAAAGATATACCCTCCATCATCTAATGGCCACACTTTCATCATCACTGCCACTGAGTACTTCACTAAATGGGTGGAAGCTATACCACTCTCACAAATAATAGGTACTCAGATATCCAAATTCATCCTCTATCACATCATTTGTAGATATGGCATCCCCTCCACCATCATTTCTGATAATGGTAAACCATTCAAAAACTAGGTTGTCAAAGAAGTATGTGACACCTTCCATATCCAACACTAGTGGTCCTTGCCCTATTACCCTCAAGGAAGTGGATAGGAGGAAGCCACTAACAAAACTCTAATTAAAATTTTGAAAAAGGTTGTCAACAACATTGGTCAAGATTGGCACCTCCGTATCCATCCCGCCCTTTGGGATTATTGCACATCCATCCACACTACCATTGGTGCCACTCCATATTTCCTTTTTTATGGTACCAAATCTATCTTTCTAATCAAATTCAAGGTTTCTTTCCTAAGAATATCATTGAAGAATCTCATCACGGAGGAAGATACATAGGTTTCCCATCTTTCTTAGTGGGAACTCTTAGATGAAAAAAGGATCAAAGCATACAATCATCTTCAAGAGTATTAGAATCATCTTAAGAAAATTTACAACAAGAAGGTTCAGCTATGTTAGTTCAATATTGGAGATTTAGTCTTCAAAGAGAATGAACGTACCCAGTAGGACCGAGACAAGAAGGGAAAGTTTGAGCCTAATTGGTTGGGTCCTTATGTTATTACAACAAAGTATGGATCTAGGGCATATCATCTCACCACACCTGAAGGGGAGCCCCTTGAATAACCCATCAATATCATCTACTTGAAGAGATTTTATACTTAAATTAGCTTGAGCCTCCTATCCTGCTAAAATTAGGAAAAATCCCAAAAAATCAAAAAAGTCAAAAATCCATAAAATAGTAAATAGAAATAAAATCGTCCTATGGTGAAAACCACCCTTGGTGGCACCTTGAATAAGTTTGGTTGGTGAAAACCTAGTAACAGGTATCATCCATAGAGATCTTAATAATTATTTACCTTGTGTCCTAGTTGCTGCATGTTCCCGTCGATCCTATCCTCACATCCAATTCCTAACATCCTATCATATCCTATTACTTCATTTGCATCTCATCCTTGGCCATTTCATATCTTTTGATTGAGAATTGTACAATTATTAACTATCCCTAATCCTAAGGTTTTCCATCCTAATTTGAGCTTATGTCAGTTTCACATCATCATCTAGGGTCTTTCATCATGTTGGTTTCATCTAGTTCACATCTTGTCCTATCAGTCTTTTGGTATTAGTCTAACTACGTTGCCATTGCACTTTCACATAGGCAAGGTTGATCATTTGATCCACCCCCAGGGTATTTTTGACCACCCCATTTCGGTCCTCCATCATTTGTCTCCATCAACACCTTTCCGCTCTTATCCATGGTCATTTGTTGTTTGTCCTTTTTTGAACTACGTTGCCCCTGTGATTTCAGATAGGAAAGTTTGATCTTTTGATCCACCCCAAGGGCTTTGTTGTCATGTCTTTTTTCATCCATCACCAGTCTCCATTGTCCTATTTCCACTTTTATCCATGGTCTTTTCTTCAACTGTGAGGGCTCTGTGCTTTCACCTAGGAAAGGCTAATCTTTGATCAACTCCTGAGCCCCTAAGTCTATAGGGTGTGTTAGTATGGTGTCTTACGTCTTCTGTCTCATATCATGTTGTCAAGTGTGTCCCTATCTAGCTAGTTCTTAGAAAATGAGATCCTCTAGTATTGGGAGATCTAGTTAGCATCAAATATTCTGCGTCATCTGGGTCATTTTAGTTTAGTTTCATCTTTGATCTCGGGTATGTGCAGGATCATCATGGAAAAAATAGGCCCTTAAGTGGCAAAAAAATCGAAATATCAAAGTTAGGCAACCTGACATAAAAATTTGAATAAGTTATCTATATTATTTCAAAAATGTGTAAGAATAGAATCTATAGCAAATTGAATGTAGTTTCTAAACTACTAGGTTTGTTTAAAAAAAGAAAATCCATTTGGTGTAAATTTGAAATTTCAGGGAAAAAAAAGTAAGTTTCTTTCTGACAACCCTAACCACAATAAAATGATAATATTTTTTTAATAATATTTTAGATATAAGTAGAGGACTCATGTCTTGATTTGATGCATATTTTTTTAAAAACTTTTCCAAGTAAACAATTAATTATGAATTTTTTATTACAACATTTTAAAAATATAAAAATATTGTATATCTGACCACATTAACATGGTCAAAACTTCATGAAATTCAATTTTTCTTTTTTAATCCTATAGTATGTGGAAGCATATAATGTGGCATGTTTTGGATTCAAAAATGTGATACTCATTGAAAGCTATAGATGTTTTCAATCAATATATCATTAGGACTTTAGTTGTAATTTGAATAGAAAATGAATAATATTTAATTATAAATTGAAGTAAAAGTATAATTTATATTGGTGGAAATTTGAGAATCTCCTTTAAAAACCCTTTCATTAATTTTGGGTAAAAAAAGCGTCACCATATACCCATCATATTGCCACTTTTGGCCATCATGATCTGCACATACCCTCTCAACATGATGCATCCTTCCTAATAGACCTCATCAATTCCATCCATCCCTTTTGATCCTATGGAAAAGAAAATTTGACATTGAATGTGATCTTTTGATTCTTTTGGCTTTCATTTATCATTTGAGCTCCCTATCATACCTCGTCATGGTCGCCTTGATTCATCATATCATGGTGTGCTTTGACTAGTAAACATAGGGGCATATCTTGATCTTTTTGCTTGTTTTTTTCTATTGGGTTGTCTCATGTAGTACTCGCCAAGCTCCCTGGGATCTTGTGTTACACTGGGTCATCCCTTTGTGCTTGTGGTTATCCTAATGCCTGGCCCGACCAGAGTCTTTGTCACTTTGGGGTATTGGGGTAGCTTTCTTGTTTTTTGTGTTTGTTTATGCATTAGATGCCAACTTGCCTTGGTTTTACATACCTTGACACTTTATGTCTTATGCTCTAGCAAAAATCAATGCTCTAAAGATGGAAAATCATATTAGGATTGCATTTCATGATCAATTTTGTTACATTGCATTCATCACTATCTTATAACTTATGATTTTGGTTGAGAAAATATTTCACCTTCCATATCCCATTCTTCTCTTGTAACTAAGGGTTTTTGACAGGTGCAAAATAACATGCATATTCCATTCACACAATGCCTATCCTCTACCCACATTCCCATGCCAGTCCTTATCGAAATTGATGTTGATGTTGTATTTCCTTTCATGTTAAACTAAAGAATCCTATTTACCATTCACAATGCATATTATAGGTCCATTGCATTTTATCCCATATACATATTAAATTGATTAGAATAATCTTGATTGGTTGTTCTAAGCATCTTAGATTCATACATTTTCATATTAGTTTGTAACATTCACATATTACATGCATCGCCACCTACATCACAAATTGTTATGTCCATATCCATAATAGATAAAGTCACAAGTCATACATCCTACATTATACACATTAATCGTCATGAATAAAATCCATCTCATCCATATAAACATCAACATAAATCATCATAAACATGTACATGCATTACATCATCATGAGATCATAAACATACACATAACATAAGTGTTGATAAAGGGCTGTTGCATATCATATATAAAATATCAAAATCAATTGTCCATCACATAGTCCATAATAACGTTTATCCATTTCCATCGTATACATCAAAATCATGGAATAAAGTACAAGTACAAGGATCTGAATAAAACATAGTTGTTGCTACTTTGTACTGTCCATCCACCCTACACCTGTCAAAAACTAGTAGCTTGTCACCTACCAAATAAGCTACCCACATCCGACCTCTGTTGAGAGTCAGGAACTGGCCCTCAGCCTGGAAAGGTCCCTTGAGTATCACTATATCCTTAGGTTCGTGTCCCTAGTGACTAGGATAACACACCACCTAAGGCTCATACTAGACATAGTGAAATGTGTGTTGCGCTGGATCTAGAACTGCATGTTGATAAGCAACCATCCACAAGGATGACTCCCTCATATACTCATCTCACTCTGTAGCATGATATCGAGCAGTATTCCTCTCCTGTAGATATCTATCCCCATCCCTAGTGATGCCTCTCCTCTCCTACACCCATTCCTCCTACGATAACTGTAGTTGAACAATCTATACCTATAGTTCATCTCTCACCTCCTCCACAACCACTGCTTGTGCCTCTATGACATCCTATTCTCCCTATAGTCTTTGTGTCTCTACCCCTATCTCACCATTACCACTCTGCAATGATGATATCCATGTCAGTGCAACATCCCTCTCCCCCTATAGAGCCTAAACCTGTGCTAATGCAGTGTCCCTCTCCCCCTACATCACCTATTCATATGATTGTGCTTTATCTCTCTCACTCCAGATGGCTTGCACCTCTATTTGTGTTGTGTCCCTCTCTCTCTATACAATCTCCAACCAGACCTCTTCTACCTCTTCCCTCTCCCATATCGACCCTATCTCCCCAAGTGTTTCCTCTGCTATAGCTACCCTATCCTAGAGCTCAGTCCTCTCCCTCAACAACCCTATCACTTGTATCCTCAACTCCTCCATCTCCTTCTCTGCTTGCTGCCCAATCTCTGCTGATGTGTGATCTACTGTCTCTCTTAGCTCCTGTTGTCCCCTAGCCTATAATGTGGTCATCTCTGCCTATAACCTATCACAGTCCTACCTCACCCTTTCAAGCTCATCACGTAATCCCCATACCTCTACCCACAAGCCATCCCTCTCCATCTTTGCCTACCCTACCTATGAGAATAGGTTGTCAATAATAAAACCATAATCTCTCTATCCCTCTCTGCCTATACCTTGGCTAACTCTTCCTACAACCTACTCCTCTTGGCCTCAAGTCTAAGCACCTTAGCCTTTTCCACTCTCAGCCTTTTCTCTACCATTCGTGGCCTCACCTTGACTCCCCTCAATAGTACAACAAGGTCCTCAAATGGTACATAGGGGATCATCACCAGTGGCTCCACATTAAGAACATCCACATCCATAGCATCCTCCTAAGGCTCGTGCTCTTGCTCTACCTCAATTTCCACAAGAACTCCCCTCAGCTATCCACTCCTCCCCACCCTCATCTATCATCCTACAAACCTCTTTACCTCTTGCCTTTATACCTCTACATCATTCTCATTATTTACTATCCGGCCTTTACCGACTTTGTTTTCGTTCTTTTCATTCCACCTCGACGTTCCTTTGTTCCCGTTACTCTGACTTAATCTTCGATCTCCTTCCTTCACCTCGACCGGACGATCGAACTTTTCTCCGGATGACTTCGGTTATGAGCCCGCCTCGGTGATCTCGATAGATTTTATCCTTTAATTTTCTTCTTCTTATTCTTTTCCGGTATTCCAACCTTACCCGGTTTCGTGATCTTAATGACGAAGTTCTCGAGATTCGTGATGATTGGTTTCGAGAGTCCTTCTTCAGGAAACTGTTGTCACTTCATCCTTCACATCCAGTAAACCTTTGCTCGTGAAATGCTGGCTACCAAGCATAACCCTATCCCACCAATGGTTCCAAAATGACCTAGAGGATCACTCTATCACCCCTACATCTATCTCCCCAATGGCTCTCCCTAAGTAGGGCACTAGTTGTAATGTATCGCAGTGCTCTCTAGAAAACCTTAGAAAAATTGGGTCTCCCCATGGCCTCACTTGGTTGATCCATCAAAACATATCTAGACCCTACAAAATATCCTATACAATCCCAAATTGTATGGCCACTCTATCTAGCTTGTGCACCTCCACTATGTGGGGCTCCTTCTTGACTAAAAATTATTTGGTCATGAATTAGTCTCACTATCTCCCCCCATCCTCCCTCCACCTCGTAAATAGTTGAACAAAATACAACCACCACACTATGTGCTCCTCCTGTAGGTCATCTAAGGTCCTCCTCCATTTGTCTTCATCCCCCTAGCCCTCATGGTGCAAAACCCAACCCTCATCCTAATCATACGACCAAGCTACAAGTGTTGTGTCATCCTCCTATCCTACCCTCACCACTCCTAGCCTGACAACACTAATGTGTTTCCCAAGCCCATACCTATAGCAGTGTCACATATTTCATGCTAAGCACCTCTTAGTAATAGATGATGTGCCAGTACACATGCACCCCATGAAAACTGCCCCTCTCTCACCTCGACAATGTGTCAAATCACCTCCATAAACCTCAAGCTGCAGTAGTACCTACTCTGGTCTAGCAACAGTAGTCCAATGATCAACCCACAGAAATATAGTGGTAATGGTGGCACCCCCAACGATAGGAATTAGTCCACATCCAACATCCCCCTTTACACAAGTAGGTCATCTCACCCAAATAGCACCCACACGGTGTGACCTAGTTTCTCCCCAATCGACGTCATCACACTCACCAAATGGCCTACTATTAGTAGCCTCAGAATCTTTCATAAGTCATCCAATGTCACTATCATCTACCCCATCAGAAGATGGAACACCGATGTCTCTAAACTTCATCACTCTATCAATGCTGTCAGAAATGCCCAATGAACTCTAATATTCAGGTATCCTAATAAAGGAAGCAATCCTGCCTATTCCAAAGCATGGTGATCCACTCTAGTCATGGTCATCGTCCTCGCTACCAACACCTCTTAATGCCTCTCACATGTCTGTAGTGAATCAAATATTTGTATCCATATGGCCCCACATGTTAATCCACTTATCTTGTTCTCTTTTCTCTCCCCCCTAGTACTAGGAAATCATTTTCCCTAATCCTTCCTCTCCCCCCTTCTTTCCCATCTTTCACACATTTCTTCCTGATCATTTTTATCTTTTTCCTCTCTCCTCTTGGGTGCCCCCTAGCTATGGGAAAACTTTCCTTAGCTTAGGGTGGACGTGGCTTAGCTGACGGGTGAACTGGCCCCAGCTTGAGGGAGCCTGCCCAAGCCTGGGGCAAAATCACCCTTGATAGACAGGAAAACCCACCCTAAGCTCAGGTGAGCCCACCCTGGTCTAGGGCGAACCCTCCTCAGTCTGAGGTTGACCCACCCTAGCGTGGGCCATGCCAAACCAACAAGAGGCTGACCCACCCCGAGATGGGAAAATTTTCCTAGGCGGGGTCACCCCACTGTGGTCTGTCCTATCTTTTTTCATGGGTTTCCCCAAACTAGTGCACCCCTCTTGCCCCTTTTTCTCCCTCTGCCCTTTTCAAGCATTTTTTTCATCTTCAGGGTGCATTTACCCTCTAGTTGGGTAAATTCACTCTCCCCTTTCCCATGCCTCTAACAAGTAGTTTTTCCTATCCACTTGGTGAAATCAAAATTTCATACCCGATCCATTTTTCTAAACTACCCCAACAAAAAAAGCCATATTTTCAACAAAGCATAAACAATAAAAAATATATACACAATGCTTAAAATCACAAAGGGGGTTTTGGAACCTAACCTGGCATGGAACCGCGTACTTGTGGTAGAAGGCCCGCACCTCATCTGCCTGGTGGATGATGTTGTCATCATAGTCATCTGACATCTTCACATCCTCAGCTCCTTCTCCTCTTCTCTCTCTCTTCCTCCACTTCCAAATGTGCAAATAAGGAATAGTAACTTTCAAATTACAATAAGTAATTTCCCCCTCATTTTTAAATTACCTTTAAGTGGGGGTATTTTTTTCCTCTTTATTTAAGCTTTTTAGGCCCTAATTAATTCCAAATCTTCCAAGGGCCGCCATTTGCACAACGTGCATCCAATTGACTTCGTTAAAAACAAAATTTTCCTAGTTTTTTGAGCTCTATCCAATGGTACCTTATGCTTCTTCCTATCGCAAAGTCACCTAGGGCCGCTTGTTCTTCCCCAACTACCCTTTGGAGGGGGCATACCCTACCATTTTCCTCCATTCCTCTATCATGGTCATTGGGGCATCTCCCTCCATTTCCCTCTACTTGGGTAGCTCATTCAACTTTTTCCATGTTGTGGCATCATGTCTTGATCACTTCCTCCATCGAGTCATCTTCATTTTTTTTCTTTCAAACATTGTTATTCTAACAATATTTTGAAGAGGGGAAAAATGTAGACATCTAAATTTGACCGCTCCCATACGATCAAATTCATTCATCTATCTCATATCCCCCATTAATATTAATTAAATTTATTTATTTAATGAATATTCTCCTCCTCATCTAATGTTCCATAAGGTATTAATTTAACAATTGATACTTTATCTCTTTCCTCTCTAAATAAAATAAATGCATCAATTTATTTAATTTAGTCATTTAGCCTCTTGAATTTAAATCAATTTTAAATTCTCCTTGTCACATTCTCCATAATCCTCTTCTAATCTGGATTAATTTAATCAATCCATAATTAAGATGTGCACACCCTTAATTAGGGATGAATGTCACATCCTCCAACTTTTTCCACTTGCTTCTAATCCCTTATTAATTTTCTTAATCATGTATTTTCACAACCTTAATATAATCTCCTTGCTACATTTAGCATAAATTTTAGGTCAACCTTCACATTTTCCACATTTGGTATTGACCCTCCTCCCCATGTGAATTTTTAATTCACATTTATTCATTCAAGACTCCTCTCTTCCCCATGTGAATTTTTAATTCACATTTATCTTTCCAAGACTCTCCTTATTCCCATGCAAAGTTCTAGAACCTTTGACTTGTCACATCACTCACATAAGCCAATGCACCATACTTTTAAAGTCCTTCTTCATGTTCCCACACAAGATATCTCAATCATGTGGAATTTTTAATTCAGATATTTCTCTCAACTACTTTCCCTCTTCCCATGGAGATTCCTGAGGAATACTAAAATTCCTCATATGTCACTTTCCTCTCATGTGGGAACAAAAAGTTCCTTTTTGAGGAAATCTTCTCATCTCCCAAGGTACTTTCAAATTACTTGTCCTTCCTCCACATCATTTGTCCCCTTTCCATCTCACCATGTCCTTTTGACACTTCACCCTCCACATGGCAAGATGTGATGACTTGTGAGTCATCAACTCACCATACCCCTCCATCTTAGCCATGATGGTTCAATCCTAACCATTAAATTCTCTATAGAATTGAATTTCTTCTATAAATACCCCCCTATTTGTTTCATTTAGGGACCTTATGCATTTTGTAACACCCTTATGCTCTTAAACCATTCAAGCCATTCAATCCATCATTAAGAACTCTTTGCATTCAAACCATTTTGCGTACTTACCTTCATTCAACCATCATGGCATACCTAGTTTAGTTCTCATGTAATCTTGCATCCACTCTTTTTATCACATTGTCATCAAAGGGAGCACCCAAAATCAACTATCAAAGGCCAACCAAAGATCAATTCAAGACAAGGTAAAATCTGCTCTTTTCCATTTTTTTATTTTTTTTGGATTCAACTAGGCTTATCTCAAGGTGTTAGTGATGTTTTCCTTTCTTTTTACACCTTGTTCTACATCACTTAGAATAGGTTAACTTCACTAGTTCATAGGACCAATAAATTATTTTCTCTATGTCAATTTGCAGGTGAAACCTTGTTCACACAGACTTAGCCATTTGAGTTCTTCATCTTTGAATCTAGGTCAACAATCTTCTTTCATGCCTTGATCCTAAAATCCTCTTTCACTGTCGTGCCTTTACATCTTGACCATTGGATAAGCTATCATTTAAATCTCCTTCATCTATCTTACACGTATTCACCATGTGGCTATATCGAGGAGACACATACTATAGTCTCACTGATGTCCATTGCTCCCTTCGATGTGAACCACCTCGAGCACATGGGCCCACATGTCATCTATTCTCCATGTCATTTCCATCTAATTCACAATAATGATGTGAATTAGCACACTGAGCAATTGGACTTTTCCAGCTATCAGCCTTCATCAGAATCGGGTCCCACTAGCTTCTCACCTTATTGCTTTGTTGAAGAGACAGCCATTAATGTCCTACCGATATACCAAAGTCACATCAATGAGATAACCATCAACCTATCAAAGAGACATTCAATCCACTCTCATCTATATGCTATTGTCACACCATTACCATTTTCTACTACAAACAAGTGGTCCCTAGAACATCCTATCACCACATTTCACCATCCAATATCATTTTCTACCATGTCTCCTTTTGTCATCCACTCTCTAACTGTACCATCAATGCATGTCAACCTTACTAGGTCCTATAGTCAGCATCACATTCACATCGCCATGTCATAGAGACATTAATAAAAGGTCTCACTAACACCATATAGTCTCATTGACAACACTTCCATAATCCTTATCACTCCATTGAGGAGACTTGTCCCACACTCTTGCCGATACATCAATGTCTTGCTACTATTTTTTGAGGTAGATGCAAAATATTCAGATGCCAGAACCGGATTTGGAGGAATTTCTAAAAAATAACCTCAGGACTAAGACGCCCTTGCTACCATCTTAGTCCCTATTTGACTTTCTGAAAAATTTGAATGTGATCCTAAGGCTTGATGTTTTCACTTCCTTCTTCTCAGATCTTAGGTCCTGAAACTTCTAGATTTGGCCTGTAGGTGAGGTTTTATAAAGATGACAACTTTGCAACTCTGTACTTCAAATGATCTTCAAGTCTTCAACCTAAATCTACACTCACAAGCACACAAGAGAGGGAAAAACTTGTTGATTGTTAGTAAATGGGGCTTTTCCTTGGTCAAACCCCTTGTTGGTAACTAAACCTTGAAATGAAATAGAATAACATGAAGGGAAATGATGAATGAACAACATGCAATGTTACAACTCACCAAACCCTTGTTGTAAAGTCTACAAACTTGTGTGAGATAGCTAGCTTGGATTTAGATCTTGAATCAATGGAATGCTTTGATAGATCTTGTGTGAATTGATTGCTTGAATCAAAACCATACATCACAAATGTTAGCACAAAAACACACATGATGCAAGAATCTCCTCTAATATGATGCTTGAATCTTGATCATACTTCCAAAATACTTGAAGAGCTACTCTTGAATTCTCTTGAGTCAATAATTGAATGCTTGGATGCTTAGATATCTTGCTTGCTATTCTTGAATATGAAAAATGAGTGAATGAATCTTGTATTTATACTTATTTATGCTTAATATTATGAAATTACACCAAAATAAGAAGACCTATGAAATCATTAATTAAAGGAGGCTAAATATTGCCAAAATTTGAAATTAAATCCAAAAAATAAGCCAAGGAGGACTAAGATGCCATAGGTGGAATGTTAGTCCCAAGGCTCAAATCTTAGGGTACAGGCTCCTAAAAGGGACCTTTTACAAGTGCATTCAAAATCAAGGTCTCAAGACCTTTGGGGGACAAAGGTGCTCTAGGTGGCATTTTAGTCTTGACCCAAAATTCAGGGACACACAAACATAATCATTAAATGATCATTTACCCTTTGACGATTGTCGAGATTAGCCTGAAAAAGATGTAGTTTATTAGGCTCATGAATACAAAATAGGACCAAGTAAGACATAAAGAAGGATAAATAAAGCAAGGCAGGCCCAAAAAAGTGTGATGTTGGATGTTGTGATTGTGTTACTAATCTGTGGTTGTCATTGATGTCAACACTATTAGCATTGATGTTTTTGGAAGTTTCATATGTCAAGGATATTGAGAAAATTTTTAAAGGAAGTGTTGTAGGTTACAAGTGAAGGTCATGAAGGTAAATTGTTGAGTACAGGTCATGAAGGTAAATTGTTGAGTACATTGATAATCAAATGTTGTAGTCTAAAGGGTTTAATGCTGAGTGTATCCAGTTTACCTACCAAAATTTTTAGAGGTTTGCATGAAGATTTGATCATGTTATGACTAGTTGTGTTTTGATAGTTTTTTGTGGCTTCAGTTAGTGTTCCTAATTACAGACAGAGTGATTTCAATAAGCTCAGTTACTGTGGATGTTTCTTTGATGGTTCATGATTCTTGTGGATGCTTCTAGATCATGCTCTATCTTTTTTGCACGTTCACATGAATCGGTGCACTCGTGGTTGGTGATTTTTCCATTGCATGTTTGGGATTTTGTGTTCTTGGCTGACACAGTGGTTGTTGTGTGTTGTGGATCCTTGAAGATTAAATTTGAAATGTTTGGAACACTCGAGGATATTTTTTTAGGGCTTCATTATGTTTTGGTCGAAGGTGTTTGATTCACATTGTAAATTTATTTGTAAATTTGTGTTGACATCATGCATATGTTTTATATTTTCATATTTCTTTTGGCTGACAGAGTTGTTGATGTAAATCATAGAAGGGGATATATAAGAGAGGTTGGTTGAGCAAAGTTAAGTGTGAAAGTGTGCCAGAGAAAATTCTAGTGTACCCATATTTTTTTATTATTCGAGTGTAGAGCAGAGTGAGTGAAATGTGAAGGAGTCTTTTGTCTATACATAACTGGAACTCTAATCAAGATTTTGCATAAGCTAATTTCTTAGTTCATACCCTATGGATCTAATCTAAATTATTGTAAGACATTGTGTCCTCTCTAGGCAGTGAGCTCTAGGCAGTGTGCCTAAATGCATGTAAATTCAGATTATTTTTCTTTATACTTTTAACATGGTATAATATTGTGGACTTACATCCACCATGATTTTTCCCCTAATAGGGTTTCTACATAAAAAATCTTGGTGTTCTTTATCTTTGTTGTTTTATTTGTTCATGGTTTAATGTTCCTACTTCAAAGTTAAGATTAAATTGAGAAAAGTTAAATAAGTTTGAGAATCTGTGATAACTAATTCACCCCCCCTCTCAGCTGTCTATCCTTGTTTTTTCCAACAATTGGTATCAGAGCAGGTTCCTCTGAAGAAGTTTAAAAGATTGAGGTGATCTAAGATGGCATCATACAAGGACAGTCCTAGATTCGATGGTACTAACTACTCCCTGTGGAAGAAGAGAATGGAATGTCATTTGAGATGTATTGGAAAACCCTTCTGGAAGATTACAAAGAATAGATATGTTATTCCTCATAATGGTCCCTCCACCCTTGATGAGATTAAGGAAGTTGAATATAATATTAGGGATATTGAAGCTTTGGTGAGTGCTCTAATAGATTCAGAAATGACAAATTTGATGGATTAAAGATAGCTCATGAGATTTGAATGAAGCTAGAGACTTTGTGTAGACATCAAAATTTGATCGCTCCCATACAATCAAATTCACCTCTTTATTCATCCGTTCCATCAATATTAATTTGTTTAATTTAACAATTAAATGCTTTACCTTACATCTTTTCCCTCTCTGCATCAAATAAATACATCATTTTATTTAATTTAGTCATTTAACCTTTTTGAATAAAATCAATTTAAAATTATTCCTTTTTCTCCCTCCTTGTCACATCCTCCATAATCCCTTTCTAATCTAGATTAATTTAATTAATTCATGATTAAGATGTGCATCCTCTTAATCAGGGATTAATGTCACATTCTCCTACATTTTCCATTTGCTTCTAATCTCTCATTAATTATCCTAATCAAGTATTTGCACAACCTTAATCAAAATTCATTAGCCACATTTAGCACCCCTTTTAGTCAACCTTTTCATTTGCCTTTCTTAGCATTGACCCTCTTTTCCATGTGAATTTGTAATTCACATTTATTCATTGTAGGTCTCTCTCCTCCCCATGTGAATTTTTAATTCACATTTTATCCTTTCAAGGCTTACCTTATCCTCGTGCAACTTCTAGAACATTGACTTGTCACCTCATCCACATGTGACAAACTTCCACCTTTTTGGAGACCCTCTCTTATCCACTAGATTCTCGTAAGCATGTGAATTTTTAATTCACATTTATTTCTCCAACCACTTTGTCATTTCCCATGGAGATTTTTTAGGAATTCCAAAATTACTCAAATGTCACTTACATCCTCACTTGGGGACAAGAAGTTCCTTTTTGAGGAAATCTTCTCACCCCCCAAGGTACTTTTCCTTCCTCCACATCATGTACTTCCCTTCCACCTCACTTCCACATCATCTTATCCTAGGCCATATCACATTCCACATGTCAAGATGTGAGGGCTTGTGAGTCCTCAACTCACCATAGCCCTACATCTTGACCTTGGTGGCTCAATCTCAACCATTGAATTCTTTAGAGAATTCAAATTTCTCTATAAATACCCCCTCTTCTAATGCATTTGGGGACTTAGTCATTTTATTATCTTTATGTTTCCATTTTGAGCACTTAATTCATAAGTATTTTCACTCATTAATCCAAACCATTTTAGCCATTTGCACTTGCATCTAGTCATATTTCCAATCTTGCATCTAGCCATCCAAGGAGCACACAAGGATCTTAAATATCAAGGGCCAACCAAGGGATTCATCAACATGAAGAAGGTATAAGCAATTGCATTATTTCATCTATTTTCTTTGGGTTAACAATTCCTTAGGCTAATCTTTGAGGTGTCTTTTATGTTTTTCCTTATTGCATAATAGTTGTTTTGCATCTTTAGAATATAATAAACATTTAGGATCACATTTTTGGCACACTCAGTGGGACCCAAAAATAGGTTCTTCTATTTTACATTTGTTTTTTTTGAGACTATTTGTAGGAATAGTTCACAGAGGGGTGACTACGCCCTCCTGGTCACTGTAGAGGGGCGACTATGCCCTCCTAGTCATTGTAGAGAGGATACTATGCCCTCCTATATAATGCAGAAGTGTGACTGCCCCCTCTGGTTCACTGTAGAGGGGCAGATACACCCTATATCCATAATATGTCTCTAACAAGTTTTCTATAGAGGGGTGGATACACCTTATATCCATTTTATGTTTCTAACAAGTTTGTTGTAAAGAGGCAGATACACCCTACTCTATATTTTATTTCTAACAATTTTGTTGTAGAGGGGTGGATATGCCCTAATCCATATTTTGTTTCTAACAAGTTCATTACAGAGGGATGGATATGCCCTATATCCATATTCTGTTTCTAACAAGTTTGTTGTAGAGGGGCGGATATGCCCTATTCCATATTTTGTTTCTAACAAGTTTGTTGCAGAGGGGCAGATACGCTCTAACCCATATTTTGTTTCTAACAAGTTCACTGTAGAGGGACAGATACGCCCTATATCCATATTCTTTCTCTAACAAGTTTGATGTAGAGGGGCAGATACGCCCTATATCCATATTTTGTTTCTAACAAGTTTGCTACAGAGGGGCAGATACACCCTATTCTATATTATATTTCTAACAAGTTTGTTGTAGAGGGAAAAATACGCCCTAACCCATATTATGTTTCTAACAAGTTTGTTGTAGAGGGGCGGATATTCCCTATTCCATATTCTGTTTCTAACAAGTTCACTACAGAGGGGCGGATACACCCTAACCCATATTATGTTTCTAACAAGTTTCTAATAGAGGAGCAAATTTTCCCTCCTGGTTACTACAGTTGGGAAAATTTTCCCTCCTGGTTATTGCAGTGGGGAAAATTTACCCTCCTAGTTACTGCAGAGGGGCGGATATGCCCCAAAACAACACATTTTGGGAGATAAAATAGTTGTTTTAGATTAGTTTTTTCTCTAGTTTTTTTGTTATTTTCTAATTCTAACCCCCTAACATTGTTTGTTGCAAGGATATTGGTGTTTTTTCTAACATTTTTCAAATTATTCTTGTATAATTGGCAAAGAAAGAAGGATAAAACAATTAATGCTGGCATAGATTTTCAAAGCTATCCTTGTTTTTTTCATTAATCTAGGAACATAGTTTAATTAGGGGAAGTAATATCCATTGGTTGTTGTGTCTATTTTTTTGTGTTACCCAAAGGGGGCATTAGTTTTTTTTCACTTTCCCCTTGGACTTCGTGTGAGCCTAGGGATTAGTTGGAAATGATTAGTGCTTTCTTCCTAGTGGGACCTACTTAGGGATTTCATCACGCAAGGGACAATTCCAACCATGCATACCGGCGGGGTATATAAAGGGGGGAAAGTGAAAGTTTTATCCCAATCTAGTCACGTCGTAATTGGCAGAGCGTTGAAGCTAGGGTGATACCTAGATAGATGTGAAGAGTTGGTCTGAGCCCTTCAGTATCTCGTTGGGGTTCTCGACTCATGCTTATGATAGGCTGGTGTTCACATTTGTACCTCACGTACCGAGAGTATATTGAGGACTCTCTAGACACCTTGTGCATCCTAGATTAACACTTTTGTTGGCCATACCTCTAACACTAATAATAGGATTGTGCTTGTTTGAAAGTGTTTTCTTGTGAGAAACTAGTAAATTTTTTGAAAATTTGGCCTTATTGTTGTCATTTTAAGTCCTTTCCATAGTCATTTTCACCTAAACCAAGTCACTATTCACTGTAGTGGGGAGAATTTTCCCTTCTGTTTACTACAGTGCAACAAATTTTCCCTTCTGTTTATTGCAGTGGGGAAAATTTCCCCTCATGTTTCCTGCAGTGGGGTGAATTTCCACTCTTTTTTCCTACAATGGGGAAAATTTTCCTTCCTAAACATTCAAATTCGCCCCGTTTAGCTCTGTTTAGCCTCCAAACCTCCATTTAATAATTCCAAATCTTTGTTTGATCATTCCAAACCTCCATTTTATCATTCTAAGCCTCTGTTTTGTCATTCTAAACCACAATTTAATCATTCCTAACCTTTGTTTAGCCTCCAAAACATCTGTTTAGTCATCCTAAACCTTTGTTAGTCATCCCAAGCATCCATACATTTATTTTCTCAATCTGCCGACTTATTTTGAATTTTCTGGTAACTCATTTGGGAAGCCCATATCATCACCTAGTGAACTTGTTTACCAAAATCTTACCCTTTGCATCACCTAAGCCATATCATATAAACACCACTTATCATCAAACCCCCTAAAACCTTGTGTTAAAAGTTGTTATCCAAATTGAACTTAGCTCTTGAATTTGATTGTTATCCTCCATATCAATCATCATCTTTGACCCAAATCAATTCACTTCCATCTTGAGGTGAATTCGGTGTCATAAGTTATTATCCTTGGTCCAAATCAATCCATTTCTATCTTGAGGTGGATTCAGTGTCATGACCATCCACTTGATCAATCAATGCTCTAGGTCACTAATGGTGATTTTCTGAATGGTTTTAGGATCCATTACATCTTCCATCATTTAATCTTAATCCAATCACACCTATGGGTGATCCCACAATAGTGGTTTACAATTTTTGGCCAAATTGGACACTAATTTTTTTTAAAATAAATCTTCACATTCGGGCACCTATAGCGGTTAAACCGTGAGGAACTTGAAGATGATGCAAACTAGAGTCTCGTCACATTTTTCCTGAAGATTCTAAAAATATTTTTGCCAAAATTTTTGGAATCAGATTGTACGCTTTTTTCCATCTCCCACGAAAACTAGTTTTTTTCAAAAAACAACATTTTTAAAAAGTGACGCACACCGTATAATCCATAACTTTTTTTCCTTGAAGGATAAAATTATAATTCTTTTGAATTTAGATTTGTAACTTCAATATCTAGTGCTTCCACTTGGTTAGATAGTTTTTTATTCAATATTTTTTCTTTAATCAAGTTTGAAAGTCAAATCAATTACAATTCAAACATAGCACAACCATATAACACATAACTTTTACTGTATGTATCAATTTTTATTATTTTTGTTGGATCATGGACTCCAATATCTAGTGCACTCATATTTTTCAAATTTTTTTGATAATATTCTATTTTTCCACATTTGCAAAACAAAGATTTTCATTTTTGGTGAAAAACCTATATTTAACAAAACTTAATAAACAAATAGATAGTAAAACCAAAACATATTAAAATTATATTCGTTGGATAGATTTTTTTGAGGGCAACCTAATACTAGTTGGGTTTCTGAAATCTCCTCCATTTTCATTCTCAAATCAAGCTTCGAAGTGCAAAATTTTGAGAAATTTTTCCTGAGAGGGTGGAGGTGAAAATAAGGGGATTCGGTCAAACTAATATTCGGTCGAACAAAAATTAAATGTTCAGTCGAATTGGGGTTTGACCAAATGGATGTTCAACTGAACACATTTTACATATAATAATAAAATAGATTTAAATAGGGTTCGGTTGAACCTTCTTTATTAAATATATATTTCTTTATTTTCCCTGTTGTATTTTATAATATTGTTATATTTTTTAAAATTATAATATATAATATACTTAAGGGTAGGGGGTAGAGGAGAGTAAGGGAGAGTGGGTAGAAGGCAGAGAATTTCAAGAGAGAGAGGGGGGAGTGGGAGAGAGATAGAGGGTAGGGGGTACAAGGGTTTAGGGTTTAAGGGTTAAGGGTAGAGGGGAGATAGGGAGAGGGGGTAGGAGGGAAAGACTTGGAGGAGGAGAGGAGTGGGGGAGGGAGAGGAGGATAGCTGGGTAGGGGTGTATAAGGATTTAGGGTTTAAGGGAGAGATAAAGGGTAGGGGTGTATAAGGATTTAGGGTTTAAGGGTTAAGGGTAGAGGGGAGAGAGGGAGATGGGGTAGGACAAAGAGACTTGAGAGAGAGAGGGGGGGAGTGGGAGAGAGATAAAGGGTAGGGTTTAAGGGTTAAGGGTAGAGGGTATAGGGGAGAGAGGGTAGGAGGGTAGGAGGGAGGGAGAGACTTGAGAAAGAGGGGAGTGGATAAAAAATAAAGGTAGGTGTGCTGCTAAGTTAAGGGTAGAGGAGAGAGAGGGAGAGACTCTTTCAAGAAAGAGAGGGGGAGGGAGAGAGAGACAGAGGGTCGAGGCTGTACAAGGTTTAGGGTTTAAGGTTTAAGGGTAGAGGGGAGAGGGAGGAGTGGGTAGAGGGAGAGAGATAAAGGTTAGATTTTAAGGGTTAAGGGTAGATGAGAGAGAGGGAGAGGAGGTACAAGGTAGGGAGAGACTTGAGAGAGAGAGAAGGGGGGAGTGGGAGAGAGATAAAGGTAAGGGGGTGTACAAGGGTCTGGGGTTTAAGGGTTAATGGTAGAGGAGAGATAGGGAGAGTGGTTAGGAGGGAGAGAATTGAGATAGAGAGGGGGGGAGTGGGAGAGAGATAAAGGGTAGGGTTTAAGGGTTAAGGGTAGAGGTGAGAGAGGGAGAGACTTGAGAGAGAGGGGGGAGGAGTGGGAGAGCGATAAAGGATAAGGGGTGTACAAGGGTTTGGGGTTTAAGGGTTAAGGGTAGAGGAGAGAGTGGGAGAGTGGGTAGGAGGGAGAGACTTTCAAGAGAGAGAGGGGGGAGGGGGAGATAGGGATGGTAGTGCACATGGCTTAGGGTTCATGGGCTAATGGTAGAGGGGAGAGGGAGAGGGGAGCAGGGAGAGAGATAAAGGGTAGTGTACAAGGCCTAGGGCTTCCATGGCCATGGGTAGAGGGAGAGAGGAGAGACATGAGAGAGAGAAAGGGAAATGAGAGATAGCCAGCAGGGGTGGCCATGTAATAGGGCCCATGGCCAAGAGGAGAGAGGGAGAAGGGGGTAGGAGGGAGAGACTTGAGAGAGAGAGGGGGAGTGGAGACAGAGCAAAGGGTAGGGGGGCACAAGGTCAAGGGGTTTAAGGTTAAGGGTAGAGAGGAGAGAGGGAGTAGTGGAGGATTGACTCTGAGAGAGAGAGAGAGAGATAAAGGGTAGGGGTGTACAAGGATTTAGGGTTTAAGGGTTACAGTAGAGGGAGAGGAGATGGGGCAGGAGGGAGAGACTTGAGAGAGAGAGAAGGGTGGAGTGGGAGAGAGATAAAGGTTAGGGTTTAAGGGTTAAGGGTAGAGGGGAGAGAGGGAGATGGGGTAGGAGGGAGGGAGAGACTTGAGAGAGAGAGAGGGGGAGTGGGAAAGAGATAAAGGGTAGGGGTTGTACAAGGGTTTGAGGTTTAAGGGTTAAGGGTAGAGGAGATAGAGGGAGAGTGGGTAGGAGGGAGATACTTTCAAGAGAGAGAGAGGAGGGAGTGGGAGAGATATAGAGGGTAGGTGGTACAAGGGTGTAGGTTTTAAGGGTTAGGGTTTGTTTTTTTATTTGCACTAATTATATATTTTATATATGTGTACAATAATTTTATAATCAGATAATATTGAATTTTAAAATTTACATAATTTCCCATGGAAAAAATTGATGGAACAAATTATATAAGTTGTATATAATTGTATATAAGATTCTTGAACTTAACAATTCCATGAAACAAATATAAGTTGTATATAATTGTAATTTAGGAAAAATGATTCTAAAAAACTTCACTAGGTTTCAAATAAGGATTGAACGCATATATATGGGTTTACATGCAACCAAAAAAAGTGAGAGATGAAGCTATCAAAGATTCTTGAACTTAAGAATTTTCCATGGAACAAATATGTACATATAATTGTAATTTACACAAAATGATTTACAACTATGTACAAGTTACTATAAGTTCTCATTTGAACATGTATAGGGTTACAAGTGAATTTTAAAACCATGGATATAATCTAACTCAAAGATTTTGGTTCAACCCACTCTTCAATAACATGTAGAATTTTTTGATGATCATCACTATCTAGTCTCCATTTTCTTCGGCCACGTGCATGTGGAACTGCATGAAGATGTAGGGCGGTAGCAATTATTAAGTGACTATATCGATATACCTTGTTATCAGGTTGATAGTCAACAAAATGAATCCCATGTTGAACAACTTTGACTTGTTTTAGATATGTCCCTTGCACTACAACGTAACCCGCATGATAAAACGAACCTAAGGTAAGACATATGAACGGTGCAACATTTTTTCATGCTCAAGGTTTGTACAATATATATTTAATGTTTATAATGTAATGTGCACATGTGAATACAATGTATATAAAATTTTAAATTCAAACTCACCTGTGGGAAATGACATTCCATCACTTGTTTCAGGTTGTGTTAGCTTATTCCTCTCTTCTATGCAACACAATAAATAATAGCTAACACCTTTGATGTTTCCAAGCTTTGCTATGACTGCAAAAACATCTCTTGTACACCAAATTTACACAAAAAAATTCTAAAAAAACTAGAAATGTCTCTAAAGATCATTAACTAGATATATATATATATATAATATTTAAATTATTAAAAACTTACACATGTACCTTTTCTAACCAACCTTGAAATATGGTCATAATCAATTGAAAAAAAAGGAATGTCTTCAAATCTTTGTTCCTCATTTTCATCATATGTTTTTGAAACAACTAGTGGCACTGTATCCCATTTACCAACATATCCAACTTCTTGATTGTTGCATGCATAATTAGAGTTTCCCTCAATGCACTCAATGCAAAAATAAGAGTAATCCCTTGTGTTTAATGTCCATTTATGGCAACTATCTGAACTTCTAACACAATGCAAAGATCTTGTTTTTCCTACCCTCTTGCATCCATGCATCGATCTTCTATCCACACCTGGATACATGTACAACAACAAACTAATCTGAACAAATATGTATATATATAAATTTTAAATTTAAATAAATTCAAAATTTTGATTTAATTTAATTTATATATACCCGATATCTCCCAAAACACTCTATGTGGAATGTGTCAATTTTTTCTTGAAGATGTTCGACCACATTTGATAAAAAGTGTTTCTTGCACCATTCAACAACATCATGTGCATTGTCTAGATGACCTACTCAATAACTCATTTGATGCTTTCTTAAAGCTATTTTGATGCAAGCTTCCACTCCATCATGCTCACCCTTTCCATGCCCACTCTAAAAAAACTCCAAACATGTGGTATTTTGTAGATTTTATGATATCTAAAAAGTGCATAGAATGGCC
The DNA here is from genome assembly GCA_007258455.2 of Sequoia sempervirens. Lineage (NCBI taxonomy): Eukaryota > Viridiplantae > Streptophyta > Pinopsida > Cupressales > Cupressaceae > Sequoia > Sequoia sempervirens. Next base: position 18,164,830 of record VDFB02379711.1, read on the forward strand.
ATGAGGATTTGAATTGTGCCACACATCCATCTGACCAAACAAAATGATTTTCAAATTTTAGACCCCTGCTTCTCAATTTCTCAAAAAATATTGTAAAGCAATGTTGGACAAAAAGTGTGCCATGCTCTTTATCATCACTAATATAAAAGTGATATTCTTTCTTAATGGCTTATTCTTCATCTGTACTCTCAACACCATCCAATTCTAATTGTGCATGTCGATAACACACATGAACCATAATAGTTATCTTCTTTGAAAAGTAATACTCTGATTGAATCTCCTTTTGATGTACAAAGGAGTAATTTCTACAAAGTCAACTACTGATAGAACTATTCCATGTGGGAAAGTATCTCTCAATGTTTGGAATTTTTGTGCTTGCTACTTAGCAAAAAAGGAATGTTGTATGTATGGTTGTATCAATTTTCAAAAATCTTCCATCAATTTTCCAATGGGAATCTCCTCTTCTACATAGTTCAACCTTGTGGATTCTTTCCCAAAATTTGTTTGCAACTTTACATACTTGTACCTGTGTGAGTAAAATATGTGAATAAGTAATAAACCACACAATCAATGAAATGTTACATTAAAGAGAATCCAAATAACAATGTAATCAAATTGAAACAAATAAACTATCTAAGAAAAGTACTTACCTCTCGCAATTTACTGTCTTTGTTAAGTCAACATCCTCAATTCTTGAAGAAAATTTAGCCAAATTTCCACATTTCTCATGAATTCCTTTTATGCAGTTTATTTGAGGTCCATTTTCACGATCACTTAATATAGACTTTATGAACCAACTTATTTGTTTAGGAGGTGCATTTTGAAACCCACATCTTTCTTCTCTCATCTTTTGAAACACCTAATAGTAGAGATCAAATTCAAAATGATAACGACAACAACAAGTATCAAAAAAATTATTTATCTTCACATAATATGGCTTTAACCTTTGAAACATTGTTTTCCCATTCTTTATATGAGGATATGCATTAAAAATTTCATATACATCTCAAATTGTGTTATATCTATCCAATGTTTGATATGATTTTCATAAATACCAGGTCCAATCCTGTGTCTCATAACATCTCTAGTATTTGATGATGGACAAGTCTGGTCATGACAATAACCTGAGACCAAGTTCCTAACAACATCTTCAATCCTGTTAGAATGGGGAGCTCTACACATAATCTCCCAATTTCCTTCTAAACTCTCATCCAAAAACTTTCTCTTTTTCTCATATTTTATTAATGTGGTTCTACTATAACCAATTTTAGTTGATAGTGCAAACATTTTTCTTTTACTTGCTATATCTTGATGTACAATAAATGTCAACATCACCCTTCTTGTAGTGGCCTTATCCGTTGATCGAGATCCTTTCCCAATGGAATCTAAACCCTTTTTAAAATTTTCAACAATATCCTATTGTTATCCCATGTGTTTCTTCTTATTTGATGCCAAATGTACACCCAACAATTGTAATGACTCTTTGAGCTCATCATGAAGAAGTAAACGTGATAACAATTGGGTTTTTTCAAGTGTATCAAGATGATTGAAATGATGATTGATTATTCCATTTACAGATTTAGTCATTGACCTCTTTCTCTTATTATAAGGCTAGTTGGCATAACATTTCAATTTCTCCATATCCATTTTAAGTAAATGGTCTAAATTTCTATGAGAAATTTGTTTCATCACCTTTTCAACTAGTTTTATATGCTCATCCATACCAGTAGGAGGAAGTGATCCTGACCCCTCTCTAACATGCATTGTTTGAACTTGTGCCTCCTCCCTATCTTCAAGGACCATGTTTTCTTGAGCGGATTCATTTGATCCAATGTCTAGATCTTCCTTGACTTGAGCATGAGAACTTCCTGCTTGTTGATCCCTTCCTACATGTCACAAAATATTTTGCAAAAAAAGTGAGAGATGATGTTATATAAGTGAATTTTATGTATGCAAGCAAAAAAAGTGATAAGACATGATGCTATAAGTGAGAAGTTTCTACTAGTTTTATATGCTCATCCATACCAGTAGAAGGAAGTGATCTTGACCCCTCTCCAACAAGCATGGTTTGAACATGGGTCTACTCCCTAACTTCAAGGTCCATGTGTTCTTTAGCGGATTCATTTGATCCAATATCTAGATTTGGCTCGACTCTAGCTTGAGAAATTACTGCTTCTTGTTTGAATTTACATGCAAGCAAAGAAAGTGAGAGACTATGAGTTATCTAAGTGGAGTTGAAACAAATAAAATAAAAGATTTTTGAACTTAATAATTCTATGGAACTAAAGCAATTGGAAATAGATGATAAAGAATTTAGGGAATGTCTATGCAAGATGACTATTGGAAATATATTTATAAGCAAAAGAAATTGAGGTGTTAATAAAAGTACTAAACATACACTTGAGAGAGAGAGAGAAGAAACAAGCATGTACCTTGTTTCTTTGTATGATAATTTTCCAAGTTTTGTTCATGCCTCTTTTGTTCTTCTTCTTTTGACAATTTTTGTTGAGACACATTTTTTCTTTTTATTTGTTGTCCCATTTTCTTCTTCAACTTAAAGATGACTCAAAACAAGTCCTCTACCAACCTAGTTAAATTTTCCTCCAAATTTTTCCTTGATTGATTAAAATGAAAAGTTGTCTCTCCAATATTTTCCTCCTTGATAAATGTGCAAAAACCTCTTCTCCAAAATATGTGCTCCAAGTGATATAAATGAGAGTTAATCTTGCAATTTGATATCCAAAATAATGACAAATAAGCTTATATTTATATGCATATGTGATGGGAGAAAAATTATTCTAGTATACATGGAGTAACTAGATCTCCTAGTTTAAATGATTTAAGTAGTAAACAAACAATTTATTTCATTGTGGAGTTTGTTGTTATTTAGTGCATAGGTATTCACAACATATCTAGTAATCTTAGATTTTTGTTAAAGTGTCAAAAATGTATAATAGAGGTATAATTTGAATTGAATTTAAATTTACTTGTCAAAAAGAATATATTTTGTTCTCAACTCAATGGTTCATGTTGCTTAAGTCATTTTTTTAAAAATATTTATTGTGATCAACATGAATGAACTTAATTATAAAGTGGCATTGATTTCCTAAAATTATACTAGAGATCAAATGTATATTGAATATAAGGAAATGTAAGTTGTAAGAGATCATCAAATAAACAAACATGTATGTATATTGAATATTTAAAGAAAATGCATACATATATCATGTGTAAACATGTAACCATAAGCAAACACATGTACATACATGTAAAGAGATTCAATGTATAAACATAACACATGTTATAAGCAAAGAGGAAAATGTATGTATCTATCATATAATAAAATGTATGTACATATCATATAAGCAAATTAATGTAAATTAGAGATCATAAAATGTCAAATACTAAAGATCCACAAATAAGAAAATGTAAGTTAGAGATCTTCAAATCTCAAATACTAAAGATCATCATATAAGAAAATACATGTAGTAAAGATCAAAAATCTAGTGTGAAGGGCCTAATATGACTATCGACTCCTAGTCGAATGACCATCTGAATGAGAACGGTCCTACTCTAATAGATGTACTGAGCCTTGCAAATAAAAATGTGTACAGAATGTGTTAAATACATATAATTTATATAAAATAAATTTTATGAAAGTTATTTTTAAATGAACTTGTATTTTTAAAATCTATCTAGATCTATGCATACATAAATATTGCATTTAGATATGCATGTGTATATATAAAAATTTAAAAATCACATGTCCACTGGCAGCAGATTCATCCATAGAGTCACATCAATCATGTACACATGCTCTGGACCAAGGCTAGGACTGACATGAGGTATGTCCACCTGTAACAATATATAAATATATATAAACTTATATGAATATCTAGTTAAAAAAAAAAATTTAAAAATAATTAAAGAGGAATTGAAATGTGTACATGCATACATACATGCACATTATCTAATATCGAATGACCTAAGTCCTCTGAAACGGTCACCTCCACCATATCCACCAAATGGTCAAGTGAAAAATCAACATCTGCATCCATCTACTCTATCCCATGTCATGCCAGAAATGATGAATGTAGAGGACTATGAAGGTGAGATGGCATCAACGATGACGAAATAGAACCAATCGACATATTAGTAAAACCCATAGTCTGTATAGTTGCCAAAAGAACTATAGGTGGATTCTGATGTGCACTAGTGCTCAGCTGGGAGTGATGGGATCTTGGAGCTGAATGGAATCCATGTACCAAACAATATTTTACATGCTCTATACTGATCCCATTGTTTGATGCAATGTGGGCATATTCCTCCAACAATTCCTCAGCCAAACAATGCAGAGTCTTATGTGCCATATCTCCTATAAGTGCATCAAGTTGTGTAGGAGTAGGGATGCCAACCACTATAAAAGGATCCATGGTGGTCCAATATGCTAAAAATCATGTGGATTGGGAACGTTTGGACATCAAATACTGACCTACATGATCATTAGATGTCTGAGTGGTGGCAGCCGCAATGCCACCTACAGTGTCAATTGCTTCCTTCTGGGAAGCAACACCAACCTCATCTACTATGGGGGATAGAGTTGGGGTGAGAGCTGGAGACCTCTCACCAACCAATGCCCTAAACACTGAGGCTGGTCTATCTTCTTGACAATAGGTGGGCCTATCCGTAATCCTGCCACACCCCTGACTAGCATATGGTGGAATGTCAAGGTAGTTAACTTTGAGGCCCAAATGGACCTTAGTGTACAACTGCTAAACAAAATATAATAGAATCTGGTCATTCTTTGGGTATTGACCATGTGTTACGAGAAATCGTGGGTAGATCAATTCAACCATAGCATGATTGACACATCTAGTGACCTGGTATCCACTAACCTTACGTACATTTTGATAAAAAGGAAAACAAGTGTTTTTTCTCATTTCATTGGTCACACTATCTTATATTTTTTTAAGGGGAACATCACCATGCACTTCTTCCCGCATGCAGGAAAGAATAGCAGCTACTCTATCTGGGGAAAATGCTCTAGTCCTCTTAAGTTCATCTCTTATTTTTTCTAAACTATGTAATATTGGCATGCATTGTTCATAATATATCCCTGGGTTTGCACTATGCGCTAATGAGTCTCTCAATTTTTTAATCTCATTAGTGGTATTTACAAACAAAGAATCTGGAGGTGGAACATGATCTGCATTTTCCATGTTATATATATGTATGTACACCTAAAAGAGCAATGAGACCTTGGTAAATAATATATCTAGATAAAGGGAATACAAATGTAAAATAGTTGTAATAATTCATCTACTCATTAATAATATTTTCATACCATTAACAAAAAAAATTCAACATCTATCATAGTTTTTAATAATTTCAAAACATTCAAATTACTAGATTGCACACAAAACATAATCTAAAACAATTATAAAATTTAAATTTAAAACATAATCTAAAATAGTTCTAAAATTTAAATTACTAGATTACACACAAAGCATCATTACTTAACATTGGTGGTCATGTAAAATCAATCTAGTCGTTATTGAAGGCACAAATAAGAGAAGAAAACGAGATAGATGACGATGTCCCTTATAAGGTTCAATGTAATGATGGAAAATAAAGATGAAAAGTGTTGAGGACCTATATTTTATTTTAATGACATAATAAGATAGTTCCCTCTACTACAAATGAAAATTCGTATGTGCTTTTAATTGTGTAATTATTGAAATTGACACCCTATGATTTGATAGAAATTAGGATATATCGATTGATCTAAATGTGTAATGCCCCTTCATAATAACCTAAGGAATGTTGCATATGTGTATAAAAGTGTAATAATTTTTTTTTTTTAATATAATTATTAAGTTAATTAGTTGCATACATTCATTAAGTTATGCGACGTTACACTACTTGAGTTTCCATAAACAACTTTAGTATTTTGCATTGCATATATTTAATTAATCATAAACTTAAAAATAAACATTGCACTTCATTTGAAATTCCATTCAAGATAATATAAAGTACAAATATGCTTCTTACATTGCATTTGAGAAGATATTACAATACTCATCCATCTGATGAGGTAGATCAATAATTACATTTTACAATGTTCACCTCATAACAATTGAGGGATGTTTTAGATTACAAGTTTTACAATAATGCAATAAAGAAAGTACATCTATATCCAAGTGCGAGCTCTCCATCCATGAAGCTCTCATTGCCATGATCATAAACTGGGGACCCAATGGAGTAAGGTGCATGTTCCACCCAACCATGTGGTACCCATAGGTCCACCCCCTGTGCTAGGAGATAGTAATATGGTTACCTAGACATAACCTATTAACCCTAGAAACAAGTACATATCTAACTGATGGTTACATTGCTTCTAGATTTTAGATAATTGATTGTACTAAGTACACAAGGTAGACTGTTATTTTAGGTGGAGTGTCATCACAATATTGCAAAGGTTACCCTGGTGTTTCTTCCTAGGTTCCGGCCCCCAACTTGGGTTACCCTAGTAACCTCTTACGAAACCCTAACCCATTTGCAAGCTATTGTAGAATCAAATGCCTCTTGAAGTAACAAGACATTGATTATCCATTCCAGGCCTTCTCATCTTATACTCAAGACTGAACTAGCTCTAGAGTCAATAAGTGAGGCATAAACATCTTGTTAAGAATTTTAATTCTAACTACTATGTTGATTAGTTATCACTGACTTACTAACTCTTTATAAGTTACCCTAACACCACTTTGTGTGTTGGCCCTTACATAGAACCACTCCCCTAAACATAACATAGGAATTCTAAGTTTTCTTGACTAAGGTTCATAAGGTGTACAAAAATACAAGAAATTCTACACTTTTCATAACAAACATTAATAACTATGTTCAGAAAATTAGGTATTTAAACATCATACTAATACCATGTACAAATCCTTAGCCAACACAATAATTTAACTTAACAATCCCAATTCCCACATTTAACAATTTGTTTGGAAGACTTGTACATCTATGACAATTCCCAATTTTCCCAACAAGAAACACAAAATAAAGCAAATAGAAAATAAATGTCTACTATTCGGATTTACTAAATCCATTCATTCAATAGAATCAACAAGAAATTATAGCATCTTAATTGTAAATCTTTTCTCAAACAATAAAGGAAATTGCATTAAATTATTCTAATTCTAACCTCCTCAATTTCACATAAAAACAAAAACTAATTTTTTTTTAAAACAACTATTGTTTAAAACTAATTGATTTTATACTTTCAAATATCTAATGAATAATAACTCCACATTTAAATAGAAAAGTATTTATATATATATATATATATAATTTAAATATATATATTAATTTTAAAAGAACCCATAATCATATATATATATATATATATATATATATACATATATGTAATAATCTTTAATTTTGAAATTCGCAGATATACAAAACAAGTCCAAAATTTACAAAGTAATCTTAAAACGAAATTCAAAATAAAGCAACCCATGCTAAATTTATTAACATAAAATTTATTTTATGGTAGGGGTGGCTGCTTACACAGTCGAACCCCTGCCATGAGAGGGCACGGTTGTGTAGGCAGCGCCGGCGCTGCCTGCAAAGGCAGCGCTGAGCACTGCCCTCACAGCCGGCTCCCCTATGGGGTGTCGGCCGTGGGGGTAGCTCCCCCTGCAACCCTCCATAAAATTTCCTAATTTTATTTTTGATTTAATTCAAAACCCTCGAAATATATACGATGATTTTAGAATTTTGAAAATCGCGTTCGGAAATTTGACGCGATTTCTAAGCATTTTTTTTTAAATAAGGATTTATATATGTATATGTATATATATTATATATATATACATATATATATATATATAAATATGCATGCAATTTATTTAATAACAAATATTATTATCTGGTAAATACTTAGAGAAAAGGTTTTCTAAAGGAAAACAATAAATCTTCAAATCTGACACAAATTTTTTCTCCTCGGAGTTTTCTAATAATTTTTTTTTAAATAACAAAGATTTCCAATTCAAATCAAGAAAAATATTTTCTACAGGAATCCAAAACAAAAATTTTGACAGGAAACTATGTTTAAAAATTCTTCAAAGTTCCTTCCTGTTTCGTTTGAGAATCTTCTAATGTTTAAACAAGATTTTTACAAAATTCCCGAAAAGAATATAGGAAACACAAAACTAATATTTTCTCAAACATTCTTTTTCAAAAAGGAAACAAATTAAAACAACGAAAATACTTGTTCTCCCATGATTTGAAGAACTTAATTGTTGAAGAGTGAAACCTTTGCCTGTAGAGTGCAATCCTCCAAACTTCTCCAAACACCAAATCCAAAGGAATCTAAACGCAACCACAAAGATCTACCCACAAAAGGGATCTTCCAAAAAAATACAACTGAACAGAGGTAATCACAAATTCTAAAAAAATAATTTTAACAACAAATTATTCATTCATTTCCCGTGAAGAAAACTAATAACCTTCTATATTTCCCATATCCAAATTAACCTCCGACAAATTCCTTAACAAAAAAAAAAATAGATGCAACTTGCACACATGCCGAGAAGTACAAAATATCTTTTAACCACTTCTCAGCAATCTTGCCTCTCAAGATTTGCATGGATTTAATTCATTTTAAATTTTAAATTTCAATATTCAAATTGCATAATTATTTAATAATTAAAAATGCCATTTCCACAAAAATATTTAATTTAAATAAAATCTATTCACTCACAATTAAATCAATATTAATTTAATTAATCAATTTATTTAATTAATCAATTTATTTAATTAAATAAATTTAATCTTTACAATCAAATTACTTAACTAAACAAACTAATTAATTAATTAATTAAATGTAAAAACCTTATTTCTTTAACATTTAATAGTTAATTTAAATAACAATAAATTAAAGCATAATAAACTAACATTAAAATTGATAAATTTTTCCTTTCAAGCAATTAAATCTAAATAGAACAATACAAGACAACCTATGACTCTGAACTAAACTGAAGATGTACTATGACTAGGTTATAGACTAGACTAGGATAAACCGTGCTACTACCTCCCAATCAACATGTCCGTTGAGTCTTGACACGCTCAGACCTAAGTAACCAGGTGGAGTCAGTGTCATGTACGTGCAATCTTGCAACCAAGCAAATAACATGCATATACATATAATCCATTGTACAGGCACACCGTGCAGAGAAAATCACGGACATCATAGGGCACTCGCAAGTGAGTGATGTAATTCCATTCTCCACACCAATACACGTCACATCAGACTGAAAAATTAAATAATAGTTAGTCCATCATAAACATATACATAGCAACAATCATCTGAAAGTAAACATCTACGCTATATCAAAGCATGTCTGAAATCAGTAATCACCATACAATGTATCATCATGTCACAAAATAAATCCACTGTCGCTCAAAATCAACGATCCAAAATATCCAAACAAAGCACCAAAGTCTAACAGTATGAATACATGCAGCAAAAAACATAAGCATAAATGGAGGGGTACTACATCCTGCCCCCCTAGGATTAGGCTTGCTCCTGAAAGCCTGCGAACAGATTGGGATAAAGTTCCCTCATGCGTGTTGCATCCTCCCAAGTAGTAGAAGCCTCATGGCTAGGATCCCATTGGACCCTCACCTAATCAACATCTCGACCCCTGAGACCGAGCATCTGGTGTTGTAGAATGGCCATGGGATCCAGATCCAGCTACCCATCCTCTATCTGTAACGCATTCCAATCGAGTACATGAGATATGTTGGGATGATATGGTCTAAGAACTGATACATGAAAAACATCATGAATACGTGACAAACTGGGTGGTAAGGTGAGTCGATACGCCACAAGACCAATTCTCTCTAAGATATCAAATGGCCCAATGAAACGAGGCACAAGCTTAGAGCCTTTTCCATAACGGATTGGACTCTTTCACAGTCGCACTCGAAGAAACACTCTATCTCCGACTACAAACTGTCGGTCTATCCTATGCGCATCGGCATACTTCTTTTGTCTATCCTGTGCTGCTATCAAATGTTCTCTAATACGGTCAATCTGTTGCTCCATGTCTCGAAGCATCTCAGGTCCAAGTAACACTCTATCCTCAAGTCGATCCCAACTTAGTGGAGTTTGACAAGGATGACCATATAGTGCTTGAAATGGTGGCATACCTATAGAACTCTGATATCCATTATTGTAAGCGAATTCTACCAAATACAGATAATCCTCCCAATGTGATTGTTAGTCCATCACGTACATTCTAAGAATATCCTCTAATATTTGGTTAACTCTCTCCGTTTGTCCATCAGTTTGAGGATGATACGCTGAACTAAAGTTCAACTATGTACCTAGAGCATGTTGTAATGAAGTCCATAGGCCTAAAGTAAATACAGGATCTCTATCAGATATAGTCCTACGTGGAATCCCATGCAATCTAACGATATCCTCCATGAATATCCTAGCTATAGATGAAGCATTGTATGATGATCGTACTGGTGAAAAATGAGCTACCTTAGTCAATCGGTCAACAGTTACCATAATGGCATCATGTCGACGTGATGACGTAGATAACCCTACAATAAAGTGAATGGATATAATATCCCATTTCCATTCAGGAATGAGATGTGGCTGCAATAATCCAGCGGGATGTTGATGCTCAGCTTTAACTCGCTGGCATTTAAGACATCTCAACACATAATCAGCAATATCACGTTTCATACTAGGCTAGAAATACAATTGCCGAAGATTGGCATGCATTTTTTTAACACCTAGATGAGCTGAGTATGGAGCTCAATGAGCTTCAGTCATAATTAATGTACAAAGACCCTCAAAATGTGGTACATAAATACAACCTAAATGCCATAATATACCATCCAATTCTAGGACATATCCTGCAAATCAACCTTCTAAAGGTCTACCAGATTCAATCTCCGACCTTACTTCCTGATATAATCTATCAAGAGGAAGTGTTGCTAATATTTGACCTCTCAAATCTACTTCAAGAGTAGTAGCAGAGATCTCATGTCGACGATGACTAAGAGCGTCAGCCACTACATTCTCTTTTCCTTGAACATATCTCACTTCGAAATCATACTCACACAAGAAGTCCATCCACTGTCTCTACCTAGCATTCAAGTTAGGTTGCGTAAAAATGTATTGTAGACTATGGTGATCAGTATGAAGTTCAAAATGATGACCTAATAAGAAATGCCTCCACCGAACTAATGCATGCACTACCGCAGCTAGTTCTAAATCATGAGTAGGATGGTTTAATTCATGATCCTTGAGTTTGTGAGACTCATAGGCAATCACATGCCCATCTTGCATCAGAACTGCTCCCAAACCCTCTAAGGATGCATAAGTGAAAACTACAAAATCCTTAGTAGGATCAAGAACAATCAATACAGGCACATTAGTCAACTTTTCTTTAAGTGTCTAAAAATCCAACTGACACTGCTCTGTCCAAAAAAACTTCTTCCCTTTTCTCTGAAGAGAAGTAATAGGATGACCGATTCTAGAAAATCCCTCAACAAACCACCTATAATAGCTAGCTAGACCGATAAAACTACATATTTCACCTACATTAGTAGGTGCAGGCTAATCTATAATAGCTCAAACCTTTGAAGGATCCACAACAATACCTTTACCAGATATCACATGTCCAAGATATTTAATCTCAGTTTGAAAGAAGTCACACTTCTTCAGGTTCACATACAATTGATTTTCTCTTAAACATTGCAATACCTATCTCAAGTGTTCTTCATGTTCGTTCATGTTTCTCGAATAGATCAAAATATCATCAAGAAATACTAAGACAAAGTGATCAAGGTAAGTACGAAAAACACCATTCATTAAACTCATAAATATTTATGGTGCATTCGTTAACCCAAATGGTACTACTGTGAATTCGTAGTGCCCATAACAAGTTTGAAAAGCAGTTTTATGAATGTCTACTTTGGCTATATGCAATTGATGGTAACCAGATTTCAAATTGATTTTAGAGAACACATTAGCTCCCTTGATTTGATCAAAAATATCATCGATTCTAGGCAAAGGATAGCGATTCTTAATCGTAACCTTGTTCAATTGACGATAGTCAATGCATAGCCTAAGTGACCCATCCTTCTTCTTTATGAAGATGACAGGTGCTCCCCAAGGGGAAACACTTGGACGATTGAAACCCTTTTCTAATAGTTCCTCTAACTCTTGAGTCGTCATTCTATATGGAGCTCTAGAAATAGGCTCAACTCCAGGAACTAGGTCAACTCTAAAATCAATATCCCTCTTCGGTGGCATTCTAGGTATGTCATCAGGAAACACATCTGCAAATTCCATAAGAATAGGATGATCATCAAGAGATACCTCTCGACTCTCACCTTCTTCCAAATCAGTAACTGTTGTTGCAAACAGTTGACATCCCTAACGAAGACATCTCTTTAATTTCATAGCAGATATCATCCACAAAGAGATAGGTCTTTGAACACCTATGATTTCCACTTTCACACCTAAATCATTAATGTAACTGACTGTCTTAAGTCGACAGTCAATCATAGCATGATGAGATGCTAACCAATCCATACCTAGTACTATGTCGTACGATCCTAAAGGTGTAACATATAAATCTACTAAGGTAGTTAACGTACCAATTTTAAGTTCACAATTATGTACTAAGTTCTCTACCACTACTTTCACCCCAGAGGCGAATTCAACCTGCCACTTACCACCTTGCTTTACTGCCACAAAACCACAACAATCTATGATGGTTGGTGAAATAAAGGAGTCAGTAGCTCCGGAATCAAAAAGAATGGAAATACTAACACCATGTAACTTACCTAAAGTCTCGACCACTGTGTTTAGGTGATCGGCTTGGCGGTCATTAACCGCAACATATATTGTATGTGATCATCTTGCATCACCCACTGTAGGCTTTGAAATTGTAGGTCGAGGCCCAAAACCAGAAGAACCTCTCATCAGACACTGCCTAGCAATGTGTCCCTACTGTCCACATGAGTAACAACCTGTGCCTATACCGAATCCTCTGCCACCCGAAGGTGCATTGGATTGCTGGAAACTACCTCTACTAATAGTAGACTGAGCACTATGTGCAGGCTGATCCTGCCTATTGCACTTGTTGCACGACCAGTTGTGGTTCTTTCCTGTTTGTGGACTATTACCTTGTTGTGGTTGTGGATTATTAATCTTTTGAGGGGTACGTTGTTGTTGTTGCTACCCACCCTTTGAGGGTGTCTTTTGGTTCCTAGAGGAACCCCCTGTCTGTGTCTGTCCATCCTGTGGACTAAAACCTACTGCAGGAGCACTGCCAATCTGTACTCCTGTATGACCACCTAACGCCATAGCAAGATTCTCTTCCACTATTCGAGCCTTCTCCACCACAACTTCCATAGTCATTGGCTCAAAGACTCTGACTCCACCACTAATGCGGGCATTCAAACCCCTGATGAACTGTTATACTAGCATAGGCTCATCATTGCCAATACCAGCATACTGCTTGAGTTCATAAAATCTACGTTCATATTGCTCAACAGATAGAGCCAACTGACGTAGGTCATGGAACTCATCAGCCCGTCGCTGTCTCCAGTGTTTCGATAGGAACTGTGCTCTAAACCTCTCTAGAAACATCTCCCAAGACACTGACCCAATATCTAAGTGGAGCTTCTGCTCCTCCAGGCGCCACCAAGTAGAGGTGAATCCTCTTAGATGCATAATAGCACATCTCGCACGAGTATTACTACCGTAAGGGTGCATGGAGAAGCATCTACCCAAATCCAGTAGCCAGGTCTCTACCTCTAATCCACCTCCTGTACCATCAAAGGTAGGAGGGCGTGCCCTCAGTAAATCCCTCATGTGTCCTATAGTAATAGCATCTTGATGCACTGTATCATCTACTCTTCTAGGAGATCTATCTCTCTCTCTGACAACCTCCTGCTCAACTTCCTATCTAGGTCCAAGTCAAGCTAGGACCTCTTCTAATAAAGGACGTATCTATGAACCCTCTACTCCTAACTATTCGGGATTCTGTCCCTCATTCCTCTGATCCAACTGCTCTGCCTGTTCACTGTGATGAGGGCTCAGAGGGGGAGTAACCTAAGGGATTGGCCCTCGGCCTCCACCTTGACCTCTACCAAAACCTCTTCCACCTCGCCTAGGCATGTTCCCGCACATAACAATAACGAGTCTTAGATACTAATCAACCAAGGCTAATAGATAGCGACACTACGTACTAGGTCAACCTAATGGGCTCGCGATTACCTAGAGCGTCTAGTGTTTGTAACCTTTGCTCTGATACCAATTTGTAATGCCCTGTCATAATAACCTAAGGAATGTTGCATATGTGTATAAAAGTGTAATAATGTTTTTTTTAAATATAATTATTGAGTTAATTAGTTGCATACATTCATTAAGTTACGCGACGTTACACTACTTGAGTTTCCATAGACAACTTTAGTATTTCACATTACATATATTTAATTAATCATAAACTTAAAAATAAACATTGCACTTCATTTGAAATTTCATTCAAGATAATATAAAGTAAAAATATGCTTCTTACATTGCATTTGAGAAGATATTACAATACTCATCCATCTGATGAGGTAGATCAATAACAATTACATTTTACAATGTTCACCTCATAACAATTGAGGGATGTTTTAGATTACAAGTTTTACAATAATGCAATAAAGAAAGTACATCTATATCCAAGCACGAGCTCTCCATCCATGAAGCTCTCGTTGCCATGATCATAAACTGGGGACCCAACGGAGTAAGGTGCACGTTCCACCCAACCATGTGGTACCCGTAGGTCCACCCCCCATGCTAGGAGATAGTAATATGGTTACCTAGACATAACCTATTAACCCTAGACACAAGTACATATCTAACTGATGGTTACATTGCTTCCAGATTTTAGACAATTGATTGTACTAAGTACACAAGGTAGACTATTATTTTAGGTGGAGTGTCATCACAATATTGCAAAGGTTACCTTGGTCTTTCTTCCTAGGTTTCGGCCCCCAACTTGGGTTACCCTGGTAACCTCTTACAAAACCCAGCCCCGTTTGCAAGCTATTTCAGAATCGAATTCCTCTTGAAGTAACAAGACATCGATTAGCCATTCCAGGCCTTCTCATCTTATACTCAAGACTAAACTAGCTCTAGAGTCAATAAGTGAGGCATAAACATCTTGTTAAGAATTTTAATTCTAACTACTATGTTGATTAGTTATCACTGACTTACTAACTCTTTGTAAGTTACCTTGATACCACTTTGTGTGTTGGCCCTTACATAGAGCCACTCCCCTAAACAAAACATAGGAAATCTAAGTTTTCTTGACTAAGGTTTATAAGGTGTACAGAAATACAACAAGAAATTCTACACTTTTCATAACGAACATCAATAACTATGTTAAAAAAATCAGGTATTTAAACACCATACTAATACCATGTACACATCCTTAGCCAACACAATAATTTAACTTAACAATCCCAATTCCCACATTTAACAATTTTTCTGGAAGACTTGTACATCTATGACAATTCCCAATTTTCCCAACAAGAAACACGAAATCAAGCAAATAGAAAATAAATTTCTACTATTTGGATTTACTAAATCCATTCATTCAATAGAATCAACAAGAAATTATAGCATCTTAATTGTAAATCTTTTCTCAAACAATAAAGGAAATTGCATTAAATTATTCTAATTCTAACTTCCTCAATTTCACATAAAAACAAAAACTAATTTATTTTTTAAACAATTATTGTTTAAAGCTAATTGATTTTATACTTTCAAATATCTAATGAATAATAACTCCACATTTAAAGAGAAAAGTATTATATATATATATATATATATATTAATTTAAAAAGAACCCACACTCATATATATATATATGTAATAATCTTTAATTTCAAAATTCGCAGATATACAAAACAAGTCCAAAATTTACAAAGTAATCTTAAAACCAAATTTGAAATAAAGCAACCCATGCTAAATTTATTAACACAAAATTTATTTTATGGCAGGGGCGGCTGCTTACACAGCCGAACCCTTGCCATGGGAGGGCATGGCTATGTAGGTAGCGCCGGCGCTTCCTGCGAAGGCAGCGCTGAGCGCTGCCCTCACAGCCGACTCCCCTATGGGGGATCGGCCGTGGGGGTAGCTCCCCCTGCAACCCTCCATAAAATTTCCAAATTTTATTTTTGATTTAATTCAAAACCCTCAAAATATATACGACGATTTTAGAATTTTGAAAATTACGTTCGGAAAATTGACGCGATTTCTTAGCATTTTTTTAAAATAAAATTTAAATAAGGATTTATATATGTATACGTATATATTATTTATATATATATACATATATATATATATGCATACAATTTATTTAATAACAAATATTATTATCTGGTAAATACTTAGAGAAAAAGGTTTTCTATAGGAAAACAATAAATCTTCAAATCTGACACAAAATTTTTCTCCTCGGAGTTTTCTAATAATTTTTTTTTAAATAACAAAGATTTCCAATTCAAATCAAGAAAAATATTTTCTACAGGAATCCAAAACAAAAATTTTGACAGGAAACTACGTTTAAAAATTCTTCAAAGTTCCTTCCTGTTTCGTTTGAGAATCTTCTACTGTTTAAACAAGACTTTTACAAAATTCCCAAAAAGAATACAGGAAACACAAAACTAATATTTTCCCAAACACTCTTTTTCAAAAAGGAAACAAATTAAAACAACGAAAATACCTGTTCTCCTATGATTTGAAGAACTTAATTGTTGAAGAGTGAAACCTTTGCCTGTAGAGTGCAATCCTCCAAACTTCTCCAAACACCAAATCCAAAGGAATCTAAACCCAACCACAAAGATCTTTCCACCAAAGGGATCTTCCACAAAAATACAAATGAACAGAGGTAATCACAAATTCTAAAAGAATAATTTAACAGCAAATTATTCATTCATTTCCCGTGAAGAAAACTGATAACCTTTCTATATTTCCTAGATCCAAATTAACCTCCAGAAAATTCCTTAACAAAAAAAAATAATAGATGCAACTTGCACACATGTCGAGAAGTACAAAATATCTTTTAACCACTTCTCGGCAATCTTTCCTCTCAAGATTTTTATGGATTTAATTCATTTTAAATTTTAAATTTCAATATTCAAATTGCATATTTATTTAATAATTGAAAATGCCATTTCCACAAAAATATTTAATTTAAATAAAATCTATTCACTCACAATTAAATCAATATTAATTTAATTAATTAATTTATTTAATTAAATAAATTTAATCTTTATGATGAAATTACTTAACTAAACAAACTAATTAATTAAATGTAAAAACCTTATTTCTTTAACATTTAACAATTAATTTAAATAACAATAAATTAAAGTATAATAAACTAACATTAAAATTGACAAATTTTTCCTTTCAAGCAATTAAATCCAAACAGAACAATACAAGACATCCTATGACTCTAAACTAAACTGACGATGTACTATGACCGGGTTATAGACTAGACTAGGATAAACCATGCTACTACCTCCCAATCAACATGTCCGTTGAGTCTTGAAATGCTCAGACTTGAGTAACCAGGTGGAGTCGGTGTCATGTACCTGCAATCCTGCAACCAAGCAAATAACATGCATATACATATAATCCATTGTACAGGCACACCGTGCAGAAAAAATCACGGACATCACAGGGCACTCACAAGCGAGTGATGTAACTCCATTCTCCACACCAATACACGTCACATTAGACTGACGAATTAAATAACAATTAGTCCATCATAAACATATACATAGCAATAATCATTTGAAAGGAAACATCTACGCTATATCAAAGCATGTCTGAAATCAGTAATCGCCATACAATGTATCATCATATCACAAAATAAATCCACTGTCGCTCAAAATCAGCGATCCAAAATATCCAAACAAAGCACCAAAGTCTAACAGTATGAATACATGTAGCAGAAAACATAAGCACAAATGGAGGGGTATTAGAAAATGCAACTATATCAACTAATTGCAAATCTATTACAAGTGACATAAAGCCTCAATGTCTCATTTGTATTAAAATATGGGGATGATGTGGCCATTTAAGGCCCAAAATTTCATGTGTTAATAGCATAAACATATAACATTAATTTTTTTGGGAGTTTGTACCAAATACCTTTTTCCAAACACAACTTTTGTTTAAAATACATCAAGACCTATGACTGAAATTAAAAATTTCCTAACTTAAAGACCATCAAGGAAGGTCTTATTGCCATATATGTGGCTTCCTTTGCCTATTATATAAAATTAAACTAAAATATCTTTTAAGAAATAGTTCCACAAAACTAGAGGGGTCCAACCATGTTTTCAATTAATTTAAAACTATTATTTTGAGATTTTTTAATTTTTAAATAAATATTTAAATTTCTTACATTATTTTGAATTAAAATGATAATAGTGGACATAAATACACAAAATTGAATGTTATTAAAATTTTGGCTAAAAATTAAGAAGGTTAACCTTTAAATCCATTGAGGAAGGTATTGAGCTACTACAAGTGGTTTATCCATGAAGGGATTGAAGTCTCATAAATAAAGTAATTACAAGAGGAAGGAAAATATAGATGATTTCCTCACAAGTATATAAATGTTTCTACTTGATTATTTATTTCATCCTAGAAAGAAACTATAAATGTTGTTTCTCCTATAACTTTTATCGTATTAATATTCTTATATGCATGTGACTTGTTAGCTTCCATTTTCATTTACTTATGTAATTTAAGAAAAATATTATTAGAGTTGCACATGAGAAAAAAATGAGCTCCCCTCCACTAAGGGCTTATTTTTTTCTTATACCAATTTGAGAATTTTATTATTTCAATTCTTAATCCTAATCAAAATGTGGTGAAGGGGAAATAATACCCATCCAGTAAGTGTTCCCCAATCCATTGAAAAGGAAAACTTGTGTATTATTTAGCTTGGCTATCATTGTTAGGATTCTAGCTTCTAGTTCTACTATTTTTAGAATACTACTAGAGCCTAGATTGATGGCTCACTTCTCTTTCCTATGGATGAGGATCCCTCTAAGATTGGTTGTTCCACCTCTTCGAATTAGATTAGTAACAAGCTTTATGAGTGTGTTAAATAGGGGAAGAGGTTGGGTATATAATGTACTTTAGACATGGTTGTTGAATGTAAAATTATTTAGACCATGAGAGGGTTGAAAAATTTAAAAAAAATTGGAAGAAAAATATAATCTATAACATAGCATCCTTAAATGGTTCAAATTTTAAATGAAACAATGAAAGAAAGAATAAGAAACCAAAGATTATTGTAAAATTATTTGAAAACAATTGGGTCCATAAAAATATCTAATTTAATAGTTGTTAACATAAATGAACTTCAAAATAGGATTATGTAAGTGAAAAAAAAGTTCTATTGCCTTCATTGAACCTAAATTTATTTAGTTAAGATATGTCTAAAACTAAGAATTCACACTAGAATATCAATATTCCATAAGAATCTCATAAAGAGGATGAATTTAGTGGAAGATAATATAAAACCCTCCATGTATGAGGATGAATTTTATCATTAAATTATGAGTGAATCATCTCAATTATATAGCCAAGAACATAAAAAAATTATAGATTAGAAAGCAAAATAATCACACATTTATCATATTTTTATATGTATAAAGTTTAGCTACCATCAAACTATTTAAACTTATAGATTGCATAAAGCTATAAATTGAATTGTTAAAACTAATTTATTAAGAATCAAATCTAATAAAGTTTGACTTCATATTGCATACTTGTTATAAATATCTCACTAATCCAACCATACATTTTATATATGTTAAAAAATATATAATAACAATTTATACAACTTCTAATTATGATAATAAATCTAGAATCAAACATGACCCAAATGTAGGATAAAGATAAGAGTCTTAATCTATACTATTATTTTTAGTTTGGTTTAATAGAAATTGTAAAAATTTATAATCATGAAATAAACAATGAATTAGCTAAGGATCATTTTAACAATGGTGAATTAGTGCCTAAAGAGTGGCCTAAAAAATTATAATATTCAACATTCTCATCACAAATGATATATGAAAGCTAAGGATCATTTGGCTATATATTTTCATAGATTTAAAATTTGAATATTTATTACTATAGCATGTTCATTACAATTAGAATCTTAAATAATATTGTAATAATTTATTATGTCTTTGAAATTTGTTTTGTGGATTTTAATGTTGTTTTTTAAATTTAAGTTCTAGAGTAAGTAGAATTTAATGAGAGACCTTAAAAAGATTCAAGTAATTTATGTTTTCCTTAAAATTATGATTATTGTTCGATTAAATAGATTATTTATTGTATTTATATTTTGAAATTGGAAATAGTTTAAAATTATAGAACCATATTATCCTTTGATACAAAAGGCTATGTCAAGGATTATTTGTATCTTCCTCATAATTATGTTTCACATATTGAATATTTTAGGGAGGATTGTGTCGATGATTTGGAAGTTGAAGCAAGGTTGAGATCAACAAAGGATATTTTGTTAAACTCCAAAATCCTAAGAATAGAGAAGATGGTGAGTCATATTTTAATAGATCTTATCTTCACTCCTATTCAAATGCAACCTCTCCAACCAATATATTGGATTTCAAAATAAGTAATAGATATATTAGTCCTAACCCCCCTCCATTTACCCCACCATTAGATTTCCCTATTGGTATTCACCTACTCAAGTCTTATGAGACCCTAGGTGGCTTTGTGAATACATCAAAAATATTATGCATGATGTATAAGAATTTATAAGTGAAGTATATATTCATATATATATATATGTTATTTTTTGAGTGTTTAAAATTAGTTATAGAGGTTTATAGAAGGAAATAGATGGCCCACTTTTTGAATTAAATTTTATTTATGAATTTGTATTTTTTGGATGCACATTTAGATTTAAATTTACATGCCAAAGTCACAATGTCCTACTCTTGATTAAATTCCTACAAGAAATTAAGGAACTTGGGATCTACCCACCTCCCAATGGTCTTGGAATTGATGCATTTAGATGGAGAAAGATTTCATAAGGCTCATGGTACTTGTCGACCCCACAAAGGCATGATATATAACACATGAACTTTATTTATGAAATTTGGTCTTTAGTTGTTGGCTTCTAGTATGAATGTTATCTATAAGGTGGAATTCTTAGTTGAGACTCTCAATCTTCCATTATTGGTTTCTAGTGTGATTATAAAATATGAGCCAAGTATTACTTTCTAATGTTAATTATTGAAAGAACATATATAAATTATTCTCATCTTAATTCTCATACAAAGTTGTCTTAGTCAATTTCTCAATGTATGAGTTCCATATATTTGTAAATTTTCTTAATATAAAAACATATTTTATTTCATTAATTAACCTATCTATTCCATGTTAAAAAGGATGATTTTATTTTAAATTATAAATATATAATTCAAAATTAATTAGTAATTCAAGATAGAGTACACACAATTTATTTAGTTAAAATAAAATAATATTCTTCTTTCCATGAGAGTTATGTGCAATGGTAGCTTGATGTCTCAGAAACATTTCTTTGATACATACTAAATTTTTATCATTACATTATGAGTGAATCATCTCAATTATATAGCCAAGCACATAAAATTTTTATAGATTGGAAAGAAAAATAATTAGAAATTTATCATATTTTTATATGTATAATGTTTCTACCATCAAACTATTTATAAGTTTATAGATTAAATTATTTTTGAATTTGGTTATTTGGGTTCAAAATTCCATGCTATAGGAATTTTTGGTGTTTTCACTGGATTCTCATGTGTCTAGCTATGTATTTTATAGGTGTAGGAATTTTAGAGGAAGGAAAGGTTGAAAAAAGTGCATAAGGATGAGATGGAGCCTTGTTTACCTTAGGATTTGGTTGAAGCTCCCTTTGGGAATAATCGAGGGGTGGTTGGTACTCTTGTAGACATGACTAATTTAGAATGTCTTTTCAAGAGAAATTTAGAGGAGATTGGTAGAGACAAGAATCATTTGTTAGAGATGGATTAGTTGGAGTTCTTTGCCTCTACCATTCTCTTGAATTGAAACATTCAGGTCTCTTTGTATTCCTTCTAATAATTTAAAAAATATGAATCTAAGGTTCAAGTTTAGAAGATTATAGGAACCCTTTATTCCCTTTGGTCTCAAGTTTGGAAACTCCATTAGAAAGGAACTAGGTTCATTCATGGAAAAGGATAAGGTTGACAATAAGATATAGTTCCTTGAAGAATTTTGGATTCAAGTTGTTGTGAAATGATAGATCTACTAATGTTTTTTGGGAAAATGACCCTCTCTATTAGATACATTGCCACTATTGGTGGAGTATTTCTAATTGGATGTTATTTTTCTAACTTACAACTATATTTTTCTTGTTGTTGTTCCATGCCAATATGATTGATCCCTTTTTGTCTCTTTATTATCTCTTTATTGGTCTTTGTAAAAGGGTGGGGCCCTTTCAAAATTTCTATTTCTAATTCATAAATCAACTAGAAGTATTTACCCTAAAATTAAAATATAAAATTAAACTTTAAAATAGTATTTTTTGATATTATATAATTTAGCCTTGGCATGAATTTAATTTATAAATATTATTATTCTTTATGTTTAATTTCAAAATTTTAATGCTCTCAAGTATAGGTTACAAGTGCATTCTTTACATTTTTTCTCTTTCTTTTGTACTATTTTGTATGGGTGTCTTATATGGATTGCCTCAAACATATAATTTTGATTTCAATTTATCTTTCTTGCAAGATTTAAACTTAAGCTTGTACTTAAAAAATATCATGTTATCCTTGCAAATGGGTTTGTTGAAAAGGCTTTATAAACTTTCAAGCAAATGCAATTGGAAGTTGTAAAGCCAAATTCCACAACCTTCCCTATGCTTGTGCCAAAATGGGAGCTTTGGACATGGTATGGATATCAATCAAAGTATGAAAAGGGAATTTTACCAGATGTTGTAGTTACAATTGCAAGTTCCCTAGTAGACATGTATGCAAAATGTGGAAGGCACGTGAACTATTTGATATAATGCCTCAAAAAAATATGTTAACAGGTAAGGCTTTAGAAACATTCAAGCAAATACAATTGGCAGGTGCTTGGTAGAAATGTATGCAAAATGTGGAAGCATAGAAAAAGTACGTTAATTTTTTCACAAATTTTAAAAAAGGGTATCTAAAATATTTCTTCCTATGCCAAAATTGGAGCTTTGAAACATGGTATGAACATTCATCAAAGCATAATAGAAATTAAGTTCATTGAAAAGGCTTTAGAAACTTTCAAGAAAATGCAATTTAAATTTCTATTCTACTGTAAATTTCAACCATTTCAAATTTTTGATTTTCCATTTAGGGTTTAAAATATTTTTAAAACAAATAAGTTTGAAACATAATTTCTAGTTCACCAACCTCGTGCTCACTGTGGAGGTCAAGGTTCATGAACTTGGCTTTCAAGCTAGTGCACATTTTCCCCCTAGGTTTGTTGTCCTTCCTTGTTCACGTTCGCCCGCTGTTCACATTCACCACAACAGAAAAAGTCACTATGAGCAATGCGTGCAACAATGACAAATTTTTTATTTTATATGTCCTAATTCAGGGGGTTCGGTTGAACCCCCATTCAATCAAACCCAATAAAATATGATTTTTCCCTATGGTCATTGATGGGTTTGGTCAAACATGTGGTTTGACCAAACTTATATGTTTGATTGAACATCTAAGAGGGTTCGGCCGAACCTCTAAGTTTGACTGAACCCCTTTATATAGTGAAAACCAAAAAAAATGAGAATTCCATCCTTCTTATAATTGTAAACCACTATTATGCTTTAACCCCTATCCAATCACTCAATTTATTCTATCCAATCATCTAATCATCAAATCAAACAAATCACACTTATCCAATTATCTAATCAATCCAATCACATCCATTTAATCAACCCAATCTAATCTATCTGAACAATCCAATCCAATCTATCTCAAAGTATGACATCCTCCAATCAAAATTTGATCCAACTAAAATCCAATATCAACCAATCAAAATCCAATCTCATCAAATCAAAATTGAATATAATTGAATCCAATATTATCCAATCATCCAATCAGAGGCCAATTAAATCTACCCATGCCCCTCATTCAATCAATCAATATTCATCCAATCAAATCATTCATCAAGGACATCTTTGTAATTCACCCATAGCATATTTGCATGCCCATTCAAACTAGGTCACAAGCCAAGAAGCAAATGGCACAACAACAAGGTCAAAATTCCCAAGTGAACATGTCTCAAGATCCTAACAACAATGTAAATCCTACTAATGGTACAAATGTCTCTCAAGATCCTAAAAATGGAGTGAACATCCCCCAAGACCCTCATAACAACACTTCATCACACTCCAACACCTAAAATTAGAACAACTCACCACATGGTGAATAGAGTATGGTTAATCAACCTGAACTCATGCTTGAGGAATAGTTCAATAGTCCCGCCAATGTGCAAATGACAAACTACCTGTTCAAAAAATATGGGGGAGAAATCTTGGCCCACCTAATTGAAAAAGGTGTCAAACCTCACCAGGTGTTAGCTTATCTAAATATAGCATTTCCACATCTAACATACCCCAAGGTTCACAAAATGCGCGAGATAGTTCATACATCCCCAATGTTCCTTTGGTAGATCGTTGGCATCAACCTGAATTTGGCAACGCCATTCTTTATCATGTTAACCATCCCCCACATGCCACAATATCAGTCTTTGGGAATCCTCAAGTATCTAATCCACTAACCCTTTTGTCTACGACATGCCGCAAAGTGTTCTGCAACCTTCACCATTAATGCTAACAGCACCACCCCTTTCAAATCAACCTCTAGTCAACACTGGGGGCAACCCTTTTACTACATTGCCTCCACTTCCTGGGGCCACAAATCTACCACTGCCTCCATACACATCTCAAAATCCTCCACAATCTAACCTACCACCTCAATTACCTCCACAAGGTACACCCCAACCAAATGTTTTGGTTGGTACCCAACAACCTCCTTTACAAAATGCCTCTACATTATCTCAACCGCCTCATCAACAACAACCCCTTCATAATGCTTTAGTTTCTCTAGAACAACAACCATACCAATCACAAGGAAATCCATCCTGACCTCTCGCCCAGGCCATATCCCCATTCCTCACATCCATTTTACGTCTACAAGTTCAACCACAACACAACATCCTATCTCGACTCACACAATAGTTGACATCACATCAGTAACCTCCTTAGCATTATTACTATCATAACCAAAAGCAGTTCTAGCAACAACCACCCTATGTGCCCCCCCAACAGTTGCAACAGTACCTTCAATACCAACAAACCAATCTGCAATATCACATTCAAGATTCTTAACATTCGGTCATTAATTCTTATCAAAAAAATCCATACTATACCTCACAACAACAATCCCATTACCAACAAACTCCCTTGGCATACATGTAAGGGACATCATCATATCACTATCAAAATCCATATGTTAACCTTCAAACACTATTTGAGCAGAATCCTTCATCATCCTACCACCCATATCCATCCAACCCATTTGTCTTGACTCCTACGCCACTATTCAATGCATACCTGGTGGAAATCAAAGCTTCTTTGAGAGATCTCCAAGCAGGGACTAGTAAACAATCCTTTAAATTTGTAGATATATGTCCCTATCCATTTGATCCATCCATCTCACTAATTCCCTTCCCGAAGCACTTTGAGATACCAAGGTTTCATAGATACAAGGGAAAGAAAGATCCTAAGGCCCACTTGCAAGAGTTTTACTCCCAGTATCAGGAAGTGATGTACAACAAAAAATAGCTCTTGCATTTGTTTCCATGGAACCTGATAGGCAATGCCCTAGAATGGTTCATGAGTCTAGGATGAGGATCCATAAAATCCTTTGCAAATCTTTAAAAAAAAATGGTTTCTTACTTCTCCTTTAATTTGGAAAATGACACTAATACTTTGGACCTTATTAAGGAGAAGCAACATGAAAGTGAAACCTTTTCTAGCTATGTTCAAAGGTGGCAAGCACTAGCAAGTTGAATGAAAACCCCTCTCAAAGAGAAAGACATGGTCACCATCTTTGTTGAGAACTCACATCCTGATATGGCTTATAATTTTAGGTTGCACTGTGTTACCACTTTCACTGAAATAGTGGAGAAAGGACCCATCCTTGAATGCATCCTTATTGCCAAATGGCACATCAAGATACACAACCATGACAAAGAAATTCCATCCGGCGATAAGTCACGCTTTTGGAACAAGAACAAAAATGCAGTGAATGGTGTTACTGACACTAAACATGTTCAGGTGGCTAATACATCCTAGAGGCAACAACCAACAATACCTAATGCCATATCCATGCCATAGGGGGCATCTTGTCATCCTCAATAGTTGAACCAGAACAGTCAAGGGAATGACAAACACCAATATACTCAATTAGGAGAACCCTTGAGCATTATCTTCAATAAGTTGTTATAGGTCAACTATTCGATCATGTATCCTGTCACCAAACCACTTGATGAATCCAAGCCCAAACCTACCTAGTTTAGGGAGAATGAATATTGTGAATTCCATAAGATAAAAGGGCACACTTTGAATAAATGTCAAGGTCTCAAAAACTATGTCCAACATCTTATCGATCGAGGAGATATCAAAGTTGACACCAGTCAAGCTTCATCATCCAATGCTCAATTACAGATATACCCAAATTCCTTCCCTAACCATAATCAAGGCGCAAGCACCTCCAACAACAATCCTCAAGATAAAAACACAAATAATATAAGCTATAAAAATGTACCCCTCAATTATGATGGCATTGTACATTACATTGAATAGGTAGAACCTCGTGTGTCTATGATACATGTTAAAGCTAAAGATCCCCAATGTGTTCTTGCTACCCGATGATCCCGCATTACTATCCTTGCAGCCTCCACATCTATCCAATCAAATCATGTAAAATCTCAATATAACATTTTTTATCACTTAGGAAAGACCCCTGCTCAGATCTTAATCTTGGATCTTCTTAAGTCTTCTCTCGTACATCAGGAAATACTCAACAAAGCTTTGCAAGAAACTGACATACCTAACAACATTGATCCCACACAGTTCCAAGATTTAGTAGGACATTTGGCTTTATCTTGCTAGTTACACTTCAGCCAAAATGACATGCCAAATATTGATTCCAATCACAACCATCCTTTACACATCGAATTCCTAGTTTCTCTTCATAAAATAAAAAGGGTCCTCATAGATAATGGCTCTTCCCTCAATCAGTGCACTCTGAAATTCATAAAATAGGTAGGGTATACTCAAGCGGATTTGAGTAATCAAATCATCACAATCAAGGCTTATGATAATGTGGAAAAAAATTCTGAAGGGATTATCAATCTTCCTATCTAGGTTGGACCTATAGTTCAGAACACTACCTACCATGTCCTTGATCTGGACTTACCATATAATCTCCTCCTCATCCATCCATGGCTCCATGCCATGTAAGTTGTCCTATCCATGTACCATCAATGCCTAAAGTTCCTAGTTGATGCCAACCCACAACCATTTGAATATTTTTGTGCTTTAGAAGCATCATTTCCCATTTACATTATTGTACTAGGGTTGAAATGGGGGAATCTAAGTCATCATCCATCAATCTGTCATCCACCATGATAGACACTCCATCTCCCGCCACCAATCCTACTATTACCAAAGTCTAGATCATTGATAAGGGGTGTGATGAATATGAAATGCATACAACTCTAAATGTAGTAACCATGCCACTGTCACCACACATGTACGACCAACCTTCACAGTCTACACCAAAAGAAGATAAAACCATCACAAGGTTCAGTGCTAAAAACATCACCACTACCACTTTCTGGTCTCCTAGTTTGAAGACAGATGCACTAGAAGAGGATATCAACCAATGGATATACCGTGAAGAACACCAACCAGATCCTCCTCTAAAGGAATACTTTTACGAAGTATACCCCTCATCAGCTAAGTTTGTGGAAAAGCATAACTACCAAGGCAAGGGCCTAGGTAAGGAAGAACATGGATGATTGCAACCTATTGATGTATCAAAGCTTTCATGGAATATAGGCCTCGGATATGACAAAAAGAAAAAAGGCCCTGCAACATCATCAAATACCTCCAATAGTGTTACTGTGGATGATGGTCCCTTGGAAGACATACCCAAGGAGGAATCCATCATACATGTGTACAATGATGTTGATCACATAGACCTGTCATCCATGTTTGATTGTTTATCTATCTTTACCATCATCCTTTCTCTTCGCCATCCTAAACTCATTGATTAGAACCTACATGATAGCACACCTACCAATGTATCCCTGGATAGATATGCCAACCTCATGGGATTGGGGGAAGATGAACGCTCCAGTCACAAAAATAAAAACAAGAAAAATAAAAAATGGTCATCTAGTGAAAACCTCCTCGAGGCACTTTCTGACCTAGAAAAAGTAAAAATAAATGATGCATCTGATAGTGAAAACCTTGAAGAGGTGCTAGAGGATGGAGATGTTCATCTTCCCCTTGTGGGAACTCAATTATCCACACGGCCATCCATCCTAATTGAAGAAACGCAAGAAGTTAACCTGGGTACTGTTGAAAACCCTAAGATCACCTATGTAGACAAATCACTATCAGAGCAAGAATATTTAGTTGTTGTTTAGCTACTTCAAGATGGTATCATTAACTTTTCTTGGTCATACTCAGACATGCTAGGCTTAGAACCTACTTTAGTAGTTCATCATCTGGATGTTCACCCAGATGCCAAGCCTATCAAACAAAAACTCTAAAAAAATGCATCCATAGGTAGCATTATTAGTGAAGAAGGAATTGGAGAAATTATTGGACACTAGTTTTATTAGACCTATTGACTACTTTGAATGAATCTCCAACATAGTGCATGTTGCCAAACAAAACAAAGACATTTGGATTTGTACAAACTTTCGGGATCTTAATAAATCTTGTCTGAAGGATGACTTCCCGCTGCCCAATATTGACATGTTGGTCAACCTTACTATAGGACATGAGATGATGTCCCTTATGGATGGTTTCTCTGGTTATAATCAGATCCAAATTGCACCTGAAGACCAATAGAAGACTATTTTTACAAAACCTTGGGGTACTTTTTGCTACAATGTTATGCCCTTTGGTCTCAAGAATGCAGGGGAAAAATATCAGGGGGAAATTACTGTCATCTTCCATGACCTCATCCATATTATCATGGAAGACTATGTTGATGACTTGCTAGGAAAATCCAAAACCAGAGCAAAGCACCCTACCATCCTAATAAAGATCTTTGAGTGATTAGAACATTATAAGTTATGAATAAATCCAAAAAAGTGTGTCTTTGGTGTTACATCAAGGAAATTGTTGGGTTTCACAGTCTCTCAAAGAGGCATTGAGGTTGATCCCACCAAGGTGAAAGCTATATTGGGTATTCCACCCCCATGCAATCTGAAACAATTAAGAAGTCTTCAAGGAAAGCTACAATCCATCCATCAGTTCATAGCCCAGCTTGCAAATAAGTGTCTGTCATTCACCCATTTTCTAAAAAAATACTCCACCTTCGTATGAACAAACAATGTCAGATAGGTTTCAATAAGATCAAGGAATACTTGGCTCATCCACCAATATTAATGCCACTAATTCCAGGGAAACCCCTCCTGCTTTACATCTCCACCACTTTAGTCACACTAGGGGAATTATTGACACAACATGATGAATCCTCAAAAGAAAGAGCAATCTACTACATCAGTCAAATACTAGTCAGCTACGAATTAAACTATTCATCCATGGAGAAAGCCTATCTTGCAGTGGTCTTTAGTACACAAAAACTTTGACATTACATACTCAGCCATCAAGTCAAATTAATAGAAAAAATTGATTCACTAAAGTATTTGTTATCCATAACCACTTCAACTAGTCACATGGTTAAGTGGGTCATGCTCCTAAGTGAATTTGACATAGAATGGATCGCAAAGCCATAAAGGGACAAGTCATAGCTGATCAGTTGGTTGAGGCAACACTAGTGAATGCTTACCCTCTAGTCACTGAATTTTTAGATGAAGAAGTTTTCATAGTTATAGAAGAACCTGCTTGGATATTGTATTTTGATGGCTCATATATTCATAATGGATCAAGCATAAGAATTTTGTTGGTTACCCCTCAAGGTGACTACATTCCAAAATCGTTCAAGATAGCATTCTCATGTACCAACAACATAGCTAAGTACGAAGCCCTCCTCACAGGTCTCTGAATTGCAAAGCAGTGGCACATAGCTCACTTGAGAGTCTTTGGTGATTCATTGTTGGTCATTAAGCAAGTTAATGATGAATTCCTAACAAAAGATGATAAGATCTTACCCTATAAATGCATGGTGGATGACTTCAAGAAATATTTCACCTTCATATAGTTTGACCAAATTCCTAGGGTACAGAATAAAGCAGTTGATGCAATGGCTACTATTGGCTCCCTGATTGACATGCCTAAAGATCGAACAGAATGCAAGTTCCTTATGGAACAACTTTTAATCCTAGCATATGATATCCTTGAGATTGACATGGTGTGTGACGTTGAAGGTCCTGCTTCCCCATGGTACCAAGATATATATACTTATCTACATGATAATATTCTACCCACAGACCTTACATGAAACTAACAAAAATCCTTTATTCAATGTTCAACCCAATACATTATCGTCAGTGATATGCTTTATCATCCTAGGTATGAAGGAACCCTCCTTAGAAGAAAGAATGAGACTGAAGCCCATACTACACTAACGAAGTTCCACAGTGGTGTTTGTGGGGCCCATTCAAATGGTATGGATTTGGCCAAAAGGATTCTCTGAGTTGGATATTATTGGCCTACATTAGAACATGATGCTTGTGAATTCATGAAGAAATTCCTTCCCTACCAGCAACATGCAGATTTGATTCATGCTTTGGCATAGGACCTTCAACTGAGGCCTCCTAGCACCATGGCCCTTCTCTCAACGGGGTTTCAACTTGATTGGTAAGATCTACCCACCCTCTTTCGACAACCATATATTCATAATTACTACCACTGAGTACTTCCCCAAATGGGTGGAAGCAATGCTACTCTCACAAATCATTGGTACTCAAATTTCAAAATTCATTCTTTACTATGTTCTTTGTAGATATGGTATTTCATTCACCATCCTTTCTGATAATGAAAAACCTTTTCAAAACCAGGCTATGAAACACCTTCGTGACACCTTTCATATCCAAAATCGTTGGTTAGCACCTTATTTACCCTAGGGTAATGGTCAGGCAGAAGAAACCAACAAGACCCTTATCTACATACTAAAAAAGGTTTCCAAGAACACTAGTCGAGATTGGCACCTCCATATTCATCATGATCTCTCAGCATATTGCACCTCCATCTGCACCCCTATAGGTGCCACCCCCTATTCTTTATTGTACAGTGCTGAAGCTATCTTTCCAATCAAAGTTGAGCTCCCATCATTGAGGATTTCTCTGAAGAACCTTATCAGCAAGGATGATGCTCATGTTGCATGACTTGCATAGCTAGAGTTACTTGATGAAAGATGAATCAAATCTTATGATCATCTGCAAGCTTACCAAAACTACCTCAAGCATAACTACAACAAGAAGGTTCATCCTCGACAGTTCTAGATTGGTGATCTTGTCCTTAAAGAGAACCAATGTACTCAGCAGGACCATGATATGAAAGGAAAATTTGAAGCAAACTGGTTGGGTCCTTATATCATAACCGCTAAATATGGATCTAGGGAATACAAAATTGCTACCCTTGAAGGAGAGCCCCTTGAAGAACCTATCAATATCATGCATCTAAAGAGGTTCTACACCTAAGTTAATTTGGTAACCCTACCTGCAAAAATACAAAAAAAAATCCAAAAAAAGTAAAGACAAATAAATTTTTCATATGGTAAAAACCACCTTTGGTGGTGCCTAGGATAGGTACGGGTGGTGAAAAATTGATTGCAAGCATCATCTGTAGAGGGCTTAATAATTATCTACCTTGAGTCCTAATTACTTTATGACTCCATCCATCCTATCCTGACATCCTCTCCCAGTCCATCTTTAGTCGTTTGGTATCTTTTGATTAAGCATTGGATGATTATATGTTATTCGTCATTTTGAGCTTTTTGTCCTAGTCTAAGATTGTGTTGTCAATTTTTCCATCTGTTAGTTTGTGTCATCATCTAGGATCATCCATTGTGTCTATCTCCACCTAGGCCTCATCCTATCATGTCAGTCTCTTTGGTCTCGATCAAACTACGTTATCCCTACACTTTCACGTAAGGATGATCATTTGATCTACCCCTGGGGAATTCTAGGCCATCTTGTTGTGGTCCTCTATCATTCATCTTCATTGGTACCTTTTTTATTTTATCCATGGTCACTTATCATTTGTCTTTTCTAAAATATGTTGCCCCTGCACTTTCACATAGGAAAATTTGATCATCTGTATGTCATGTCTTGTATTATTCATCATTGGTCGCCACTTTCTTCTTTCCACTTTATCCATATTCTTTTCAAGAACTACGAGGGCTCTGTGCTTTCACATAGGCAAGGATAATCTATGATCAGCCCTTGAGCCCCTAGGTCTGTAGGGTGTGTCAGTCGCATGTCTCATGTCTTGTGTCATGTCATCAAGCTATGTCCTTATCTAGCTGGTTCTTCATAAACAAGATCCACCTATTATAGGAGATCCAATTGATTTTAAGCATCCTACGTCATAATGATCTTTTAGTATAGTATCCATCATCTTTGGTCTCAATAGGATGCATCCTTCCTAACAGACCTCATCAACCCCATCCAACCTCTGAATCATATGGCAAAGGATGTTTGAAATTTGATTGTGATCTTTTGATACTGTTGGTTTTTTGTTTATCATTTTTTTTTGATTGCCCCCATAATCTATCATATTATGGCGTGTTTTGGCTAAATCAGATAAGGGGAATATCTTAATCTTTTATTATTGTTGATTGTTGGGTTTCCACACATAGTATCCACTAAGGCCCATGTGATCTTGTGTTACATTGGGATCTCCCTTTTTGCTTGTGGTTATCCCAATGCCTGGCTCGACCAAAGTCTTCATCACTTTGGGGTGTTGGGATATCCTTTTTGTTTATGTGTTTGTTTCATGCATTAGATGCTAACTCGCCTTGGTTACCTATACCCTAGGACTTGGTGTCTTATGCTATAGAAAAAATCAGTGCTCCAAAGTTGGAAAATCATATTAGGATTTCATTGTGGATGATGAAGAAGAATGAAGAACAAAACAACAGTATTGTGGATGATGAAGCATATTCACTCAACAGTGAGCAAATCTCAAATCTATTGGAAATGGAGTACAAGAGATATACTCATAAGAAAGACTTAAAAAATTCATCCCTAGCATTAATTGGTACAAATGTACACATTGATGGCTATGTGGATCAGAATTTTGTGTCACTACCAATTAGTGACATACAAGAAGTAAAATATATCTCAGATTTGATTATTTCAAAAAATGTTGATATGATAGGATTCTCATATTTACATAAGAAGCATTCTGATAATGAATTCTTAGTGCAGCTAGAAGATCATTTTGTAATATGTGATAATGAGAAAAACAATGAGGAATGTTGCATTAAATATGCATACACATTGAATACTGAAGATGAGAAATATTTATCATATGATACTGAAATGTATAAACTGTAGAATGGTGAAAAGAATTTGGGTCAAGTTGAGCACAATAATTTTCTAAAATTTTTTAGTGGCAGTAGCAGGGTTGATTGCATGAGTCTTCTCAAGAACAATTTGATGAAAACAAAATAGAGCAAGCTATTTGATAGGGGAAAATAAAGACAATTATTTTGGTGGCCTTGTGCCATCAGCTGTGGTGAAGATTTTTCAGCAAACCATAACAGTTCATCACTAAAAAGGGAGTTTGAATCTGTTGCTTGATGGATAAATTATTTGGTCTGCTCTTCCAGTGATCTGGATTCTTGCAATGATCTCACAATCATTCATCCCTAGATAGAGCCACTGTTAGAGCCTAAAATTTTATGTGAATTTTAGGTTTTCATATTGTGAAATTTGATTTTAATGGTCAAAAGACTCAGTTATAAAATCTATTCAAAGGGCCCACTTTGGAAAATCACAAAATGAAATCAGTTCATTTTCATGCAAAAAAAATTTCAAGTGTGTTGATCTACCACATATGAGTATGCACACCATTTTTCGGCTTCATCAGATCTATTTTGATAGAGTTACAAAGTGACAAGTTGAAGGGTTTTTAGAAAATTTGTTGTCAGCACAATGAATCTATTAAACTGGCTTATTTTGAAGAAAAATATTAAGCATCTGAAAAGATATTATGAATGACCAATTGGTACTCTTGAATCTCCCTATCTCAAATTTCTTCCATGCTAATTTTCAGGGCATTTGAACATCATTTGGTATTTTTACAAAATCAGTTCCAAATGGATTTTGCACTGTTTCAAGATTCCATTTCTAGAACAACTGCAAAAGGGTCAATTTTGGAATTCGATATTTTATGAAGAATGAATATTGATGAAAAAATAACTGTGCAAACATACTAATGGATCCCAAATGAACTAGTCTCCCAAGTTATGGCTTCACAAGATGTGATCTGACATTTTTACAAAATTGCAAATTGGCGAGTTTTTCGACAGGCACAATTTTCCAGAAAATGGTTCAACAAGCAACTTTGATTGTGAGGAGCTTTCAATATAAATAAATTCATGCCAAATCATCCAAAAAGTGTTATTTCCTATAACCATAATTCAATACTTTGGTGCAATCTCTTGGCTCTATGAGAAGTTTTGATCAGTTTTTGAAAGTCATTTTGGAGGCTACCTAATTTGTTTTGTCATAGTGCAAGAAGTCAAATTCTAATAATTATCCATTTAGGTTTGAGTATTCATATGCAATATAAAAGGTCCTTTCTCAAGTCAAGTTCATGAGAAAGAAGGATTTCTATTATGATTAACATCCTGGGCTTCACCCTAGCACATCCAAATAAATATAATAAGTTCTAAAATTTGACCCTTAATGACTTGAGATCACACCCATGTATCAGAGATAATATAGCTATAATTCCATATTAATTGAGCACATAAAGGTCTCAAATTAAACTTTCTCCCAATTTGGTCAACATGGGCATGAAAATGAACTAGAAGACAAGCAACACTTCGCATGGACATTTTTGATTAGTGGTGATGGATAAAATAGTGATCACTACATTACTAGAAAGGCAGTTGACCAATATATTGCAATTCGAAAGGATAAGTGGGAAAAAAATTTGAAATCAAGATTACAATCATGACAAACTAAAGTGATTTAGTGGTCATAAATTGGGAATTAACTTGATTCTAATCAAAGCCATAATAGATAAAGAAGCAACCACTGTTCTTCAAATGCAGAGGATTCCTTTGCGATGGAGATAAAAATATACATATTGTTATACACCAAAGACTCGAAGGAGAAATATTACATCCAAACTTAGCATGGAGGAAGATTGTCAACATAGATATTCCTCTAATAATCTGCACTGTCACTCTACATGAATGGCTCTCAGATGTTATGATAATAGGAAACACATGGTTACTAAAAGGAAAAATTGATGAGTGATAATCTTTTTAGAAACCCGCTCCACACTAAAGATTCTGATATTGAAAGAGACCAAGCATTCTGATTCTTTGCCCAATTTATCACATTATAGGAGAGTTTTAGGACTAGGTGAAGAATCAAGCATTTGTGATACCAAAAAGCATCATTCAGATAAAAAATGTCTTGAAAGTCAACAAAAATCCCGAATGGTTGTGCCCAGTTTTTTGGGATATTTGTAATTGCAGCTTGTGTAGAGTTAAGAAAGGTTTGGTACCTACTGGTTAGTCATATAGAAAGGTAACAAGTCAAGGTTTCAAGTTAGTTACGCACTACTTGATTCTTACTCGACGTTCTTCCACAAATTTAGAGAGCACATATACCATTTCTATTATATATGACATCGAAGATAATAAAGATGACACTTCACTCAATGGTGCAAAAAGATCTCTTAAATTTTCTTCTTTACCCAACGTATTGAGTTGCAAGACAGATGAAAACAATTCTTTTCCCAATTCAAAATGTTTCAATAGAGACAAAAGTAAATATACGAGCTCAAACAATAACAATCTGTTTGAAAGAGAAAAGTAATCCTAAGAATAAAAACCCCCATTGTAAACAAATTGTATGGATGAAGGAGTAGATCTTTTGGATGCAACCAGTACTTCAGAGCTCCACAAAATTTCAATACAATAATGTGTGAATCAATGAGGAAGGAGATTTGTCCAAATCATTGCAAAATAGCTCTCTCGCTTCACTGCGCAGGCAAGGAAAAAAATCCCTAAACACCATTGAAGTGACATGGAGGACCAGAGAAAAATACCGATGTCTCTCTGACAATAATGTTACATTGATAAGAATCCATCGGGGAGACATTATGTAGTCGGTGAAAGAAATAAAATCTCCTCAAGTCACTTTGACACTTTAAGGCATGGGAAGAACACATTATTGGAGTATTCCATTTGATGAAATGTAGTAAGGAATGGAAGATAGAGTAGCGTGTTGAATGCTGAGAAGTGAGAACATTCATTCAATGTTGCACATCGATGTCCCCATTGAGATCATTAGCAAGGCGCTTCATACATGTCAATACCAAATGAAACATTTGGAGAATGAATGATGGATGGAAGCACAGATTACTCCAAATTGTCCCTTTCGTGTTTGCAGACAAAGATCTTCATTCAATGGCATTATTTGTAAAAGGGAGTTTATGAGAACAAATATGGGTAACCTTAAATATTCCTCAAGTTATCACTAGAGCTAGAGGAAAACTTTAATATCATTATGCCACAACCCTAAATTTATCAAAGTGACATCTATTATCGGTACAAGTCCTTCTGATGGAGTATGTCACACCGATGGGAACTTATCGGGGAGACACTCTACTATCAAAAGAAGAAAATTAAAGTCTTTCTGATGATGCAATGTCTCACCAATGGATTAAAGGGATATGTAAATATTATTTTTCATGAGAGAACTTGTTGATAGATCTTAATGACACAACAACGTGTAAACAAAATATTGCTATTTTGTTTCTCCTAAAAGAGAAAAAAAACACATGGGTATCTTAGCTCCCAAGGTACTGGTAGTTGGTTCTCAATTATGCTGATGTTGCTCAATGGTCAATGTAACAGTAATGTTTAATGGGCCTACTGGTGTTGACCTTCTGGATTGTTCTGAGATCAGACATAAACTTAAACCTACTCTAACCAGGTTTTTTAAAGAAATGAAAAAGATAGATCAAAGCTTTGGAATAGAAAAAGAATGATAATTCATCCAATTTAACTAGACTTGTTACCTTTCAAGGAATTCCAAATTAAAACTGCAGAACAAAATTGACTTGTGATTAACACACAGTTTCATTCATTCATAGTGTTAATTTCAATAACAAATTGTAAGTCACCATTTAAAAAAAACATAGAATCAAACTTCATTCCTTGAAAGCTTCTCAAATCAAATGATTAACTGGAGATGAATACCATTCAGGAACACAACATGAAGTAGATTTAAATCTGGTTGCTTCTACTGTTAGTGTGACAGATAAGCAACATTTACAAATCTGGCACAATCACCAGTGTACAGAAAACCTATGTCTTCAGATTGTTTCCATCTATGCTAAGAAAACTTGAGAAACACATTCTTGTCTATGTTGAATCTAACTCCTATTCTATTGCTACTCTTAAATTTTTTTCTCTAAAACTCGTACTCTCTCTATTCTAAAACTTCCTTTTTTTCCACAAAGAGGAAAAATGCCATATATATATAATGTACCCAAAAAGAATGCACTAGCCCCTGTTTTTAGGGTTGAAAAAATATCTATTGGTTGCAAGAGGGTCGGCCCTCAAATATTTTGGATAAAGTTGATTATGCATTAAATGTGTATCCCTGCTGTTCATGTCGGTGAAGGATTGTTCTGAGGATAATCTCAAATCTTTTGCAACTATAGCATTTAATTCTAGTCTTTGCGTCCACCTTTGAACTTCCATCAGAGCTGCCTTGAATGCTCTAAAGCATTATCATTAATGTAGATCCACCTCTATCAGTAGACACCACAACTATCACCGTGACTCACGGTTCTTCCTTTCCTTCGGCCCTCTTCCTACTCTAGAATCTCCTGCAATTTGACCATCCCCTAGTCAACTGTCTATGGTTCATCTTTAATTCTCTTAGATTGGCTAAACACATGCCACATAAGATTCTCGGGTGGTCAAATGTCCTTCAAATGGAATCGCATGTTGGTGAGACACTGGTCGTGTCTCCCTGATGCAATTATGCTCTATAGCAGCATCGGCATAGCATACATCTGTTGGTGAAACTTCATAGTGAGCGACAAAAGTTACATCGATACCATAAAAACCATCAATAAGACTTCTCATTGTCAGAAAGAGGTTACAGCAGGCAGAAAAAGTTATAGTGATATCCCCCTTTCATCACCGAGTTCACTATTATCGGCAAGACTTCCTTCCTTTAGAAAGACCTCACATCGAGCCCTTCTTCTTTTAGCGAGACACCATCAAGTTGGTGAGACCTTTCACCGATATCACTCCATGTCGGCAAGACTAGCCTTCTTTGTTGAGACATCATAGCGAATATATCTTTCTCCTCGAAGACAACCCTTTTGAACAACTATCGGAGAGACTTTGCTTGGTCGCTGAGACCTTTCACCGAGCACTCATCTTTCAACGAAACTTTTCCTAGTCAGCAAGACTTTTCTTCTTCGGCCAGACCTCATGCCGAACCTAAATCCTTCAGCAAGATACCCCACATCAACAGGACATTATGTTGAGCCCTAATCTTTCACTCGGAGTCTCCCCGATCTTGACCTTGTGAACTACTTTTAGCGTGACTCCCAACAGTCGGGAAGACTTCACAATGGGTGGCAAGAGTCTTACCAATGTCCCTTTCTAATTTGGAAAGACTATAAGTGGTTAGCTAGACCTTACACTGAGTGCCAAACATTACCCTGAGACCTTTTGTTTCAGCAAGACCACCCTCAGTCTGGGAGACATCACAGTGGAGGCACAAACTTTCGGTGAGATCTCCTTTCTTGTCATCCAAACCTTTTGCTGAAGGTAATATTTTCCTCCCCCGCCGACGGCCTTGTGAATAACTGTCAACGAGACTTTCGTCTATCGAAAAGACTTAGCGTTGAAGCCCATATCTCTTGGTGAGCTCGGACCTTCTTTCAGGGAGAGCTTATTCTTGTCGAGGAGACATCACACAGTCGCCGAGACTTCATAGTGACCCCAAATCCTTTGTCGATGATGTTTCATTTCAGCAAGAGTCCACCCTGTTAGTGAGACATCATGCTAATGTTACCCCCTATCGCCAAGACCTCACCTCTTCGACCAAACATCATGCCAAAGGTATAACCCTTCACCGAGATATTATGGGTCAGCAAGACCTTTCACTGAGCACAAATCTTTTAGTGACGCTAAACTTGCGTGCAATCGGTTGGCGAGACATATGAAAACCTACGACGATTAAATTGTCTAGCTGACTGGGACACTTCAAAATGAATAGAACTACTGCTTGTCAGCAAGATATCTGGAAGATCTTGTTGACCCTCTTTATTAAGGAATTTTGTGCCAA
Organism: Sequoia sempervirens; assembly: GCA_007258455.2. Lineage (NCBI taxonomy): Eukaryota > Viridiplantae > Streptophyta > Pinopsida > Cupressales > Cupressaceae > Sequoia > Sequoia sempervirens. The sequence continues at coordinate 18,204,743 of VDFB02379711.1, forward strand.
ATGTGATTGAGGTATGCTTTCCAATTGAGCTCCTTGAGAAACATCATCCTGTGCATGATTTAATCCTACACTCAACAAAGGAAACCATAGTAAAGATTAGACAAACAAAGGTTAATTAATCAAAATCATTATTAAAATGAATGCTAGATAAGCAAGGTTTCATTAAATCTCCAAATAAAATGATCATATCAAAGTCTGGGTTTCAGGTCCACCCGCGGAATCCAAGCCAGGGAGGAATTTCAGAGAATTTTGAGCGAGGTGCATTACAGTAGAATAAACATGAAAACACCTACTAGAAACTTAATCCAATCATTATCAATCATGAAACAACAAGTGAGATCTTAAAATAGCATAAATTAATCATAAAATGCACCTTCATTTGTTAACAAGTCCTATCACTCCACATTTCTTCACATTCTATCAGGTTCCAGGAAAATCTGCATGGAACAGATTTCCATGAAGGAGGAGACATTCCACAAGTTTCAAAAAAAATAGGGAACAAAGAATTCCAAAAAAATACGGAGGAGAAGGAACATCGGGAAAATCTAGACTGCGCAGAATTCTGTGAAGACCCCCAAATCACAGTGTTTTGCTGGAGTTTGAGAGAGATTCAGGAAAATTAGGATGGGGTGGAAAATCCCAAACTAGGGAGAAAACTCAAACTTTGCCCAGAACCCAAGGTTTTCAATGCGTAATTTGGGGGAATCACTTAGGCAAGCAAGATAAACACTTAGGCTCGTGCCAAAGCAAGATCAATCCTCAAAATTGAAAGGACAAAAAAAACATGAGTGAAGAAAACAAAAGAAGAAGAAGGGGGACCCATTTTGTTCCAGAATAAAATGGGGTGGTTATGCAAGGCATAACAGAACTCTAAGGTAAGAATGCATAAGTAATTTTCTTTAGTAGTATTTCAAATGGAATTATAAACAATAATGGGAAAGATTTGAAACAAGAGAATGTTGAAAGAATATAAGGGTGAAAATTGTTAAATGAAGGGTATTTTTTCACTAAGTAAAATATTTGCATGTGATTCACGGAGGGGGTGATTACTTTACCCAAGGAATGTTTTTATGTTAAAGGATACAATTGAGATGTTTTACAAAGGAAGGTAGAAGTGGGTAATTTTTGTTGAAAGAATATTTTATTAAATATGGTACCATAAAAAGAGAAGTGAAAATTTAAGTGAATAATAATAAATAAAAATTTATTATTATGAAGAGGTAAATGCAAAGGAAGTTAAAAGGATAATTATTTTACCCAAAGAGTGTTGAAGATACATACAAGAAAAAAGTGAAGTGAAAATTTCCAACGAAGGATTATCGCCAAAATTAATTTTTCATGAAGATTGCAAAATGGAGATTAGAGTTAAAATATTTAATTTTCCAAAAAGGAAATTAATTAAATATTTTTGCTGAAGAAAAAGAATATTGGGGTATGTGCAGGATCATGATGGGCCAAAAAGTAGCATTATGATGGGTATGTGGTTGATGAATTTTTTTTACCCAAAATTGATAAAATAAAAAGGGTTTTTAAAGGAGATTTTCAGCTTTCCATCAATATAAATTATGCTTTACTTTGAATTTAGTAAGTAATTATTATTCATTTTCTATTTGAATTATGATTAAAGTCTTAATTGATAGGTGATTGAAAACATCTATAGCTTTCAAAGTATCACATTTTTGAATCCAAAACATGCCACATTCTATGCTTTGCATACTATAGGATTAAAAAATAAAAATTGAGTTTCATGAAGTTTTGACCAAGTTAAGGTGGTCAAACATAAGTTTTATATTTTTAAAAGTTGTAATAAAAATTCATAATTAATTATTTACATGGGAAAAAATTACAAAAAAATATGCATCACATCGACATGATTCCTCTACTTATATATAAAATCTTACAAAAAATATTATTATTTTATTGTGGTTAGGGTGGTCAAACAAACACCTACTTATTTTTTCCCGAATTTAAGTACTACTCCATTGAAATTTCAAATTTTCACTAAATAGATTTTTGTTTTTAAAACAAACCTAGTAGTTTAGAAACTATATTCAATTTGCTACATATTTTCTTCTTACATATTTTTGAAATAATATAGATAAATTATTCAAATTTTTACGTCAAGTTGCCTAACTCTGATTTTTCTAAATTTTTTGCCATTAAGGGCCTATTTTTTCCATGATGATCCTACACACACCCATTGAAGAGATGCAATGAACAGGTGGAGGGTCATAACCCTAAAATTACAATGTATATATGTACAATAAAATCATGTCATCCAGAGGGGATTAGATTTAGGAGAAAGGAGTAGTAGGTTAGGCAGTTGGATAGGGTGAACTGTTGCCGAAAATAAAACATAATGTTGTATATTGTAAAAAAAAATTAAACTATATAATGGAGAGGAATGCATAAATTTGGTGAAATCCTTTATTAGTGTTTAGTTGTTGTGATGAAATTATTTACATTTTTATCTGGTTGTCTCCAACTTGAGGTCTTTTAATCATTTAAATCGGTATATCAAGTATATCTCTGATTTATCGAAATGTATTCCTATTTTGTGTGAATTAATCAATTGGTGTCTGCAAGTCAGATTTAAATTTTTTTGAATGAATCATAGTGATTTAAAGATTTCTTTTTGATAATTGAAGAACCCAGTAAGAAAATATTCCAGCACAATTTATGCAAGTCATAGAACCTCATTCTCAAGGTGCCTAGCAACTAGAGTTAAGCCAAAAAGGGGAAACACATATCATTTACCTCTTGAATCCATTAGCACAATAGAAGTAGGCACTAGTCACACCATCCACATCTTAGAATTCTATAAAATCTTTGTTGAAAAACATTCACATCTCAAGTTTGATATCAAGAGTAGGAGCAGTCTATAAGCTTTTATGTATTACATTTGTGCCATCATAATAGATCCATCAATTCAGTCAAGTCATACAATTTTAAGTCTACTTCATTCATATAGGTACACCCGCCTAGGTCTAGTAACACATGAAGAGAAGAAGTTCTAAACCATTTGGCCTTGTCTATTACCCTAAAACGTACCAAGAGATTGGCAACCTCTTAAGACATTTTGCCTGTGTTTTTGAGAGCTAACGGGATAGATGTAACTACACCATCTCTTCCTGAACCAGATCTCTCATTTCCTCAAAAACCACTACCCTAGCCACTATTGCATCCATGTCCCCCTGTAACCCCTGTATGTCTACCCCTATCACATCATCAACCTGTACTGACTACAACTGAGCCACTGCTGCATCCCGCTCTCCCTACATCATCTACATCTACATCTTTACAACATCTCTCTCCCTTTGTGCAGCCTATGATTGAGCCACCATCGCATCCCTATCCCTTTGTAGCTCTTGTACTCTCAAATCTAAGGCATCTCACTCTCTCTATAGTGACGATGCCTTTGAAACCACCTCCTCTCTCCTCCTTTGAAGAGACTATATATGTGCCTCTGCCACCTCCCTCTCACTCTACAACACCTACACCTATGTCTGGGCTACATCCCTCTTCACCTCCATGGTCTGCATCTGTTCTAGTGCTACATCTCTCTCCACTTGCATCATGCGTATCTGGCCCCTCATCAGCTCTTGCTCCTGCCTAGTGTCTGCTGGACCCTGATCTGTTGATACCCCCCTGGCCTATAATATAACAACATCTACTTGTCGTCTATTACAATCCCAACTCATAGTAGCCAACTCATCTCATGCCCCTTGTATGTTAGCCTGTATTCAATCTCTCTCCCTCTCCAAAGCCGCTACCTATGTGAATAGGTGGTCAACCATAAATCCATAATCTCTCTAACCTACTACCTATACCCTCACTAGCTTGACCCTCAGTCTGGTCACCTCCACCTCAGCTATCCTCAACCTCTGATCTATAATCTAAAGCCTCTCCACAGTGTCTCTCAGCTGAGTAATAGGATCCTCTAATGCCACACAATGAACCGATGCTAACAAATCTACCTCCAACACCTCCACATCTGGCCCATCTACATCCATTGCATCAACCTCTACCTCATCCTATACTCATTCAACCCTACTAACCCAAATCCTCCTCAACTTTCCTCTCTTCCCCACCCTCATCAGTCTCCTCGACTCTCCTATAGACCTCACCTCCCCCTCTGGCTCATCCTCATCCTCACTCCCCCTATCTCTAGCACGAAAGGCCCCTGCACTACCATGCTCTAGACCCTCTTCTGTCATCTCCAACTCACCATCCTCTCTAACTAACCCCTCACCTTAGTCTCTTCTTGTGCTCCATCCTACTATCTATCCCTCCCACCTCCTGCTCAACCCTCACTAGCACACTCCTACATCGTACTCTACCTTCTATTCCTATTTGTTGAACAACTCCACCCTCCACCGCACGTATCATCTCCACCTCTGGCTCTGGACCTATCCCACCCTCCTGTCATACTACATCTCTCCCCCATCGGGTCCTTCTACATCCACCTCCACCCTAGCCCTCCTCTGTTGTCTCCTCCTTCTCCTCGTCCTCTCTGGCTTTCCTACCACCCTAGCCTCATCCTCTCCTCTACCTTGGTGACCAACACCCTCTACATCCTCATGTTGTCTGACCGCCCTTACCTCCCCTCCTCTATGTGCCTGTCTCCTCCTATCTCCACCCTCCCTCACCAACTGGTGCTCATCCTCCGATCTAAATCCTATAGCTCCTACAATAGGCACTATCAGTGTAATCCTCTCCCATTGATGGTTGTAGAACCACCGGTCATACTGTATCATCACTCTTGTGTCGTCCACCCCAAAAACCCTCCCTGGGTAGGGCACCTACACTATCACCATGCATGAAACTCTAGCATCCCTTGGTGTAAAAGCATTTCCCCATGGTCTCTCTCTAGTGATTCGATAAAACATTATAGGCACATCCAAAATATTATATACTAACCCAAACTACCTCAACACTCCATCTGGTCAATGCATCTCTACTATGTGCGGCTCACTCCCAATCAAGATACACAAACTCATAAAATAGCCCTTATGTCTATCCTCCTCCTCCCTCCATCCCTTGAGTTATCGATACACATATGGATGCCATAATATGTCCCTCTCCTACAAGCCATCTATTGCTCTCCTCCACCCATCCATATCCCCCCACATCTCATACTGCAAAACCTTGCCCCTTGCTTCCCCATACCCCCAGGCCACAGGCTCCCTATCATCCTCCTCTCCTCCCCTAACCACTAGGGGTCTCATCACCATAATGTGCTCCCATTCCCACAGCTGTAGTAAGGTTGTGTGTGTCAAACTCACTAACCTCCGATAGCAGATCACATGCATGTCCTTGTATAACTATGCTAATACACATGTACCCCATGAGAACTATCCCTCGTGCCACTCGACAATATGCCGAATCACCTCCATGAATCATAGACTACAAAACTACCTGCTACTGTCTGGCAACAATATCCCACTAATTAGCCCACATAGAAATAATGATAGGGGTGGTACCCTCATTGACAAACATCTTTCCATGTTCAACTTCCCATTATGTATGGAAAGGTCTTCATCTCCAAATAATACTAAAATGGTGTGATCTAACTCTGCCCCTCTCAATACCACATCGCTCACTAACAACCCCACTATGGGAAACCTCAAGATATGCCATACATCCTCCAACATCACTGTAATCTCCCCCATCAGAAGATGGAAGGTCGATGTCTTTGAACTCCATCCATCTCTCTATCAATGCTGTCAACATCGCTTGATGTGCCCTCATCACTGGCAACTGTAAAAAGTGAAATAACCCTACATGCTCCAATGTTGCATGATCTACTCCATTCATGGTGGCCATAGTCATTGCCAATGCCTCCGAATGCAACTCATGTGTCTATAATCACTCAAAGCTCTGCATCCATATTAACTTAACTATTGTAGACATGCAAAATTGGCATAATGCATTCAATTACATCATATTCATCCATTCAACAAATAAATCAAGTCCATTTATCAATCTCCTAAAGTCATCAATTTAAATTAAATAAATCAACTTGATCCTAACATCACCCTCCTTGATTAAATAAATCAATCCTTTATTTAATTAAGTCTGAAATCACCTTTCATCCCTTTTTGATTTAAATAAATAAAAAATATTCAAGTCAAAGGGGTCAAAGCATCTAATCATCATTAAGCTAATATAATCTTGATTAAATCTAATCTAATGCATGTCACATCCTCTAGCTTTTCCCACTTGCACCAATAAATCAATTTATTGATTTATTAAAATCAGCATTTTCCATCAACATGGCATCTTTGAGGAATATTCCCTCAAGTTTGAATTAAAAAACAAGTGGACATGTACATCCAACAAAGCATTTATGAGCTCTTACATGGCTCTTACATGTCCCTTGCAAAGGTCAAACTAAGCATTAACTCTCAATTTCAAATTTGAAATCTCCCTCTCTTTGGCACATTGGCCAAAATGAGCTCATCCTCAAGCCTATCACAAGATGACAAGTGGCCTCTTTTCTTTGGATTTTTTTTCTCCCACATTGCTCTCTCATAAGCATTCTTTCAACTTGAGAATCTTTAAATAGAGACCATCTCCATTGATCAAATCCTGGACAACTCCACAATCTTCATGCAAAGTCACTCTCTTAAACTGAGAACTGATTTTGTCCACCATCATTTGCAACATCAAGCTTATCAAGGGTTGGGAAAGGGCTATTTTCCACAATAGCACCAATCCACTATGGGATAGACAGATTTCATGTTTTTCTTTGTATGATTTTATTTATCTTGTTACTTGATAGCATTTTAAAACATGTTAGATATCTCATATGGATGTTGAAGGTTTGTTTTGCTTAAATACAACCATGCTTGTGTATGTTAGTTATTTAACCATTTGCAGATTTTGATGTCCACATAATGGCGCTAGAAGGAGGGCTTTAAATCATTTATTTGCTAGTCTTTGTCTTAAATGTGTCTTGAAATATGGATTAGTTGAATGATGATCAGTTTCGTGGATTATTAACTTACTATTTACTAAATATGCTTTCTGGATCTATTTGGTTCGCCTTTCTACTCTCAACTTTTGAATCCTTATCTTGATTTGTTTTTCCTTGCATCATTAAGCTTGAGATTCTTATCAGCGAACATTTTAGAAAGTAATAGTTTAGTTTGGAAGTTATGACTCCTTCACTAAAAGTGCATTGTGTCTTCACATTATTCATGGCCTTTCCAAAATTCCATTAGTCATGCTTGTCCACTTTCAGAGTCTTTGGATATTTTGAATTTTTATCACCAAACATCTTGGGAAGAATGTGTTGTCATTGCATCTATGGACATAGTCAAAATAGAAGCACTGTGTGAACAGGCCTATCTTTGTTTCACATAAAAGCTTGAGGTTTTTATAAACATTGGTATTTGAGGCATTTTGTCAAATAATAACGTGCCTTGTTGAAACATTAGGTCAAATAGTAATATGTCTTATCTATGCTTTAGTAATTTGGTTACTCACTAGCTCTGGCAGATTCGTTACTAGCTTCATTCTTCTTTTGCAAAATGCGTCATTACTGCTCGACCTTCATTAAGATATTTGTCTAAGCGTTTAGAAAACTAATTGTTTACTCTCAATAGCATTAATTAATTTTGTATAGAACTAGTTGTTTTCCACCAATGAATACGTGTGTGCAGTAGTAACAGAGGCGCGGGAAAATTTGGGAGCAGAAAATGTATCATTTTCAATCAAACACTTAAGGCATAAAAGTATTTGAATGAAGCTCAACTAACATTTGGACTGTAATATATGTAGCGCATGGTATAAAGTGTTTGACTACATGTTATGTAGGTCAGTAGAAATTACTTGGAGCCATGATGTTGATGTTTCCTTTCAACAATGTCTTTCCTCTACCTAACTGCATTCATGATGCGCACCTCTCAGTTTGATTGTAAAAGAAAATTGTCCAGGTTGTTTGTTTGGTTCTATTGTGTCCAATAAACACTGGTAACTCTTATTTTATGAGAGTATTTTTGTTAGCTTTTAAATAAAATATCCATGCAACCACTTTTATCAACAAGAAAAGTAGCCTTCCAATGCAGTACCAGACGATAAAAAATTGAAACTTCTTTTCAAGGAGGTTAATATGGTAGAAAAATTACCAGGTTCATCCAGGAATAGTTGAACGCTGATTGGTATTGTTGTTTCAGAGATGCTTCCCTCCTAGTCATTAGGGGTCTTCGTCATAGACAAAAAGGATCCTACACATCTCTTGTCTCTGTGAGATCATTACAATCTACTATATAATAATGTGTAGTAAATGAGATAAATGATATTAACGTGCTTTGTCAAATCTGCAGATATCATAATGTGGAATATTCAAAATATCATTTAGCAACTCCAACCACCACTTCAAATCCTCTGCCAAAACGTCATGTCAAACAGTAATGTACCTTATTGAGGCACCAGGTCAAACAAGTCTATTAACCTCTGAAGACACATCGATCCTAAACATCTGATTTGTTTGCTAGTGACAATTAAAAGATGCATCCATTTTGGGAAGGACTCTTCTGCAAGCATTGATTTCACACGGCTATAGTAGGACGACCTAGCGTTTTGGTGCCCACAGTTTTTTTTATTTCAATCTAAAAATATCTCTCTATTTATTGTGGCAATGATGGTAGGTCATTTGCATATTTGAAAGATTAGTGGAGAACATTAGGATAAAGGTCAAATTGACAAACATATATCAAGATGTGTCCCTATCAAAAACTTATTGTTGACTCAATAAGTGGCAATTGACCAAGCTGTTAGAAAATTGAATAAGCATTAAACATGTCTGATTTATTGGTTGAGTTGGATTTTATTAGTTGGCTTTTATGACCTGAGGTAGCATGGTATACAAATATATTTTATTGGGGATTGGCACGTGTTATAAAGATCATCAATCAAGCTTTATTGTGGATTGGCATTCATTTAAGAGATCATCAATACATGATTTCAAGGAAGAGAAACTCTTGCATTGAATACAATTATTTTGTTTGAAAAATCTATTCATCATGAATTTCATTTCTAATATTTTACTTTGTGGGGCTTGTAAGTAAAGGAGAAATCAACCATTAGAATCAAGCGAAAGCAGAAAAGCAAGATTGGTGCTGAATAAAATGAGGCATAGAAATTTGAAGATTGGCAAAGCATTTTTGAATGCTTAAGACTTTCACTTTATTTTTTTGTTTTCAACCAACTTAATTTTTGGATTTTAAAAAGAAAAACTCTTCAAAGCTTTCATTTTCACGATAAAGTTGGTTAAAATTGACATTAGCAACTCACTAGACTTTAATTTTGGGCTAAAATTGAACAAGAAAACTTCACATTTGATTATTTCTTTTTTGGTGCTTAAAACAAATTCATCATTGCTTTCAAGCTTAAAATGAACATGTGTTTTTCATGTCTCGTAATCTCTTATTCAAAGTAATCTCATCTAAAAAGGCGTATGCACTTCTCTTGCACCTCATGGCGATCTTGAGAACCAAAAGTCTTTTTGATGACACTAAGTTGCATAAAAGATCACCTCCACACTTCGATTTGGGTTTAAAACTAAACAAGATCTTGTGCGAGTGTGAGTCGAGGAATTATCATGTATATTCTCTCTCTTTGTTGCCATCAAAGATTGACCGAGTTATGTATTTTTTCTTTACTCGCTTTTGTTTATCCTAGAGGGCCTGCCTTGAGGGAAAAGTACTCATGCAAGGGAACGACTAAACCAGTAACACTCTAAAGCCAAGAGTATTTCCAACCAAGATATAAATGTGGGTATTGGAGTAAATGCCAATATCACGCGGTTGATTCTGACAAGATGGATCCGAAAGGGGACTCTTGTCGTATGGGTCAATCTCCAAGAATAGAAAGTCCTTATTAAAACCCATGTGCTAGAATTGGCCAAAATCCTTTGATATATTTGTTGGTGCAAGAACGGTCATTTTGAAGCCGCTCCACACTTTTACGGTCTTCATTAGAAATGGAAAACATGCCATGGGATTTTCATGGGTGTTGATGCTTGGCTGCCCCATATAAGTGAGTGCCATGGAGGGGAGCCAGTGGGGTCAAGCATCTAACCATTCGCTAAGGATAAACATAGCTGGACTTGTCCAAGTGGGGACTCAACAAATACTGTCTTTCATATGCATAGAATTGTACTTGTTCTTGGTTTGAAAACATAGTGCTTGTATCCAAAACATCGAAACCAACATTCAACGAATCATCACAATTTCAAACCCTTTAGGAGAGGAAAATATCCTTGAACAAATTCACATGTTAATGCTTGCCCTTGGGATTTGTATCCTTAGAGGTGTCTAAGCATTTGGATTTCATGTCAATTTGCTCCTACAAAGGTCAACATTAGGCAACCCTTGTCCCAATTTCTTGGAACTTCCACATGGCACTTTGTGGGACAAAAAGAAGTTGTGACATTGGACATTTAGTTTGAAAGCTAAATCAAGAAGTGTTTGTGATAAAAATAATCCATTAAGCAAAGATTAACTCAATTGGACCCCACATATGTGGTTGGAATCTTTTGGTCATATGGTTTTCATGCAAACATTGGTCTTTTGATTTTGAATTACTCTTAGAGAAAAGCATGTTCTTCACTATCTTGATCTTATAAACAAGTCCTTCCTAGGTTCATTTAGGATCAAATCAAAAACTTCATCCAAATTCCAAATTTTTATCATCTTCATCCCACCAAACAACTTTAGAGCTTTGAAAACATCATTCTAGACCTGGGTAAATGATCAAAATCAAAATCACCTTGTTTAGTTAGGAGTATGGGAATGCATCCTTTCTCATACCTCTAATTAAATCAACAATCATTTGAACAAGTTCATCCTACTTAATAACATCTTACATCTTAGGGTTTACAAGTTCATTACCCAAATCAAACCAATCAAATTCAAGCCCTAAGTCTAGCATTGATCCAAAGTTCCTAAACACTCAACACTCATATCATTTCCCCTTTTCATCCTTCATCTCATCAATGGTCCTAAGAACCTTAGAGGTCACTTTTGCAACAAGGTCAAAACACAAGGAGAACATGGAATACAAACTTGATCCATACATCATGAGTAATCCAAATCATTTGAACTTTCAAAGCCTTACAATGCCAATTGATTATCAAAACTCACACTTATACAATACATATATGGGATCATTACCTTCTACAAATTTAAATGGGAAAACAATTGTGATTATGCCCAAATCAAAGATTGGAACACATTTCCCGATGGTAAATCCAAGTCCAAACCTACAAGTCTATCAACCGAACAATCAATGCATGAGCCTTCAAACAAACAACGTCATCCCAACAAATCCCTACATGCCAAATGAGAATGTACCAAGTACAAGTTTTCCAAACATGAATCCAAAAAAATTTGTGATGTAGAGGGTCTAGGACTTTGAAGGAAACACAAATTTCTCAAGGTTTGCAAGACACAATCCCAGCCACTCTTCTAGGCACTCTGATGGAGACAAACCTCAATAATGCACCAAATGACTTATTTTCCTTCCTTATGGACCCAAACCCTAGGAACACTCTTAAGAGACCCAAAAAAACTTGTTTTGAATGATTTCAAAGCCCAACCCTTTGAATTAGACACAAAACCAATTTTTCACCTTAACTAGGCTACTAGCCCAACTAGGCCTCTAGCGAAGGATTTTTTTACTTTGCACTCAAAATTTCCAAAGGAACCTCCAAAATAATGATTGAACCAGATGTGGTTTGTGATGATACATAACATACTAGATTCTTGATGGAACTTGTTTCAGAACACACCGACCAAAAACTATTGTTTCCTCAAAATCTAGGCCTAATTAGCCCTCTTTTTCAAAGTAACCCCCCTCTAAACTCAACCCATGACCATGAAACTTTCAACAGTCCCTTAAAATGACTCAAAACTAAGGATTCTAAGTTTTTAGGCCTCTATGACACATCTAACATGCTCAAACACAAAAACCTCCTTAACTTGCCTCAAAACTAGGGCTTCTTGAAAACTAACCTTCCAATCACTTCCAAAACTTGCTCATTGACTCTACACCATTAGGATAACATATTTAGTCTCTCCCAACTCAAAAAAATTCCCCTCATTAAGGCAGATCTTCTGCTGCTATACCCTAGCCTCCAACTTCAAGCACTTTTCACAGTCAAATCTTGGTGTACACCATAGTATTCATCTCTTCTGCACAATATATTGTTAGTCCAGTATGTTACATGTTAAATATGATCCATTTTACAAGATACAGTCATAAACGCCCATGAAATGGATCATTTATCCATGAAAAACCCTCAAACTAGTGTAAATTTTGTGTTCTTTTTTAGGACAATCAATATAAAATGCAAGGAAATTAATTATTACTGCTTTCAGAGCCTTCAATGGTGTTAAAATATGTAAACAAAAACTCCTAAAGTATCCTACTAGACATAACTTTGATACAAATCAAGTATTCATCAAAAGGACACAATAAAATGCAAGAAAACTGTGTTTTTCACTATTTCCAAAAAATAGTCCGTACAGTACTTGCTCCAAACACCCAACCTCCGTACAAATGATTATTTTAGCTTTGTATATCCTTTCCTAAACTGATCCAACTGTTTGGGATTGATTAAGTTGCATAAAAGTGATTAAAACTCATAAAAGCTAGTTACCCGCCCAAATTGGAATTCAAATATTTGAATTTACAAATTTACATTTTATTGATTCCTACTAACTATAAACACTAAAACCTATTACATTATTATTGATCAACCTTATTTGACACCATTAAAGCATTATAAACCAATCTAACCTCCTAGAACATGATTGTTCCCTTTATATTGCATTTTGGTCCTAGGGTCCTTATCAGGACCCTTAGGACATTTGACTCTCTCATTGCATTTATCCTCTCCAAATGCCATTATAGGCTTCAAAAGGTCATAGTTGATGTTTTGATATAATGGATAGGTCCTCTTAACCCTTGCAAACTCCTGGCTCTTAAAAAAATCCTTGAAGGCCTTGGGTGCTCCTTCACCATTCTCCCTAAGAAAGAAAGATTTATTACCCCAAGAAGTATCCCATGTGTTGCCACCAAAAGACCCCTTACTCTCATATGTTTTCATCTTCCAATGAGAAGGTGTGTAGTCTTCCAAAGTCACTTTCTTCCTTTTCTGCCAATCTGCATTCTTGATAGAATCAAAACTTTGATGAGACTGCCCTCTTGGCTGTTTGATCTCAACCTGCCCTTGTACCCTGTTTCTTCCTTCATTCCCCTATCTCCTTTGTGAAATGAAATCACCTCTATCACCCTCAACTATAGGGCATTCAATGCCTCCAACCCTGATACTGTGCAAATCCCACAAATTTTTCTTTTTAGGACTATATCCTTCAGAACCTTGTTGCAACTTGTCCTTTCTCAACCTACCAATGTCTTCCCCTGTTTCACCTTGCTTTTTCACCTGCAAACTTTTCTCAAAACAAATCACAAAACTATCATTAGACTGTTCCAAAGGAAAAGGCAATAATTTGTATCTAACATCTCCTTTGTGAACCAAATATGTGTTAAGAAATCCATCATGCAACGTCCTTCTAGCATACTGCCATTGTCTTCCCAAGATGATATGACCACAAGTCACTGGAATGACATCACAAAGCACCCTATCATGATATGATCCAATTGAGAAATCTACATAAGCCCTCTTACCAATCTCTACATGCTGTCCTTGAGTTACCCAAGTGGCCTTGTAGGGAGTAGGATGATCAAATGTTTCAATCCTTAACTTGGTTATCATATCAAGTGAAACTAAATTGCTATGTGACCCTGAATCTATGAGCAATCTGCAGATCTTACCATGACTTAAACAATTCGTTTTGAAAATAGTTACCTTTGGCTCTTGATGAAATCTTTCTCCTTGCTTGACCATAAGAAACTCACCATCAGTCACAGGGTTTGCCATGAATGTTTTTGATTCTTCCTTCTTGTCTTCTTATTGTACCAAATTAGCTCTCCTATCTCTACCTTTATCAGCTTGTTCCCATTTAGGACACTTGAAGGAAGGATTCCCTGGTTCATTGCAATTGAAACATCTACCTGTGCATGGTCCTCTACCTTGTCCAAATCTACCTCCTCCTCTAGGAGTGTATCCACCTCTTTGATCAGAAAATACCTCTTTGCCTTTGTCATTGCTTCTCTTGTCATTGCTGCTCTTGTCATTGCTACCTTGTCCTTGTTCTCTATTACCTCTGCCCCTATTTGGACTACCTCCTCTTCCACCATTTCTTGATCTTTCTTGCTTCCTCTTCACCTTTTCTTCTACTCTAATGGCCAACTGAAAACATTCTCCTAATGTCCTTGGCAATTGCAAACCAATCTCATCTTGTAGATTATACCTCAAGGCATTGATATACCTGGATATTTTCTCATCCTCTTCTTCATAACCTCCTTTAATACTAAGCTTGTGAAATTGCTCAGTATAGGACATAACATCCAAGTCCTTTTGCTTTAAATTGTGCCTCATCCTTTTCACATGAATGGTATAATCAGATGGTAGGAACTGCTCTTTGACCAAACTCTTCATCCTTTCCCATGTAGAGACCTTTTCCAATCCCCTAGCCATCCTATCATTCTAAAAACTAGTCGACCATGTCAATGTTGTGCCTCTCAACTTGGTTTTGGCAAACTTAACCTTCCTCTCTTCATCCATCTCTTCAAACTCAAAGTAGTTTTCTAAGGCATCAAGCCATCCCAACACCTCTTCACTATCCATCTTCCCTTGATATATAGGCAAGTCTATGTGACTCTTCCCTCCATGACCTTGTACTACCTTCAACAATCTCAGTAACCTCCTTTCCTTAGGTTCCTCTATCTCATCTGCTTGTTGTTCCTGATTTACCCTCACATGCTCTTCATCTTCATCATTGTCTTCTTGGTCTTCTTGGTCTTCTCTCCTCCTACTCCTCTCAAGGTTATTTATCCTTGCTTGCATGGTCTCTCTCTCCCTTCTCCATTTCCTTTCTTCTCTTGCTCTAGCCCGCTTTCTTGCTGCTTCTTGTTCGCTTCTTTCTCTTCTCTCCCTTTCCAAGATTTCCTTCAACTCTTCCAACTCTCTTGACAATTGATTTTTTGGTGCCATTGATGTTTCTCCAATCCCTAAAGGACCTACTCACTTCTCTGATACCACTCTGATGTAGAGGGTCTGGGACTTTGAAGGAAACACAAAGTTCTCAAGGTTTGCAAGATACAATCCCAACCACTCTTCTAGGCACTCTGATGGAGACAAACCTCAATAATGCACCAAATGACTTATTTTCCTTCCTTATGGAACCAAACCCTAGGAACACTCTTAAGAGACCCAAAAAAACTTGTTTTGGATGATTTCAAAGCCCAACCCTTTGACTTAGACACAAAACCAATTTTTCACCTTAACTAGGCTACTAGCCCAACTAGGCCTCTAGCAAAGGATTTTTTTACTTTGCACTCAAACTTTCCAAAGGAACCTCCAAAATAATGATTGAACCAGATGTGGTTTGTGATGATACATAACATACTAGATTCTTGATGCCACTTGTTTCAGAACACACCAACCAAAAACTGTTGTTTCCTCAAAAACTAGGCCAAATTAGCTCTCTTTTTCAAAGCAACCCCCCTTTAAACTCAACCCATAACCATGAAACTTTCAAAAGTCTCTTAAAATGACTCAAAACCAAGGATTCCAAGTTTTTAGGCCTCTATGACACCTCTAACATGCTCAAACACAAAACCCTCCTTAACTTGCCTCAAAACTAGGGCTTCTTGAAAACTAACCTTCCAATCACTTCCAGAACTTTCTCATTGACTCTAAACCATTAGGAAAACATATTTATTCTATCCCAACTCAAAAACATGCCCCTCATTAAGGAAGATCTTCTGTAGCTATACCCTAGCCTCCAACTTCAAGCACTTTTCACAGTCAAATCTTGGTGTACACCATAGTATTCATCTCTCCTGCACATTATATTGTTATTCCAGTATGGTACATGTTAAATATGATCCATTTCACAAGATACAATCATAAACTCCCATGAAATGGATCATTTATCCATGAAAAACCCTCAAACTAGTGTAAATTTTGTGTTCTTTTTTAAGATAGTCAATATAAAATGCAAGGAAATTAATTATTACTGCTTTTAGAGCCTTCAATGGTGTTGAAATATGTAAACAAAAACTCCTAAAGCATCCTAATAGAATAAATTTGATACAAATCAAGTATTCATCAAAAGAACACAATAAAATGCAAGAAAACTATGTTTTTCACTATTTCCAGAAAACAATCCGTACAGTACTTGCTCCAAATGCCCAACCTCCATAAAAATGATTATTTTGGCTTTGTATATCCTTTCCCCAACTGATCCAACCATTTGGGATTGATTAAGTTGCATAAAAGTGATTAAAACTCATAAAAGCTAGTTACCTGCCCAAATTGGAATTCAAATATTTGAATTTCCAAATTTACATTTTATTGATTCCTACTAACTAGAAACATTAAAACCTATTACATTATTATTGATCAACTTTATTTGACACCATTAAAGCATTATAAACCAATCTAACCTCCTAGAACATGACTATTCCCTTTATATTGCATTTTGGTCCTAAGGTCCTTATCAGGACCCTTAGGACATTTGACTCTCTCATTGCATTTATCCTCTCCAAATGCAATTATAGGCTTCAAAAGGTCATAGTTGATGTTTTGATATAATGGATAGGTCCTCCTGACCCTTGCAAACTCTTGGCTCTTGAACAACTCCTTGAATGCCTTGGGTGCTCTTGCACCACTTTGGGATAAATATGTTTGCAAATCATACAAATGTTGCTCAGAGTCCAAACAAGATGTTAACGACTCCAAGAAAAGGTGACACCATGCAAAATCAAAGTTACCTAAATCTAGACAATGTTCAATGTCAACTGATAATGCCAAATTTGAACACCATCCCAAATCAGAACATTGTCCAAAATCAATTTTTTCATGATCCCATTCAAAAACCACAAGTATGCATCCCAAATCTACTTGAACAAAAGCCAAATCAACTATATCAAGGGAGTCAAGATTGAAATCAAGATCAAATTTGGTGAGATCAAATTGCTACACTTACCAAAATAATTGAGTCATTGCGCTAAGAGACATCTCCACCACCATTACCTATATCAACATCATTCCTTTGTTTAGGGATTCCCCCTTTACCTAGCACCAATCACTCCATCCAAATCAATCCACCTAACATGAATCACGCCATCACATCAAATCCTTTGAATATACCATCGACATCATAGCAACAGATGGTATTCAATCAAGCAACAATGTTGATCCCAAAAAATAAAAATATGGTCTCCCAAGGGCCTATCACCTCATTCATTCCAACCATCCCTATCACTTTGATCATTCCAACCACCACCATCATGCCCATCACATCTCAAACCCTCATGATCACTCCAAACATATCTCAACCACTCATCACTACATCCAACACAATTCCAAATCCACCACCACTACAACCAAAACCAAACACAACAAGACAATATAACATTGCGCTAAAAGCTCGCTAGGCCTACCAAAGGGCCATCCAATAATATCTAGCCATGCAACAAGGAACACGAGCTCAACAAGTGCAACAAGCTTCTCAAGCTTCCCAAGCCTCTCAGGTTACCCAACAAACACAAGAAAAAACATGAAAAATGATAACTATTGGGGATAACGATGAACATTCAACCATTGGTGATAGCATTGACAGTATCCCAACCACAATTGTTGAAAGAAATGATCAAGATCCATCCATCGATGAGCACCTTGAATATGTTTCCACCCCATCCAATGATCAACTCACCATACATCAAGATCCACTTTTTAGTGATCTATTTCAAGGAGTGTTAGGATTATTCGATCCTATCGACATAATGCACAATCCATTCACCTATGTTCATGTTGAAAATGTCTCTACATCACCTTATGAGTTAGAGGACATATCTCAAGAATTTATTCTAAAGCATGATCAAAATATTCAACCAAGGTCTAGCAATGGTCCCTTCCAAGACATGTTGACCCCTTTTGACCTCATGGTTATAGATACTGAAAGAATCCTCAACTTGAAACTTGATCCAAATTCACTCAAATATCAAGAGGATGTTGAACCACTTACCATGCCTAATGATGATGTTCAAGAACCCTTTGTAAGCAATCCATCCTTTGAAACTGACCCATGTCAAGGACTTGATCCAAAGCATGTCGAAAGCAATCCCAAAATAAATCAAGATCAAGAATTTGTATCTCAAAGATACTATAAAGATCTAATGGAAACTCTCCTATCTATACAAGATGTCACAAATGATGATCATATCCACATAACACATATTCCTCCATCTACCCATGAGATTCTTTCTATAGATTGACATGTAGATCTTCATTCAAAATAGGATTCCTTTAATGTTGACATTATTACACAAAAAGAGCAGGTTACTAATTCCTACAATCAAACTGAGCTATCAGCATTAGGATTAAATATACCCAAAATTTGGACTGAGTACAACATGTATGAAGATATCCAACATTATCCACTCAAGGAATTAGGTGAGATAGAACAAGATATTTTAGAGTCAGCAGAGCATCCAATCGAAATAACATCATCTACAGTGGTCATTTATTAGAGAATGCACTCTAAACATGAGCTCTTATAATAGGCAAAATCAAAGCATGAAGGTACTACTTCTACCATACTGGGGGAAACTTCATCTCAAGTAAACGTCAACATAGGGAGCGCAAAGAGTCCTTATGATGAAACTAGTGTCAATACTACAACCAGCCATGTCATGAATCTTCATCCACCCATAACCCCATCCATGAATTGGGACCAACATCAAAAGAAAGAATTTAATCAAAGTACAAAGAATGTTATCAAAGCGAAAGAAGCTGAGAAGCATAATGTACAAATCAAATACAAATTGATACCAAAGAATACAAAGAAAGATTATCCCTATCAAACTCCAACAGTCAAAGAAACTATGGGGAAAAATAAAAAAGGGAAAAGTATCCATCAAAGATGTCCACAAAAGCAAAAGCAGGATTTTCAAGCAATGTACAAAGTGTATCAAACAGTTGGTCCTAATTCCATGCACACTTTCGTATCCACCCATCATTGCTCATCTTCCCAAGTTTGGAGAGTCAAAGGTTCCAAACTGTCAACCAATCCATCTCTTATCCCTAAACACACTCCATCCATGCCTCCACACACGATATCCAATTCTCAAATTGACCATGTATTGGCAATGACCTTTCATCATAAGGATTCTGAAGGCACTCTATCACGATGTGCGCACAAAGACAAAGTTAACTCTAGTATCGACGAAGCAAGTCAAGAATCTCAAAAGTTGTATTCAAGTGTACATGTCTTAGCAAATCAACTTCTTGAAGTGGGATATCGATGGCACATTATGACAGGGGCATCTACATCAGCAACACCTTGTGATTCAGCATGAGCTTAAAATCATTTGAAAAAATAAAAATAAAATAAAAAAATATGAAAATCCAAAAAAAAAAATTCAGAAAAAGGATTGAAAATAGCAAAGAAAAAAATCGTCCTTTATTGAAAACCGCATGTTCCTGGCACTTTGGGCAAGACCATGATGAAAACCTAGAAAATAGGCATCATGTGTGGAATCGAGCATCTATGTGCGCCAGTTCAAATGAAAGCATCTCATCCCATCCATAATAAAATCCAACATTCCATCAGTCTTATCCATAATAAATCCATTCATCCATGAACCATATATCCAATCTATTTTCATCCATCTATGTCCATCATCCAAGTTATCTTGATCTTGATGAAATTTTGGGGCACACTTTACACTTGCTTATGGTAAAAATATTGACATAGGTCATTTTCATTGATCCTATCCTACCTAGAGTTATCTGAGCCATGAAGCAATATCCAATAAAGCATTCCTTCATTCAAACACCTTATTTTATCGCAAGATAATCGATATCCATCAATCTATACACCTATCTAGGCATCTATCCATGACATTCCATACATTGCTAGACATTGGGGGCAGATATTTAGATCTCGCTTCGAGAAGAAATCTTGATCTATGTCCTCCAACTTATGTGGTGATCCGAACATTGGAAAACGTGAAATCAAATTGGTCCACTTGTGAGAAAAAATTTGAATCACTAGCCCATGGTATATTTTCACGAAAAGATGTTCCTTATCAAGTTTTTTCTTCAATCAAACATTGATCTAAACAATCAATATCAGTCACATCTAATTTGCATGTCAAACGCCACATCAAATCATCCAAAACATCTTTTGTTCCAAACCAAGCTTCAACAATCCTGATCAATCGAATCTAATCAATCCATAATCTTGGGATAGCCTTCCTGATCATTGTGTTGCTTAACATTATCCTTGCATTGTTGTGCATCCTCGACAATGTTATTATCATCAATCCTGATCAATCAAATCCTTCCATTGTTGTGTATCCTCAACAATGTTATCATCGTCATCAATCCATCGATCTGATCAATCAACCTTAGCTTGGTTTTTAGCAAAAAATCCCAAACAAAGCACTGATATCATATCCATATCCAAATTGTCAAAATCATGCGAAATTTTTTAAAAACATCCAAAATATCAAAAAATCCAAAAACATCCAAAACATCGAAAATCCAAACAACACTCAAAAAATAAGAAAAACATAAAAAACATGGCATCCAAACTATGTCATCTCTGAGCTTAAACGTAGGCAAGACTCATCTTTGATCAGCCCCCGAGACATCAAAATCCAAAAACATTCAAAAAATCAAAAATCAAAACATTTGTAAAATCTTGAAAAACCCAAAAATAGCCTCAAAAATTCCAAAAACATCAAAAACATCCAAATATTTGAAAAAATCCATCCATCCCATTTCACTTCCACTCGAAATAATCAATCATCCATAGTAAACTGATCGTCACCTTCATCCTTTGGTAACACAAATAGTAACAATCATAGTAATTAGCAAAATCAATCTTCAATCATAAAATCAAAATTGAAACAACAAACCTTTAAACACAAAATCAAAGTCTTGATCATTCACAAACATGTCAATCGACCTTATATCAACAGCCTATCAATCAACTTATCAAACCATCATCATCCTATACAATGCATGTCATAGGATATATTTTTCAGACAATGGGCATCATTTTGGATATCACTTTGGATTCTTATCCTATCAAAACAAATCCCTTTTGGCTAGATATATGAAGAACATTGACTTGTTTGCGTACTTGATCTTTTCTTTTGATTTATCTTATTGTGATCATTCCAACGACCTCTCGATGATATCTGAATGAAGGATTTGGAGAGACAGGAATGGGGCAATGATCATTATCTTTTTTTTGTTGTGCTTGTTGGATGCTCTTATAATATAACTTGGCAAATACTTGCTTTATTAGGTACATCCATATGTCAAGTGTGAACAAGAATACTCCTATCTATTTGTTGAGTCAAAGTCCATCGCATTAGGTACAACACCATCCTGGTTCTTTTTACCTTGATACATCATGCCTATGTGTGTTATCAAACATAAGGTAAGTAGCCCTTTTAAAGTCCCAATCCTTGATAATAAAATCGTCATCTATCATCATCATCATCTCTAATAAAGTCTCATCAAATCATGGACTTGTTGGATCCTCTTGTCATCATCTCATTTCTTTTTTCTCCATGCTAACATAACATCACCAATGCATCCATCATGCATCCATCCTGCATCTAGAAAATTGTCAGTATACCACATATCATTCATATCATACATAATAGGAAACATCGATCATTTCACATGCATCAAATTTTCATAATCATAATATAGATCTGTTAGTCTAAACATCTGCATAAATCATACATTTGCATAATCATAGCATATCACATCATTCATCTCATCCATCATCACATCATATCATCATTTAAGGTGTTTAAGATAATATAGATTTGTTATTCTAAGCATCTTAAAATCATCTCATTTGCATAATCATCCATAACCATCCATTTTGAACCTCTTTATCGCAAGATCGACCCTCAAATCAAATCTTTTCACTCAATCTCTCTCGGGGGCAATGTACTAGTGTACTTTCTACCGAGGCATCCGAAAAATTAGAAAATTATTGAATTTTGATCACGGCAAGTTTATTCTTTGAACCAACGCAACAAGTACATTGCTTCAAAGAGGGGAAAAATGTAGACACACAAAATTGGCATAATGCATTCGATTGGTTCATATTCATCCATTCAGTAAATAAATCAAGTTTATTTATCAATCTCTTAAAGTCATCAGTTTAAATTAAATAAATCAACTTGATCCTAACATCACCCTCCTTGATTAAATGAATCAATCCTTTATTTCATTAAGTCTGAAATCACCTTTCATCCCTTTTTGATTTAAATAAATCAAAATATTCAAGTCAAAGGGGTCAAAGCATCTAATCATCATTAAGCTAATCTAATCTTGATTAAATCTAATCTAATGCATGTCACATCCTCTATATTTTTCCACTTGCACCAATAAATCAATTTATTTATTTATTAAAATTAGCATTTACCATCAACATGGCATCTTTGAGGAATATTCCCTCAAGTTTGAATTCAAAAAAAAGTGGACATGTACATCTAACAAAGCATTTATGAGCTCTTACATGGCTCTTACATGTCCCTTGCAAAGGTCAAACTAAGCATTAACTCTCAATTTCAAATTTGAAATCTCCCTCTCTTTGGCACATTGGCCAAAATGAGCTCATCCTCAAGCCTATCACAAGATGACAAGTGGCCTCTTTTCATTGGCTTGTTTTTGATCCCACATTGCTCTCTCATAAGAATTATTTCAACTTGAGAATCTTTAAATAGAGACCATCTCCATTGATGAAATCCTGGACAACTCCACAATCTTCATGCAAAGTCATTCTCTTAACTGAGAACTGATTTTGTCCACCATCATCTGTAACATGAAGCTTATCAAGGGTCGGGAAAGGGCTATTTTCCACAATAGCACCAATCCACTATGGGATAGATAGATTTCATGTTTTTCTTTGTATGCTTTTATTTATCTTGTTATTTGATAGCATTTTAAAACATGTTAGATATCTCATATGGATGTTGAAGGTTTGTTTTTCTTAAATACACTAACCATGCTTGTGTATGTTAGTTATTTAACCATTTACAGATTTTGATGTCCACAACTATCAATTTATTTCACAGCCTCGAGACACTCTTTTTCTTGCCTTCCATCTTTTTTGAATTTTCCTAGCTTCTCCCCCCTGCTTTGTCAAACCTGCCCTGAGTCGAGATAGTTTGACCAAGATGGATCTTCCTTCTCTAGGGGTGAACCTATCTTAGGATGAGGCGAACTCGCCCCAAACTGGGGTGGACCTACCCCAGGTCAGGGCGAATCCACCCTGAGCTAGGGTGGACCTACCTAGGGTCAGGGCGGATCTACCTCAGGTCGGGGAAGCTACATGCCAGCCTTTAGGGTGGCTTTTCCCTGACCTGTCGGGTAGCTCCACCTTGAGCCAGGGCAGCCCCACCCCGAGCCAGGGCGGCCATGCCCTTGCCTGCGGGACACCTCCACCCTGAGCCGAGGCGGCCACCCCTTCACCTATGGGGCACCTCCGTCCTGAGCCAAGGTAGCTATGCCCCAACCTACGGGGAACCTATACCCCAGGAAGGGGTGGATGCGCCCCCATGCACCAGGGCAGCTACGTCCCCACGTGGGGAAAACTTGCCCAAGCTAGGGTGAATATGCCCACGTGTGGGGAAAAGTGCCTTGAGCTGGGGTGGATACGCCCCTTTGTGGGGTGGCCTATACCAACTAGGGGCCACACCACTCTACTATGGGGTGGATTCACCCCTCCCAGAGCCATGTTTTTCTCTCTTATACCCCTATCCCCTTGCAAAACTGAAATTCCAGTTCCTACCCATTTTTCATTTCTATCCCAAGAACAAAACACATTTTTTACATTTTTTATAAACATTCAACAACGTGCTATAAATGCTTAAAATACATAAGAAGGGTTTTGTTACTAACCTAGTGAGGCAATGTGTAGTGGGTGTGGAACCTCTACACCCTGTTTGCTCGATGAATGATATCAGAGTCATAATCTTGTGGCATCGTTGCTCTTTGTCCTCTTCCTCTCCTCTCCTCTTCTCTCAACTGATATAGTGAAAATGTGCTAAAGTAATTTCTAAAATTACGTTTCAATCCCTTCCCCCTCTTTTTTCCCTTTTTTGAAATAAAAGGTATTTTTTACCTTTTATTTAACTTTTTTCTCCTCCAACTAATTCCCTACTTTCCTAGGGCCGCCATTTGCATACCGTGCATCCAATCAACTCCATTCAAAAGCCAAAGTTGCTTATTTTTTTGAGCTCTATCCAATGGCTACTTCAATTTATTCCTAACAAGAAGTCATCGGGGCCCCTTTTCTTCCCCAACCGCCGTCTCGAGGGGGCATACCCTGCCATTTTTCCTCCATCCCTTTGCGGTACTAACTAGGGTATCTCCCTCCTTTTTTCCTCTACTTGGGAATCTCATTCAACCTCTTTCATGCTGGGGCATCAAGTCCTATCACTTCCTTCACCATCTACATTTTATTTTTCTTTGAAACATTGTTATTCTAACAATATTTCGAAAAGGGGAAAAATGTAGACATCAAAATTTGATGACTCCCATACGATCAAATTCACCTCTTTATTCATCCATTCCGTCAATATTAATTTATTTAATTAATATTAAACTTCCTACCTAAGTTCCTTAAAGTATTTAATTTAACAATTAAATGCTTTACCTTACATCTTTTCCCTCTTTCAATTAAATAAATATATCAATTTATTTAATTTAGTCATTTAACATTTTTGAATAAAATCAATTTAAAATTCCTCCTTTTTCTCCCTCCTTGTCACATCCTGCATAATCCCTTTCTAATCTGGATTATTTTAATTAATTCATGATTAAGATGTGCATCCTCTTAATCAGGGATTAATGTCACATCCTCCTACATTTGCCACTTGCTTATAATCTCTCATTAATTATCCTAATCAAGTATTTGCACAACCTTAATCAAAAGTTATTAGCCACATTTAGCACCCCTTTTAGTCAACCTTTTCATTTTCCTTTTTTAGCATTGACCCTTTTCCCATGTGAATTTTTAATTCACATTTATTCATCCTAGGTCTCTCTCCTCCCCATGTGAATTTTTAATTCACATTTTATCCTTTCAAGGCTTACCTTATCCCCGTGCAACTTCTAGAATATTTGACTTGTCACCCCATCCACATGTAACAAACTCCCACCTTTTTGGAGACCCTCTCTTATCCACTAAATTGTCCCAAGCATGTGAATTTTTAATTCACATTTATTTCTCCAACCACTTTCTCATTTCCCATGTATATTTTTGAGGAATTCTAAAATTACTCAAATGTCACTTTCATCCTCACTTGTGGACAAAAAGTTCCTTTTTAAGGAAATCTTCTCACCCCCCAAGGTCTTTGTCCTTCCTCCACATCATGTACTTCCATTCAACCTCACTTCCACATCATCTTATCTTAGTCCATCTCACATTCCACATGTCAAGATGTGAGGGATTGTGAGTCCTCAAATCACCATAGCCCTACAACTTCACCTTGGTGGCTCAATCTCAACTATTGAATTCTCTAGAGAATTCAAATTTCTCTATAAATACCCCCTCTTCTAATGCATTTGGGGACTTAGTCATTTTATTATCTTTATGCTCTAATTTTGAGCACTCAATTCATAAGTATTTTCACTCATTAAGCCAAGCCATTTTAGCCATTTGCACTTGCATCTAGTCATATTGTCAATCTTGCATCTAGCCAACCAAGGAGCACACAAGGATCTTAAAAATCAAGGGCCAACCAAGGGATTCATCAACATAAAGAAGGTATAAGCAATTGGATTATTTCATCTATTTTCTTTGTGTTAACAATTCCTTAGGCTAATGTTTGAGGTGTCTTTTGTGTTTTTCCTTATTGCATAATAGTTGTTTTGCATCTTTAGAATAGGATAAAAATTTAGGATCACACTTTGTATGAAGGAGATGCACTTGTGAAGGTCACTAAGCTACAGATTTTAAAAGGCAAGTATGAAAATTTGAAGATTTGTGAAGATGAAAATATTACTTCTTTTATGCAAAGAGTAAATGAACTTGTCATGGGTATTAGATGTGTCGGTGGTACCATGGATGAACAAGAAATTGTAGCTAAAGTGCTTAGATCGTTGCCTCCCACTTAAAAATCAAAATCTCATGCTATTGAAGAGCTCAAAATAGTAACAAATGTGACAAGAGATATGTTGTTCGGTAAACTTGTTGCCTTTGAGTTGACTAAATTTGGTGATTCTACTCCTAATGTTGAATTTTCATTTAAGGCCACTCTATCTAGAAGAAACAAGAAAAGATATGATTCGGGAGAGTCTTCTAGAAAGACATTCAAGTATGAGGAAGAGATGAAGCAGCTTGAAGATGAAGAAAGAGAAGTTGGAAAGCTGGAATTACTGATTGTGAAGAAAGAAGGTAGTTGAAAAGGTAAG
Source organism: Sequoia sempervirens (assembly GCA_007258455.2). Taxonomy (NCBI): domain Eukaryota; kingdom Viridiplantae; phylum Streptophyta; class Pinopsida; order Cupressales; family Cupressaceae; genus Sequoia; species Sequoia sempervirens. The sequence goes on from VDFB02379711.1 coordinate 18,231,339, forward strand.
TATAAAGGAGTATTACCTCTTAAATGTTTCTCTTGTAATAAGATTAGTCATTTTGCATCAAGGTGTCCTAATAGAGTTCCTAGGCCTAGACCTAATAAGCCTAGATTTCAAAAGAAATGTTATTATGTTGAAGAAGGTGTGACTAATGAAGAATCAGATAAGGAGAATGGAAATGATGATGAATGGGTGTTCATTGCTATCAAGGAGAATTATCTAGTTTCTATTGAATCTACTAAAGTTGAGAAAGCTCTTACAACATGAATTGAAGAAAAGGATGAGTGGGTTATTGATAGCAGATGCTCACATCATATGACTGGAGATAAAAGCAAGTTTGTAAGTTTAGAGAAATATGACGGTGGGGTTGTAAGGTTCAAAGATAATAATGTTGGCGTGATTCATGGTAGAGAATCTATTTGTCTTGGTGGTGGACATAACACTAATGATGTCATGTTGATGGCTTGAAGCATAATCTATTGAGTGTTGGATAGATGGTGGTCAAGGGTTATGATCTTCTGTTAAAAGATGGAAGATGCAGAACACTTGGAAGTTCAAGAAACATGATTGCATCAAGTACAAAGACTAGAGGTAATATCTTTCACTTGAGTGCTGCTAATGAAAGTTGTTTAATTGCTTAAGTAGATGAAATCTAGTTATGGCATAGAAGGTTGTGTCATGTGAATTTTGATAACATTGTCAAGGTAAGCTTCACTCAAGCAATAAGATATCTACCTAAGCTTGTGAATCCTACTAACACAATATGCAAGGAATGTCAAATGGGAAAATAGACTAGAGACTCTTTTTAGAGTAAACAAAATCATTCTAATGGAGCACTGGAGCTGGTGCATACTGATCTGTGCGGTCCCTCCAGAGTCAGAAATCTAAATGGAGAAAGGTAATTTATGTTGCTCATTGATGATTATTCTAGGATGATATGGGTTTATTTTCTAAGAGAAATATTTGAAACATTAGAGAATTTCAAAAGTTTCAAGGCTATGGCAAAGAATGAGACAGGTTTGAAGATAAAATGCCTAAGGTTAGACAGAGGTGGTGAATTCACTTCCTAGGAGTTCAATACTTTCTATGAAGAGCATTGAATCAAACGACAATTATCTACTCCTCGAACCCCACAAAAAAATGGATTTGTAGAGAGAAAGAACATAACAATTTTGGATGCTACTAGAACAATGATGATTGAGGGAAATGTGACTCACATCTATTGGAGAGAAGTTGTAAGCCCTCTTGTGTATACACTAAACCGAGTAAATGTCAATGGTATCTCTAGTAAGACCCCTTTTGAACTATGGTTTGGTTATAAGCCTACTGTTAATTATTTCAAGATTTTTGGAAGCAAGTGTTACATTAAGAGAGATGGGGACATAGGAAAATTTGATGCAAGAATCAATCAAGGAATCTTTCTAGGTTACTCTACTAAGAGCAAGGCTTATCGGTGCTATAATAGACTATTGAGAAAGATGGTTGAGAGTGCAAATGCCAGAGTTGATGAGGACACTACTAGATCATCTAGATACTGTAGATATCACTCAGATGATGAACAAGATAGTAAAAACCAAGGAAAGAGTGCCCATACATAGAATCAAGAACAAACTATTTTGGTAAATAAAGAAAGTCATGAAGGAGAGACAAGTGGAAGTGAAAAAGAAAGAACAAAAGAACCAGAAGTACGAGATAATCCTAAAATTCTGAGGCATGTAAGGTTGAATCATTCTAAAAATCAAATCATAGGTGATAAGAATAAAGGTGTGTAGACAAGAAGAATGATTGCAGAAGAGTATTGTCTGATTTCCAAGACTAAGCCTATCAATGTTAATGAAGCTTATAATGATGAACACTTTATGGAAGCTATGAAAGAAGGGGTATGTGTAGGATCATGATGGGCCAAAAAGTGGTGATATGCATGTGTATGTGTAGGGTATGTTGTTGATGACTTTTATTTTACCCAAAATTGATGAAATGAAAAGCATTTTTAAAGGAGATTCTCAACTTTCCACCAATATAAATTATGCTTTACTTTGAATTTAATAAATAATTATTATTCATTTTCTTTTTGAATTACGACTAAAGTCTTGATTGATAGGCTGATTGAAAAACATCTATAGCTTTCAAACAATATCACATTTTTTGAATCTAAAACATGTGTCACATTCTATGCTTTGCATACTATAGGATTTAAAAAAATGAATTTCATGAAGTTTTGACCAAGTTAAGGTGGTCATATACAAGTTTTATATTTTTAAAATTTGTAATAAAAAATCATAATTAATTATTTACTTGGAAAAAATTACAAAAAAAATATGCACATCGGGACATGAGTCCTCTACTTATATCTAAAATCTTATTAAAAAAATATTATCATTTTATTGTGGTTAGGGTGATTAGACATACACCTACTTTTCCCTAAAATTTTAATCCTGCATTGAAAATTTCAGCAAATACCTTTTTTTTTTAAATAAACTAGTATTTTAGAAACTACATTCAATTTGCTACAAATTCTTCTTACATATTTTTGAAAAAATATAGATAACTTATTCAATTTTTTACATCAAGTTGCCTAACTCTAATTTTTCTAATTTTTCACCACTTAAAGGCCTATTTTTCCATGATGATCATGCACATACCCAAAGAGCTGATGTAGATAGAGAAGAATGATAAATGGATTCTTGTCCCATACTTAAAGACAAAAATGTTATTAGTACAAAATGGGTCTTTCAAAATAAGCTGAATGAACAAGGCAAAGTAGTCTAGAATAAAGCAAGACTAATATGTAAAAGGTATTCAAAAATGGAAGGTGTTGATTTTGAAGAAACCTTTGCCCTGTTGCCTAAATAGAAGTTGTTAGATTATTTCTTGCTTATGTTGCATATAAGAACTACAAAGTTTATCAGATGCATGTGAATTCAACCTTTTGAATGGTGAGTTAGAAGAAGAGGTATATGTTGAACAACCGATGAATTTCAATGACAAATAGGGAAGACATGGATTGCAGATTGAAGAAAGCTCTATATGGACTCAAGCAAGCCCCTAGAGCCTAGTATGCTAGATTGGATAAATACCTACAAAAGCTTGGATTTAATAAAGGTACTATTGACAACAACTTGTATTTCATGTTTGATCATGATAAAGAATTGATAATAAAAGTTTTTGTTGATGACATTATTTTTGGAGGAGATGATGATCTATGTATGAAGTTTGTTGATGAAACGAAAAGTGAATTTGAGATGAGTATGATTGGTGAGATGAAGTTCTTTTTGGGATTGCATGTCAGTTAGTTAGACAAAGCGATTTTCATATCTCAATCAAAATATGTGAAAGAACTGCTGAAGAAGTTTGGTATGGAGGACTCAAAGCCTGTTGGTACCCCCATGGTAACTGGATGCAAGTTAACGTAGAATGATGATTCTCCCAAGGAAAATAAAACAAGATACAAGTCAATGATTGGCGGATTTCTCTACTTAACCTAGACCAGACCAAATATTATGAATGCTATGTGTATGGTTGCTAGATATCAAGTTGATCCAAAAGAGTCTCATGTGATTGTTAAGATAATTTTCAAATATCTAAAAGGAACAGTTGATTTTGGGCTTTGGTTTCCTAAGGGTGACGATCTTACTTTGTGTGCCTATACTGATGCAGATTGGGAAGGTGATGTGGATGATAGGAAAAGCACAAGTGGTGGTGCCTTCTTCCCAGGGAAGAAATTGGTGTCTTGGTTGAGCAAAAAGCAGAACACCATTTCCCTATCTACTACTGAGGTAGAGTATATTATTGCTGTAAATAATTGTACCCAAGTGATATGGATGAAACAGATGCTAAAAGATATTAGAGTGGTATATGATGAGCCTATTTGCATATACTATGACAACTCAAGTGCAATAAACATATTGAAGAATTTGGTTCTACACTCTAAGACCAAGTATATTTCAATCAAGTTTCACTTCTTAAGGGAGAAAGTGAGTGAGAAAGAAGTCAGACTAGAGTATGTGCCTACCAAAGAGCAGATTACAGAAATTTTCACAAAGCTCTTGTCAAAAGATACTTTTGAGTATGTAAGAGGGATACTAGGGGTGATTACCCCTCTGGATAAGAACTAAAAGATGCATTTGCATGCATCAATCTATGTGTATCATAGCTATATATTGATTTGGGTTGATGTTTCCATGTTTGCTACTCAAGGGGAGTAGTCAGATATGCAGATATGTGGTTCAAAGTTTGTGTGTAATGCTTATCTTTTCCATTCATGTCAATTGGGGAGAAGTGTAATGTGTAAAACAAAATGAAGATAAGAGTCTTGTGGAAGAAAAGAGTCAGAATCTTAGGGCGAGTAAGTGCTCATTGAGAGTTGGGTTGATGGTGTTTTTCACATCATGTGTTGCCATCAATGCCAAAGAGGGAGACTGTTGGATGTTGTGATTGTGTTGCTGATATGTGGTTGTCATTGATGTCAACACTATTAGCATTGATGTATTTGGAAGCTACATATGTCGAGGATATTGAGAAAATTGTTAAATGAAGTGTTGCAGGTTGCTAGTGAAACAGTGAAGGTTATGAAGGTGAATTTTTTAGTACGTTCATCATCAGATGTTGTGGTATAAAGGGTTTAATGTTGACTATATGTAGTTTATCCACTTAAATTTTAAAAGGTTCACATGAATATTTGATCGTGTTATGAATAGTTGTGTTCTGACTATTTTTTGTGGCTTCAGTTAGTGTTCCTGATTGAAGACAAAGTGATTTCAGTAAGCTTAGTTTCTACTGATGTTTCTTTGATGGTTCGTGATGTGTTTGGATGTTTCTAGATCATGCTCTATCTTTGTTGCACATCTGCATGAATCAGTGTGCTTGTGGTCAATGATTTTTCCATTGCATGTTCAAGCTTTTCTATTCTTGGCCAACATGGTGGTTGTTGCGTGTTGTGGATCCTTGAAGATTAAATTTGAAATGTTTGTCATGCTTGAGGCTATTGTTTTAGGGCTTCATTATGTTTTGGCCGATGGTGTTTGATTCACATTGTAAATTTATTTGTAAATTTGGGCTGACATCATGTATATGTTTTATATTTTCATATTTCTTTTTTTCAACAAAGTTGTTGATGTAAATCCTTGAAGCAGATATATAAAAGCGATTGGTTGAGCAAAGATAAGTGCGAAAGTGTGCCAGAGAAAGTGCTAGTGTTTGCATATTATTTTATCATTCGAGTGTAGAGCAGAGAGGGTGAAGTGTGAAGGAGTTTTTCATCTATGCATAACTGGAACTGTAATTAGGATTTTGTAGAAGCTAATTTCTTAGTTCATACCCTACGGATCTAATTTGAATTGTTGTAAGACATTGTGTCTTCTTTGGGAAGTGAGCCCTCTTGTATTTGAGAAGTGTGCCTGAATGCCTGTACATTCCCATTATTTCTCTTTATAGTTTTAATAGGGTATAATATTGTGAACTGACATCCACCATGCTTTTCCCCTAACAGGGTTTTCACATAAAAAAAATTGGTGTTCTTTGTGTCTTTGTTGTGTTGTTTGTTCATAGTTTAATGTTCCTGCTTCAGATCTAAGATTAAGTTGAGAAAAGTTAAATAAGTTAGAGAATTTGTGACAACTGATTCACCCCCCCTCTTAGTTGTCTGTCCTTGTTTTTCCAACATGTGAAAATGAAAGGGTATGCATTTTCCTACTCTACATATTTAAAAATCATAACTTTCTTAAGCTTTCATTTTTTTCCCCAATCTTTTACATTTTCTTTATTAGAGATTCATGATGTATTGTACTTAACTGCTATAATTTTTAAAGTATGTGATGAAATACATTATTTATCCAATAAGTGAATGCTGCATACATGTAAGTCCTTTTGCAAGAATAGTAAAATACAAAAAACCCTAAGTGAATCAAGAATTTCAAGACCCAAAGTTTCCAAGCCTTGAGATTATTAATTCTTAAATAAATTATTAATGTTTTAAGAAAGGGGCTTTTTTGTTGAATTCTATCAATGTTCGGTGTGTAACATCATCATCAACAAAAAGATGGCAAGAAATTTAGTTAGTTAAAAATATATTATTTTACTTTAAAATTATTTAACAATTATTTTATTTTACATAAATTTTGTACTTAATTTTCATTTAAAGAACTATTTTTTATTTACTTAAAAGTTATTTGTTTTACTTTACAACTACTTAAGTACGATGACCTTATGAGAGTCATAATTCCATATTTTTCTCTCTTTGTTGTGAATGGATCTTTCGTAGTTACTCTTATTTTCTAGGCTACGACTACTGACTCATTTTACTGGACGTGTCTACCATGCAATTGTGTTAAATTATATATTTAGCAATGTTAAATTACATATTTACAAGTTTACAACAATAAAACAAACACTTTCACACACATTCCTAGGTATGTGTAGGATCATGATGGCAAAAAAGTGGCAATATGATGGGTATGTGGCTGACGACTTTTTTTTACCCAAAATTGATGAAACGAAAAGGGTTTTTAAAGGAGATTCTCAGCTTTCCACCAATATAAATTATGCTTTACTTTGAATTTAATAATTAATTATTATTTATTTTCTATTCCAATTACGACTAAAGTCCTAATTGATAGGCTAATTGAAAAACATCTATAGCTTTCAAACAGTATCACATTTTTTGAATCCAAAACATGCATCACATTATATGCTTTGCATAATATAGGTTTAAAAAAAGAAAAAATGAATTTCATGAAGTTTTGACCAAGTTAAGGTGGTCAGACATACGATTTTTTTATATTTTTTAAAAGTTGTAATTAAAAAATCATAATTAATTATTTACTTGAAAAAAAAATACAAAAAAATATGCATCACATCCAAACATGAGTCCTCTACTTATATCTAAAATATCATAAAAAATAATTATCATTTTATTTTGGTTAGGGTGGATTGAGACACCTACTTCTTATTTTTCCTTGAAATTTAAGTACTACTACATTCAAATTTCAAATTTTTACCAAATAGATTTTTTTTTAAACAAACCTAGTAGTTTAGAAACTACATTCAATTTTCTACAGATTATATTCTTACATAATTTTGAAATAATATAGATAACTTATTCAAATTTTTACGTCAATTTTCCTAACTCTAATTTTTCTGATTTTTTTGCCACTTAAGGGCCTTTTTTTTCCATGATGATCCTACACATACCCTCCTCTTTTTAAATTTATTATTGAGGGATATTGAACATTTATGATTTTTTCATCTTGAATTCTTGATGTGTTTATGTTAGCATTTAAAAAATTATAAATCTTGTATTTATTTATATTTGTTGAATCTACTTGATTCCATATATCTAATCTTTCTTCCTAAATTTTTGCATTGCTTTTGGGTGTTTAATTTTTATTTTTTTTAAAATTACATTTTTTAAATTATTTTAATAGTTTCATTTTAAATCATTATGTTTTATTTATTTATCGCTTTATTAGTTTTATCCACCATTAGATTAGTCCTAATGTTTATATATTATATATATTTCAGATTTTATTCAGAACTCACATTCTTTTATAAACTTTTACTATACATTATTTTAATATCATACCTTTCCTCTTACTTAGATTTGTGAGAAATAATTAAATAATCTTGTGAAATCTACTTTTGTACACTTAGATGGAGCTCCATTGTGACATTCTAGATCCTCAAGACCCTCTATCTCCATCATCAATCAACTCTTCTTGTTGACACCAAAAACTATGTACCCCACATTCTTAGATAATACACTCAATACCTAGACTCAAAGATTTATGTTGAACTAGATAATGAGGTAGGACTCATGATTAGGCTGTAGTAATCTAGATGAAAATTAATAAGAGCGAGCTACTCCTCTACATATTTTCCTTTGCAAGACCAAGGAGGTGATCCTCAAGATTATTAACATAAAAATTAAACAAAGATGAATATAAAATATATTTCCTCACTAATCCATACCCTTTGTATAAGTAAACTCCTTAGAATTTTCATTAAGCACAACTTATACTAGATACTAATTATAAGAGCTACATATCTCTACTAAGTAGATAAAAAATAGATTACAATTGAAATAATGATAGAAAATATATTTTCAATCCTTAGATTAATTCCATTAAGATTTGTTGATAGCATATGTAGTTTGGAATCCAATATACATAAATCTCTTAAGGTATATTAAATGGGATCTCACAAAAGATTTAGCATAGTTTGTATTGTTGCACTATCCATACTTTAAGGACCTACTCTATTCCTAAATTTTCAAAGGGGACACAAGGGAGATTATTTAAATAAAATTATTTTAATAATATCACCAAAAGGAATGATGCCTTAGTTCATTGGGAAATAGAGTCCAAGCTTGAGGAAAAGAAAAAATTAATGTAAATATGAAATGAGAACCATATTATACATTTCCATCTCAATGTAATGCAAGAAATCTTGAGTTTTCACATAGTTAAGTCTAGTTCAATGATCCACAAACACTTAGATATCCCATATACTATTTTGAAATTTTTATCTCAAATGTTGTTAGAAATTTGTGTAGTTGCTACTTCAACAAATATTATCATAAAGACCTATAATTTAATTTAGTAAAAAATTGTAGTAAAATGAGGATACACTTGAATATGAGGAGGATCTTACTAGACAACTTCTCCATAGTTGCAAGCAATGAATACACAAATTGAGAGCTAAACATATAGTTTTTGGTACAAGAGAATATACAGAACTAGAAGATACTTCTATAAAAAATTTACTTAAGGCCCAAATACAATACATATAAGTGTATTTTGTTTTCAAAATACCTATTATTATAAGAGAACCACATATTTTTAATTCATCACCACACTTTAGATATTCTACACTAATGAAAATCCAACATAATAACTATAGGGAAACAACCTCTTTGTTCATCCATTAACTCTCTTAACTTAGTAAAGAACAATAATATTTTATTTTAGAGATGAATAGAGATAACTTCATTGGATTAAAAATCCTACATGAACTAGGAAGGATTCAATTCAATTAGCATGCAAGCTACTACAATTATGAAACTCCTTAGATTATTTTCTAGATTTAATTGTTGTTAAAATAACTAGTCATTCCTCAAGGATTTAAATCCAATTTGAATCCATACACATGACATGATATTTTTTTAGTATCCATTAACTCATAGTTACTACATTAAAATCCATCAACTTAGCACCCATTATATTATATTTGTGACTGGAAAGTCTACACTCAACTACTTGCAAAAAAATTAAAAAAGATTGATCATCAAAACACATTAAATTTCAATGGTTTGCAATAGGTTCTAGGAAATGAGGGCTAAAAATAACAAAAGGATTAAATACAAAGATGTAGGATTTTATTTGTAGCTTTCAAATATTATAATTTATGTTGGGAAAATGTGTCTCAACCTTGCAATTACATAAGGATTATTGTTGATAGGTAAGCGTGGGGAGGTGTAGGGGGGTAACCCTATGAGGTCCAAGGGTTGTGCACCCCGATGGGGGTCTAAGTGAAATTCCCTTGGAAGCCACATTTTATGTGTATTTATATTATTACAAATATGCACCATTCATCATTAGGTCTCAAATCTGATGATAGATATTTTATTGTCTTGAATTTCCTTAAAATTCAACCCTATTTTATGATGAAAATGCAGTGCAACTGTGTATTGTGATACATTCTACAAGTCTAATAGTGGTAGTGTTTCCTCAAGATATCTAGTTGGCGATACTCATGTGAGAAGCTTTATCTGCAAGTATATTGTCATCTTCATGATTTTCAAATAGTATATTGGGTGTCTTTTGGAGTGTGGGGATTTTCTCCCAAAATGGTTTTCCCTCCATAAATCACGGTGTTGTGGTATGCATGATATTTATATTTATTTATGTTTATGTTTCTATAACTATTGTAAGGATTTATATTTTTTTGCATTGTAATCCTCTCAAGATTAGTCTAGGAAGTTGTACCATTACCTTAATTTCCTTATAAGTGGCATCAAATCTTGATCACCTTTGGTTTCAATTGTGGGTTGTTGGGTTTTTTTAACTAATCTAGATTTGAGTGGTAGCTTGTGTAGAAGATACTTTGTGATGTTGTTGTAGGAATTTTTAGATGGAAAGTTCATCTAGGAGAATAGAGGTGGGTAAGTGAAAAAAATTGTGACACAAAAATGGCTCTTAAGATGCCACTTTTTTTTCTTTCTGAAATCAACAAATTATGATGTTCACATGAGAAAATGAAGATAGTTATGCTCAAAATTTGAAGATACAATAAGAACAAGAGTTGTTCTCTAAATCTATTTTCTCAAGTACTATTTTTTAGAAAATAGTGGAGATTAAGGTTTTGAAAAAGGGGGAGCACACAAAGTGATTTTTTTTATCAAATAAATAGCATATGTTTGTTGTTCTCCCCCTAAAACATTAACTTTTTTTGGAATTTCAAAAATCACTTCAGTGAGAAATTAGCTAACACCATTTAGTTTATGCTAGTTTTTTTACTAATTTTTTAATAAATATATAATATTTTACTAATTTTTGAAGTGGGAACATCATAAAAGGAAAAAAATTGTGTGTGCTCCCCCTTAAAATCTTTGAAAACTAATTGAAAATATCTTTTTCAATACATGTAGAATGGAGTCTAGTTTCCAAAAATGTAATTTGTTTCAAAATTTGATGAATGAGCAAAAACTATATCCAAAGTAGCACATGTTTGTTTTAGACAAAAAAAAGAGACATTAACAAGAGAAGTTAAAGATGAAAACCTTAACATAATAAAAACATGTAAAAAAATTATATGGTTAGATAGCTAAGAGAGTGGCTAACATCATCATGGAATTTTTATAAATTTGCATTGAAACATGTGAAAACCTAATGGAGAGCACAACCAAAAAATATGTGAAATTTAATTACCCTTTTAAAAAATTGCATCCTTGGCATGAAATGATTGTCCAACCCTTTGGGTTGGTATTTCCCAATGCAATACATTTAGAGGGTGCTAAATTTTGTGAGCACCAAATTTGGTGTGTTCCAAATATAAAGGCTAAAGCCAACTTATCTTTCTCTTTGTCTCTCTTTCCCCCAATTTGATAAGGCTTAAATTTTTCAATTTATGATCAATGATGGATAGTTAAAGTTTTACAATTTATGATTGATGATCTTAGACTTATAGCTTGGATTTTCTTTTCATCCAACTGCATGATTCCTCTATCAAGGGACTCATATTCTAATTTCAAGGAATCTGCAACCAAATTAGGCATAACCATGGTGCTAGAACCAAATTCAATCATGGAATTATGCATAAACTTATCTCCTACAATGAGAGTTAAGAAGAATGGGATGGTTTTTAACCTACCTACCTCTTCCTTCACCAATTTTACCTTCACATTCATGAATGTTGTAGCTCATGAAGCCCGAGGCTCCTGAACTGGCCTTTTTCCCTTCTCTTGATCATGTTTTTTGGGTTATATCTAATTGTGGGGTCAACCTATCCACTCCCAAAGCCTCCTACAACAAGGATTTATGTTCAAGAATATCCAAAATGTCCCATAAAGACATGTTGGTGAGCGATTTATTTAGTTTCTAAACCACTTTAAGTGATCCAAGGGGTAGTATCTTTGGATTGAAAGGGACTACCTCTTTTGGCTTTTGAAAAGGCTGAACCATCATGGACTAACCTTCAATCTTTTTCATAGTTGTAGCACTTTAGGCAAAGCCTCTTTGGTGAACCTCTTCTCAAAGTGAGTGTTATAGTCTGACTAGACTTTTGGAGTCTTTGACATTGAAGGTTCATTAGCAAACTCTATGTCCTTACCCTCCATCTAGGACAAGAGTGCATGATCTAAGATGATATCTACCTCTTTTTTCTAGTGAAATTGCTCGCATCTGAGTGTTGAGCATAACACTCTCTACTCTGAGAGACTTGTAAGCATATACTACTGCATTTGGCAAGAAACCCTAGCTTCTTTTCTCTACCACCTTTTGTTGAAGATTTCCTCTTGGATAGTTGAGGCATGTGTGCATTATTTCAAGGGAAACACCAAGAATTTGTAACATACACCATATTGTGTTGGAATGCAACTAGGTCTTTTTTGGGATTAGATGTTGAGGTTTGCAATGGAGTAGGGACTAGAATAATTTATCATGAGGGTTGTAACTAGTTATTTCCTTTTTTTCCTCCTCGATGTTGATTATGTTGGAATGGTGGTATCCCTCCTTGATAGCCTTGAAAGGGGGTCTTGAGGGAATTTATTTTTGCTGCTTTATATTGATGATCTCATTTGATATTGTTCCAAAACAGGTTCTTCATGTCATTTACTTCCATGGATAATGAAGAAAAACTAGCTCGGTTATTTCCTATGCATTGAGGTATACATACATTGAAGGTGGGAGTGTAGTAGATGTACCAAGAGAGGCTACTTCTTGGGGAAGTATTTCAATGTCCTTGGGAACATCAACATAGGTAGTTTAGGTGAGATCTTCTCCACATCAATTAAGTTGTTCTGAACTATTGTCACCAAATTATAGGTGTTTGGAAGAGTATTCCCCCCAAGAGATTCAATCAGTTACGAGAATTATTTGCTAGGTCTTATGGAACCTTGTATTAAAGTCTGTAATGGTCTCTTGTGGAACCCTTTTGATAGTCAATTATTGTAGCAAGGATGAAGGATCACCTTTCTCTAAGAATCACTCAAAGAACTAGTACCCAAGTTGATCCCAAGTACCAATCCTAATTTTGGCCATTGAAAGAGGACATGAGTAGCCTTAGAGCCATGCTCTACTTGATCACATTATAAATAGTGCATACATCCACCACATCTTGTAGATGCTCCTTTGGAGTTTCAAAATATTTATAAATCAATTTTGGAAGTGCTTTAAGAGCATTTGTAAGGGTAGGATCCCATGTAGTAGGAGGAATAAGAGGAATGAGAAAGCTACCATTATTCTAGGCTACATAGATTATGGGAGCTTGAGTAGTCATAGGAACTTATGGTTTAGCTTGTAGTGGAGCTAGCTATGCAATAGGCTAAGTAGTTTTGTCAGTGACTACTATTACTAAAGGAAATAACAATAAGCCTAGATTTTGGGTTTTTTGTGATCTAGTAATTGGCCTATGTCTCATGCATATGACTTCTTTAGCAATTAAAATATGTCCCACTAGGCGTGCTAGAAAAAAAATTGTTGATCCTTAAATTTTACACTTTGCAGGAATAGCCTTATGGGAAGTTTAATGGATGGAGGAAAATTTGTACTTGTACTCCATTGAAACAACCTTTGGGATTTTAGAGGTTGAATCTTCATTCTTGTTTGGGAAAGGGAAAAGCAAAAGAAACACTAGGTTGGTCATTACCAGTGAAAACACATTAAAATTTGAATTACATGCTTCCTTAAATCAATCTGAAACTTCCAAACAACAAAATTCACCTGAATGCAATCCAAGAAAATCTTGGAAACCAACATATAACCCTTCTCAAAAAATATCTCCAAAAGATTATAAACATATTGTTTACCCAAATAATATTTCCAAACACTACAACACTTTGTAACTTAGAAGACCTTATTCTGATATAACTAACCACAAACCCTCTTGACACAAGCAAGAGAACAACATCATAAACTCTCATACAAAATCACAAGACATAAGAAATAGATGCAGAGAAATGTGGAGCAAATACATTTCTCCTAGACACTAGTACAAAACCAATTCACACACTAGTAAACACAACTTCCTTTGATCAGTGATCTAGAAGCTAAAATTATAGATATAGAAACTCTAAACACCTCTAACAAACATATTCAAACCAATAAAGAATATATTCACCCTAGAAGAAATGTGAAGAAAAACTAGAACACCAGAACACCTCTGAAACAACATATTACCTTATTTTATCAGTTTTCTCAGTATCCTCGACATCTGAACTAACAATTTCTTCTAAACTTGAACACAAGGGAAATAGGTGTCCACATTTTAGGAGATGGAACTTTGGGACCTATTTTGCACTTTATTTCATTAGGAACCTAGATTCCTCTTGAAATTAGATGGGGGTTCACCATTAAATGAATCATACATCAAAGGATAAATGTAAACACCTATGCACCAAACCCTAGAAACTTGAAAGCATGAAATCATATTAACAAAAAGGATGAAACATAAAAGTACCTGGAGGAGTGGAGAGGCCAACACAAGGTCTGTAAACCCTAAAAATATATTTTTTGGAGTACATTGGGATTGATACGCTAGATAGGGAAATTTAGTCCTGCTACAAGATTCTGGGCAGAATCTAGAATCTCATGGTGACTGATCAAGATCTGTAGAAAAATGGAAAAATGGGTATACTAAGACTCATATGCCTAGTTGGGAAATTTAGTCCTACTCTTCCTTTTCAAAAAAGAAAGATTTGAAATTGTTCTCCTATCTCTATACTTCCTACATGTGTTTGTCAAACTTTGTTTCTGGATCTAAACCTACAAAACAAAATTTTGTGTTTATTTACTTATGGGGGGTTTACCTTGATTAAACCCCTAGGTTGGTAATCAAGTGTTGATAGAAAGTGTACATCTGAAATGGAAATGTGTTTGAAAGCGCTAATCTTAAGTGCGTCTAGGATTATGAAAGCTAAAATTCCATAAACCCTACTCTAATGTGCTATAATGGGATGCATAAATGAAACATGAAAATAATGATGAGTCGTTGTAGACATTGAAAATTTTCCTAGGTCTCTGATGACACTCTTCACTAATTTTTCATCTAAAATTGATTAAATAATTTATTATTTAATTAGTGCTAATATTCTTCTTCTAATTCCCTATAATTAAATAATTTAAAATTATTTAATTATTGTTCTTCTAGACCATTAATTAAATAATTTTCATTATTTAATTAATGTTCATCACTATTTCTTCCTAACTATTCCTCTTACATTAATAATTCTTTAATTATTTAATTGGTCTTCAATTTCAATCATCCCTAAACTTGCTAATTTTGAAAGGTGGGGATAATTCATCCTATTTAATTATGAAAACTTTAATTATCCTCACCTAGATTTCATTCCCACTTATCTCACCCACTTTCTCACACTTCACTTTTGCTTTTCTCTTCCACTTTCCAATTTTCATTCTCACTTATCTTTCCCACTTTCTCTCAGTTACCTCTTTCCACTTTCCACTCATGACTCTTATTTTCAGTGTCAAAGGGTGAAAAATGCAAAAAGATATAATAGTCCACCAATCATAAAACTATGATTGCTCTGATTAGACTTAGATGAATTATCATCTTTGCTCAATTTGCAACCAATCACCATAAGATTGCATACCAGTTTGGAGTCATCCATTCCAAAATTATTCAACATCTCTTTGACATACTTTTACTATGAAATGAATATACCTTTATCTAATTGATTGATTTGTAACCCAAGGAAGAAATTCATCTCCTCAAACATTGACATATCAAAATCTTTCTAATTCTCTTCAGCAAATTTCTTACACATAGCTTCATTTCCTCTAAGGATAATATCATCCACATATACAACCACTATTAAGATTTTTTCCTTCTTAATTTTTAAGCAAAGATTACTATCTGCGATGCCTTTACTAAATCCTTACTATATCAAATATTTTTCAAACCATGCATACCAAGATTTGGGAGCTTGCTTCAATCCATAAAGTTCCTTTTTCAATTTAAAAACTATGAACCCCAATCCTAGACCTACAAAAACATGAGAAACAAACACATAATTAGATCCATATGCAATTTAGAACTAAGATTCCCCATGAAATTCATTCACAATGTTTAAAATAGGAAATAAAATGAAGAACACAACAAGAAATCAATGAAATCCTATTTAAACATCCAAACTCTCAATCCCATGGGGGAATTGGTGACAATTGATGTGGAAATTGGCCCTTTCCCAACTCCTTTGCAAGCTTGATGAGCTTTGATGAAGATTGATGATGATTTGATGCTTCCTTGGAGAAAATCCTACATAACCTAGCTAAGAGATGATAAAAATGAATAAAGAATGGATGAAGATGATAACTTTTGACTCCAATTCTCCTCCTCAAATGAGCATAATGATTTTACATTGATTGTGGCTCCCCCAAACAAATAGAGAAGGCCTCTATTTATAAGGGATGAGGATTGAAGATTGAAAGATATGGAGGATGTGGGACTAAAAATGATCCAATGATAAAGTGCCCCTTGTCAACATGTGAGAGGATGAAGGTTGAGCACATTTTGATCAATGTGCAAGTTTAAAATTTGAATTTGATGAAATGACATGTTTAGGGGGAATGAAAGAAGATATTTAATGCCAAGTTGACTTGTGTAAGAGACATGTAAGAGCTCATAAATGCCAAGTTGGAGGACAAGTCCCATTTGGAAGAATTTTCCCTTTTTGATGCCAAGTTGAGAGAAAATGAAGATTTAATAAATCAATTAAATTGATTTATTTGTGCAAGTTGCAAAATCTAGAGGATTTGATGGATTAAGATTAGTTTTAATCAAGATTTGATTAATTTAGAGGAAGATTAGATGATTTGACAATTTGATTTATATTTTAGGATTTAAATAAATCAAAGTGAGAAGAATAATAATTTTAGGCTTAATTAAATAAAGTTTGATTTATTTAATTTAAGAGGATGATTTTAGTTTTAAATGAAATAAAGATGAATTTATTTAATTTAAATAAGATGACTTTAGAGATTAATTAAATAAAATGGATTATTTAATTAAAAGAGGGACTATAGGATTAAATAAAATGATTTATTTAATTAATAGGAGATGATGACTTAATCAGATAAATTTGATTTCTTTAATTAAGAGATGAAATGTGACGAATTTAATCAAATAAAGGTTATTAAATTAAATGGTTAATAAAGGAGATGATTTAGGATGAACTAGTGTTAGTAAAATTAGGATCAGCTCTGTAGAGTCAATCAATACATTTTTCATGTCTACACAAACCATATTCGGTTTATCTAAAAATTAAAATCCTTTCGATTGTTCCATGTAAACCTCTTCTTCCAACTCATCATTCAAAAAAGTAGACTGCACACCCATCTAATAAACTTTAAATTCCTTATATGATGAAAATTCTAAAAACATTCTAATAGCTTCCATCCTAGCCATTAGGACAAATGTTTCCTCAAAGTCTATTCCTTCCACTTGTGGGTAACCCTTACACACAAGAATTTCCTTATTTCTTACTACTTCTCCATTCTCATTTATTTTGTTTCTAAATACCCACTTAACTCAAATTATGTTCTTGTTTTTTGGTCTCAGAACCAATTCCCAAGTATATTTTTTCTCAATCTGCATAAGTTCTTCTTCCATTTCCTTCATCCAATGTTCATCTTTTCATGCTTCACCCACTATTTTAGGTTCAACTTTACAAATTTGAACCTCTCTCTACCCTCCCCTCTCTACTTATCTCTATCTCCCCTCACCCTCACTCTCTCTACCTACCTCTCACTCTATCCCTTCCACCTTACCTCTCTCTCCCCTTCCCTTTATACTTTACTCTATATTTGCTCGCCATCCCTCTCTCTACCTACCTCTCCCTCTATCCCTTCCACCTTACCTCTCTCTCTACTTATCTTTATCTCCCATCTCCATCTTCCTCTCTATGTATCTACCTCTCCCTATATCCCTCCCACCCTACCTCTCTATCTCTACCTCTCTGTTCCTCCCCCCCTCTCTACTTCTCTCTATTTCCCCTCTCTATTTCTCTCTACCCATATCTCACTCCATCTCTCTCTTTTCTCCCTCTCTCCCACTTTACATATCCCTTTCTATATCTCTCTTCTCTCTCTCCTCTCTACCTTGATAACCTTCCCTCTCTACTTCTATCTATCACCACTCGCCCTCTCACTCTATAGAAAGGAAAAGATGAAGATAGAGGTAGAGTGATACAATAGATATAGATATAGAGAGAGGTAAAGTGATAAAGATATCGAGAGATAGGAAGTTAGAAATAGAGAGGGAGAGATAGAGAGATATAGAGGAAGACAAAGAGAGAGAGATAGATAAAGATGTATAGATGGTGAGATAAAGTGATAGAGAGAAATAGAGAGGGAGAGGGAGAGGGAGAGATAAAGAGGTAGAGAGAAAAAGGGAGAGATAGAGAGATGGAGAGGGGGAGATAGAGGAGGGAATAAGAGTTGTGAATAGATAGAGAGTGGGTAGATAGAGAGATAGAGGTAGAGAAAAGGAGGGAGATAGCTAGAGAGGTAGAGAGAGAAGAAGAGGGGGAGAGATAGATCAATATATAAGGGGAGAGGGGGAGAGGGAGATATAATGATAGAGGAAGATATAGAGTGTTTGATGGTGAAAAGGGGGTTTGCATAAAAATGAATTGATCAAAATGATGAACCACTACTTTCCACCATAAAACATTCAATTATGTGTATGATAAGATGCTAATAACAATCATAAACTAACCCTAAATATTATAGAAACTATGAGGGAAGTTTTTAGAGCTCAAAATGATGTGTACCTTGCTACAAGAAGACCACTTTTAGGGAACCAAGGACACATTTTCCTTTAGTGGCGAATGGGTCCTTGTTAAGGTTTCTAAAATTGAAATCTAGGTTATTTTCCTTGATGTATACACTCTCATATCCTTGGTTGCAAGCTCCTGAAAAATTGTAACAAATTCTATAGCTTTGATTCCATGTTCTTGCACTATACATGACAATCTTACAACTTGACAACTTTTGAAATTTTACTTCAAAGTTCTTCACCACTTGATCTTCAATTTGTAAATTTGCAAACACACATTCAAGGGAAGAAAAACTTGTTGATTATTAGTGAATAGGGGTTTGCCTAAGTCAAACCCCTTGTAGGTAATTAAACCAAATGATGAAATAATGAAATTGAATCATGAACATGAAATGATGAAGTGTTGATACCTTGGATGTTGTCTCAGAATGTAAATTATCTACAATCTAATATGAGGTGACCATAAAGAATTTAGATATTATCTCAAATGGATGTGAAACAATGCTTGCAAGATGGATCTTCAATGCTACATCAACTATCTTAGCTCAACAACATGCTTGAATGCATTATGCCTTAGACATGATGAAGTGATCTTGAATTGCTGCAATAAAACCTTGATAATCTTCATTAAAATTCTTTTGAATTTCTCTCGAAGTGCTCTATAATGCTCTCTCAAAGTTATTAGGATGCCTTGTACACTTGCTAGGAGAAACTATGTGAATTAACCCCATATTTATACTAAATCTAGAGATTAACCCCAAAATTCAAATAATTCAAGCTGACGCCATATTAGGAAATGAAAATGATTATAATTCCACCAAAACGAAATTAAAAAAGGGGGTCCTTATTAAGGGAGGACACATTCGCCACCTAGGGAAAATGGGTCCTCACACAATTTTCCAAGACCTTGCCTTTGACGGGTGAAAGAACATCAAAAATACATGTCAAATATGCATAGAAAAGGGTGTCCTAGTTGGAGAGGACCCATTCACCACTAAAGGCGAATGGGTCCTAGCACCAATTTCTAGGACCTTGATTTTTCTAAATTAAATGTTATGTAATTAGAATATTGGGTGTCCAGATAGATCCTTCGAAAGGTGTCACAAATAAGGCTTAAATTTGAATTAAAGGGAATAAATAACTCTAATTAACCATAATTAATTAATGAGACCTTAGATAAGTGTGAAAGTGTGTTACAAAGCTTTACAACACCTTAGATAAGGTACATTTTATTAAAAAGGGCCCAAGATTAATGTGAATGTGTACAAAAAATTACAACACTAAACCTAGACATTATTAGGTTAATTAAATGTCAATTATTTTCATATCAAGGAAAAAGGGACACTTTTTGTGTTACTACATAGAGATATAGAGAGGGATGGGGAGATAGAGGTAGAGAAAGATATGAAAATAAAGGGATATAGGGAGAGAATGAATAAGAGAGAGAGAGAGAGGTAGAGATAATGAGATATACAAAGAGATAAAGAGAGAGCTAGGGAGATGTAGATAGAAGGGGGCAAGAGTGAGAGAGAAAGGAGGTGATAGAGACAAGTAATAGAGAGAGAGGTATAGATATATATGGAGAGAGAGATGAAGAGAGGGGGACATATAGAGAGATAGAAATAGGGAGGGAGAAATAGGGTGTGTGTTTGTGTATATGAGTGAGAGAGATATGGAGAATAAATATGGGCAAGTGGTTATTGTAGGCCAATGTGCCAATTCTTTACATTTATAAGGGGTTTGTAATTCATTTCTAGATATTTCATTTAGGATAATAGCTATTGTAGTATATCTAATTTGAAATAACATATAGATATTTTTGGTGAGTGGAATTGAATCAAATAGATATTTTATAGTATTCCTATAAAGGATATTATATAAATATAGATATAAAGAGTGGGAGATATAAATCTAAATAGAGGAAAAGAGATGGGAAAAAAGATAGAAAGGAGGAAGAGAGAAAGAGAGAAGAGGAAGGCGCAAGAGAGGGATAGAGATAAGAGATAGAATGAGAAACTTAGTTCTTATAGGTTGTCTTATTTAAAGAATGCATTGTGACAATCATGAATGCATATCTATTTTAATCCATATGTTTTTTCTTGATGCGTTATCTTTATTCCAAAGCTTAAAATCATATTAATTTTTGTCCCACTTTTTCCTTTATTTTCAAACAACAACCTCACTTGTACAATAAGTAGGCTCAAATTATGGATGTATAACTATTGCAATCTATATCTATGTATTGGAATCTATTTGTATGTTATTTTTTGTTTGTTTTATTTGATTAATTTACTGTATGATTTTTAATGTAGTGACCCTATAATGATATGTAATTACTTTTTTTCTCTACAGTTCTTTTTCATTGGATCATCTGCATTGATATCAATTATCAAACCACAATATAAAATACATGTAAAAATTATGAAATAATGCATAATTTCAACCATTTTTTTAAAATTTTGATTATTTAAATATTATCCTACAAATACTTTTATCTTCTTGAATGAAATTCATATTATCTAAAAATAGATTGATTATTATTACTATATTTATAAACAAAATACTCTTGATATAATCATTTTTAAGATCCTAGATAGTAGAGTTAACTATTTTAGTTTTACGACCATAAATATGTTTATTATTTTATATAATTTTTTATCTAAAGTTAATTAGATAAAACGTGAAAAAGTGAATAACGCAGCAGAGTTTAAACGTGTGGATTCCAACACCAAATTTTGTGTGTTGCTTTTATTTTTTTTCCATTTAATAATTGAAAGAATGGATTTTCTTTCTTTTTCTTCAATAAGTAGGGGAACGTAATATCAAGGGTGATTAGATTTTATTTTTATTTTCATTTTCTTATTTTGGTTAGATATATGGAGAAATGATTTGGTCTTTATTAGGGGAGAGTGGTCAATAGATGGGTGGAGAGGGACCACTTGTTGGGTGAGATTAAATATCATGTATAGTATTTATGGTTATAAGATTTAATCTTGCAACATATTGAAAAACATCTCAAGTGAAATAAATCATCACAAAATAGGGGGTATAAGGTCTTACCTTATACCAAGTGACTAGGTACTCATATCCATCATGTCATATAAATGAGGAAACTAAACAAACTAAGAAAAAAATATTCTTTTACTAATTACATAGTTCAAGAATAAATAGTAAGCATATGGGTATATCAAATGGTCCTCTATTGTGTAGTAAATATTAATATATCCCCTAGATACCCTATAGCACATGTATCTATGACATTCCTTGACACATCCTTCTTAAAATATATAAATTTAGATAGTGGATTACATAATCCAAAAGGAAGAATAATTAATTTGTACAAACCCCGTTTTTTATCTCGAAAGTAGTTTTCTACTTATCATTCTTTTTCACTCTTCTTTGATGATTCCTTGAGTTTGGATCCAATTTCATAAAATACTTCAAATATTACAATTGTTCTACCAAGCCTTTCATCATTTGGAAAGGATATTAATTCTTAATGTTGAACTTATTGACAACATAAAAGTCTATACACATCACCCAAGATCTATCTTTCTTTCTTGCCATTACTATGGATGATCAACATACAAATGTGCTAGGATATATCTATAAGTGTCTAAAATTGTATAGGCATAAATGAAACTTTGAGGATAATTTCACTATCTAGTACACAATTCATGTAGCATCCAACTTTGATGGACAATCTTATTCATTCAGTAGGACCTTCCATGGATCTTATTTCATGCTTGTTGGTTAGGTAACCTACTTGCACATTTCATCACCTAGTTAAAAAGTTGTATTTTCAATTTTGGTTTGTAGGATCAATACTATTGTGTCGAATCATGCTTAATATCTAGTTAATTTATTCATTTTCATCCCACAATAGTGTGTGGCACTTGTGGGATGAAGAAAAAAGTGACCCCTACCGAAGAAAAAATATAAAAGAACCTTTAAATTAAATTAAATCCTTTGAACAAAGAAATATTTTTTCACAATTTCCATTAACTAAATTCTATAATAAGGAAGAAACTTGATACAAAGATACCATCAAATTACTTGGTTTGTTAATATAAACATAAATAACTTCATTCAAAGATACCTTCTAATGAATAATTTTGTTTAATTTTATTTTTTGGTGCAGGGGTAAAAATTTGAAATGCCATTTATTTTTTTGTGGCCTATAGAATAAAATGAGTAAAAAACTAACATACAATAATGTATTTGTCTAAATAATCCTTTGAACGAATATTGAGGACTACTAATGGTTTGGAGTACTAGTAATTAGGAGATCATAAGTCGGACTATAAGAAAGTGTTTTGATTGATCATGGTCTTCCCTTGATGCATCCTCTAGACTACTATTGGTTAGCATAATGCTTAGTAGAGCACTAGTACATTCATCATGTGTGTTTACGTGTTTATATTTTTTATTTTTTATCTATTTTTGGGTATGTGTAGGATCATGATGGGCCAAAAAGTGGCAATATGATGGGTATGTGGTGAACGACTATCTTTTTACCCAAAATTGATGAAATGAAAATTGTTTTTGAAGGAGATTAGAAAATTTTCACCGATATAAATTATGCTTTACTGGGAATTTAATAAGTAACTATTATTGATTTTCTATTCAAATTATGACTAAAGCCCTGATTGATAGGCTAATTGAAAAACATCTACAGTTTTCAAATAGTATCACATTTTTTTAATCCAAAACATGCGTCACATTCTATGATTCACATAATATATGATTAAAAAAAGAAAAATCAAATTTCATGAAGTTTTGACCAAGTAAAGGTGGTCAGACATACAATTTTTTATATTTTTAAAAAAATTGTAATAAAAAAATCATAATTAAATATTTATTTGGAAAAAAATTACAAAAAAAATGCATCAGATTAGGGCATGAGTCCTCTACTTATATCTAAAATATTATAAAAAAAAAATCATTTTATTATGGTTAGGTGGTTACACAGACACCTTATTTTTTCCTTGAAATTTAAGTACCATGTATTGAAATTTCAAATTTTCACCAAATATATTTTTTTTTTTTTAAACAAACCTAGTAGTTTAGAAACTACATTCAATTTTCTACAAATTTTATTCTTACATATGTTTGAAATAATATAGATAACTTATTCAAATTTTTGTGTTAAGTTGCCTAACTTTGATTTTTCTAATTTTTTTGCCACTTAAGGGCCTGTTTTTTCCATGATGATCCTGCACATACCCTTTTCCTTCTATATATGGATTCGTTTATTACTTATCAATTTTTTTTCTTTAATCTAGTTCTAAACTCTAAAACTAAACTTCAACCTTAAACCTTAAAATGAAAACCATGAAATTTGAAATTTAAGCCCTAATTTTGGCTACACTTAATTTTATTCTAATTTTTATTCACAAAAATTTATTCAATTATCAAATATTTGGAATTAAATTTATTATAAACCCAAAATTAGTGTTAACATTTTATATTTATGGTTTAGATTTAAATTCAAGAAAATATCTAAAATTGAATAGTAAGGTGTGATGAATAATTGTGAAAATTTGCATCCATGAAAAAATTACACCCTAAAAGATCTAAGAATTGAATAATTATTTGCAAATGAATAATTGAGAAAGGATGTATTCATGAACTTAACTAATTGTAAATACCTTTAACTAAAGTAATTGGTAATATATGTTTTATCTTTATTAATCCTTTAATATGACATAATACATATATGCAAACATAGAGAAATAGGAAAATAATACATGTACAAATTCTGAAGGGCACACAATCTACTGAAAGGGGGGTGAATTAGTAGAGTTAATCAATTCAAAAGTCTAAATATTAACCTTAACAACTAGATTAGCAACTTAAATTTTTTCTATTATTATCAGAATATATGATTCAACTCAACAAATCACACATAGGAAATCAACACATGAAAGCACAAAGCACACACATAAACACCAAATATACATCAAAACCCAGGATGGGAAAAACCATGGCGAGAATACTTGCTTGGGTCTATTATCCAAATCTAACCTCACAAACCAAGAATATAACAAGGAAATTTAAAATATGAAATAGGTGCCAACCTACCAGAGACACCAATCCCTAATTGTATTTGTAGGCACCAACCTACATGAGACACAAATCCCCAATACAAATATTTGAGCACCAAGTCAAAGAGTAGAACACCAATCATACTAGATTACAAAGATAAAACTTGTAAAAGTTTAGAAGTGGCTGAATAATTCAACTCTAGATACTAACACTCTTCCACACTTTTGATGACCTTCTTATAAGCGCATACACTAGAACTCTTATTCTTCACCACCTTTTCAATTTGAACCTTCAAGACACTCGTCTTCATATAAATGTAATTATAATTCATGTGCATAGACACACACACTGATGCATTTGAACACTTTAAATATATACAAGACATTACATTAACACTCTTCCATGTCAGCTAGGGATCCACAAAGAGCCAAGATCACATAAGGTCGACCTAAATTTAAATTTAACATGAAACATGTAATAGGACAGTCCAAAATCAAATTTATTTCCACTAACAAAACATGATGCCATGCACCACCATAGGAACCTTAACTAGGTCCTATCTTAACACCAAAAAAGAAAGAGTGAATTTCACACAAAACTATTCATTACAACACATGTCTTTAACTACAACATGTTGATAGATAGATATAAAGAGTCTTCTATCATTTCAAAATTCTTGCATGTACTGAACAAACCCTCTGTAAACTCTATAATATGATACAAATAGTGTAGAAATACCCTCCTTCAAAACTGTAGAGAAAAACTCCATCTCTAGTGAAAATGTTGACCAATAGAAAATTGTTAGGGGAAATTCTCTATCAAGAAAATTTACTTATTACTAACTTCCAGACCACCACAAGTATTTTAATTGCATACAATTCATTGTGTTTGATTGATTAGACAACTTTCTCAAGATTTTAATTCCTTTGAAAAATAAAGAGTACCATTTAATCTCCTAAGATTTCACTATGACACTATGACAACCTTGTTTAACTCAAAATGATGAAGATTCAATACACCTGTGATGCAGAGGATAGACCCCTCCACAAAAAAACTCACACTTACAGTCCTCTCTATCAAAAAAAATCAAAAAAATTGGAAAATTGTAAGAAACAAACACCAAAACACTCAGTTTTATATATTCTTCTTCAATTCAAAATTACAAAAAATAGTTACATTAAGGGCCTTCAATGGCCACTCTCATGAATACATTCCAACCTGCCTCTCTTCTTGACAATGCAACCTCTCTTCCAAACTTCCTTTCCTCTAAATTTTCATAGCTTTTAAGTAGGTATTCAATGCATACCACCCATCACCAATCTCCCTATGTTGCTTTTTATCCTCCTCATGCAACTCCCTTCTCACACCAATTGAACTACCCTTCTAATTTGTATTCTATCCAATCTAGGCACCACTTTCTCTCCCTTTCCTATCTCATCTTCTCTTCTATTTTTCTTAAAGAATATTATTTCATACATGTAATAGCCACATACCTCTAGGCGTTGCCCCTTCACATTCATCTTCACCTCTTCATGATCCACCTTCCATCTTCTCTCTATCTAAGTCTTGGCATTAAAGCTTAACCAAACTAGTGTAACTTCTACACTAAAATTTTCATGCCATATTAGTTTAAATTTTAGTTGTTATTTCCTTATTGCCTTTTTGAATCCCAAGACCTCCCTTTGGCTCTTTTTTCTTTTCTTATTTTTTCTTTAAAAAAATGCTACTAGATTGTGCCCCTTCCTTTGTTTGTTTTTTATCGATCCATATCCTTTCAGTGAAGATGAAAAAGCATAAAGGAAACCTCCATTTTCAAGATTCAATGCTATTCCTTTTACATATGAAAATTAATTTAACAAATTAAGTTTCAAGTTAATCTTTTTACACCTATCAACTTATATATATGAATCTTGAAGGTCTTTGACCAATCTATTTTGGGCATACTCAACAATTAGAATTGGTTTAAATGGTTTAAGTACTCGGTTATTCCTTTATACTTCACATACATGTACCAACCAAATGAATTTTCTTAAAATATTTTCATCTTGATAAAATATTGTTTTCATTGTCATTTTGATAAAAGTGTACAAACTTAAGAGGTTTAGGTTCAGGATGAACTAGAGAAAACCAAACCAAAAACCAAAACTATGAAAAATGAATGAAGAATTATTTTTGGGTCATGTTGATCACTTGTTCTCCCACATGCTCTTGCACCAGACATGCCAAGTAGAAATACTATGAGCATGGGCTCACAATGACAAGGTTGCATGATAGAATCACTCTTTCACATTGAAATCAACCTGTAGTGAGCTCCTTCACTATGAAAGTGATGAAAATTAATTTTTCTTCTGTCTTTTCCAATATCTCTCTTGAACATAGACCACCTCTCTCCAACAACACTACACCCTCTTCTTCTTTCC
Organism: Sequoia sempervirens; assembly: GCA_007258455.2. NCBI lineage: Eukaryota > Viridiplantae > Streptophyta > Pinopsida > Cupressales > Cupressaceae > Sequoia > Sequoia sempervirens. The sequence goes on from VDFB02379711.1 coordinate 18,258,308, forward strand.
CCTTGTGGAGTCATGTCCACCAAAGTTTGATCTCCTATGCCAAATACTTCCTACCCTCCTCTCTTTCTTGTCCTTCACCTTTGTGGGCTTCAACCCACAATAGACTAACCACCTCCACCAAATCTCTCCTATCACATTGTCTATAGCTTCTACCGACAGGTAGGCATCTCTACTCCACTTTACCACATCTACATACTCCATAATTTTCTCTACCATGCTATTCATCTCATCAGGTACATGCACTTCAAACTCAATATCACAAAACACATAAAAAAAATGAGTTTTCCTCATACTCCTCTGCTGCTCCATCATCCTTAAGTGTACCATTCTTCTTTACTTGAACATCATCAGGTGCAACGTTCTTTACTACTA